>JADRCH010000161.1:2705773-2720229 GCA_019843965.1 Rhynchomys soricoides
GGAGGAGGAGGAGGAGGAGGAGGAGGAGGAGGAGGAGGAGGAGGAGGGGGAGGAGGAGGGGAAGGAAAAAGAAGAGGAGGAGGAGAGGAGGAGGGAAGGAGGGAGGGAGGGAGGAAGGGAGGGAGGGAAAGAAAGAAAGAGATTTACCTCAGCATGCAGCTGAGTAGTTTCTGTCTATGGTTTATTGGCCCTCTTGCTTTTGGACCTGAGGGGAGGCAGCATTTCACGCTTACAAGCTTGGAACTCTTGTTAGCTGGGAAGCAACAAGAAACAAGAATGGACTTCTTTTCACAGTTTACCCTGTCAGGGTACACACAGAATGACCTAACAGCCCCCTAGATTCTAACTTCTGAAGGTTTCATAGTGCTGATGACCAAACCTTCAATACAAGGGCCTTTAAGCTCTAAACTCTAATAGTGACATCCAGCACACCAGTCATGCTAGCCAGGATCGCGATGTGGTCTCAGATCTGCCGGCTTGCTTTTCTTTCCACTGGCTCTTTGGAAAAATTAGTTAGGGTAATTTTTCATGGTATAAGCAGCTATTAACTCTGTAGAAAGAACATTTTAGATCTCTAACACTCAACAGCTTTGGAGCTCAAACAAATGTATAACTCAGAAGAGTGAATGACTGCTTGGTGGCTTTGCTGGTCTATGCCAAGCCATTCTGAAATAAGAGATCTGTTCAGCACGGGCCCCCGGGCAGCAGCCTGCTTTCCTGCTCCTGCCATTGTGTTACTGAAACTATAATAAACCTGGACGGGGCACAGGAGACCCAAGACCTTGGCACATTTTCACCTAGACTGAGTCACAGCCCCGAACCTCAGTTAGGAAATACCAATAACTTCCGAAAAGTGGATTGCAGTTCAGCGTATTTCCAGCTGTCGACACCTCGAGACCTGAAGGGAATGGCCAGGGAATTGAGATATGAAAATTTTTTTAAAAACCACATGGAGTTCCTTTCATGTGACCTCTCACATGCCCCCCCCCATCCTCACCTAGCAGGCCTTTCCCCAACCTAGAAAAACAGAGAGAGTAAATGGGGGGGGGGCTTACTTCATCTGTAAAGATATGGGGACGTGAGATTATAAAATTCTAGAAGTGTTCATTGCGATGTCCCAAAGACCACTTTCCATCCCATGTTTACATAATCTAACTCAGATGGTTTGACTTTTTCCCAAAGAGCTGATTTCAGAGAAACAATGTTTCAAAGAGCTGATTTCAGAGAAACAATGTTTCACCGCTTTCAACCTTAGACACATGCTTCCTATCTGTCTTTCTTCCTCTTTCCAAATTCTAAAAGTGATTATCCTGTTACTAAGCTGATTTTTCAGACTTCTTGTTAACATAGAAACATCATACACCAGCGTGGTGACTATTATCATACCAAAGTGCATGCTGGCCTCCAGGCTCAGTACTGGTGGGGGCTCTTCTCAGCTCTTCTGACCCCACTCCCACCCTAAACTTCTCCAGCTCATGACTTCCCTTCCCCCAGCCTCTGGTCCCTGTCATTTCACCCATACACTTTCTGTCCTCTCTTTTGTCTTCCTTCCTTGGTCCTCCCCCACCCACCCCCCTTACAGTTCAGTCCACTGGACGTGCTTGGTCTTCCACTTTCTCTCCCAGCTCTGGGCTTTCCCAGGGCCTCTGGCTGTGATTCCCTCATATCTTCAATAAAAACTGTCCCCTCAATTATCCCTCGGAGCGGCCATCTCCTCACTTTATGCCTTAGGGTGAGATTTTGTTTCTCAATTGTCATTTAATTTTAAAATGCATTTATACAATTCCCAATGCTTTGAACGCTTTAAAAATTACTTGGGAACAACACACCAAGTTGAGAAAAGGAGAGGCTCAAAACACAAAGAAAGGACCAAGGCCTCCTGACTAAGCACTAAATAATTCATTAGCATTATTCCATTAGCACCCAAGGGAAGCGAAGGGAAGGGATCACTGAGTTCAAAGTGCCCTCCACACTTGTTCCATGTGTGATTAGAGAAAAAATTTGCCCAGTTTCAGGATGATGAATTAAACGTTATAAAGTTTCACTCTGAATCATACAGTTTGCATGTTCCAGACTCATAGAAAACCCAATAAAGACGGTCACAAAAGTAGATGAAAGTGGAAACTAGAAATTTCCACACTTCCTGATCACGATGCTGACATGTGACCACACCTGGCCTCCTGCCCTGCACTGATCACCAAACTTGGCAGATAAATAAACACTCTAAATACACTGGCCCCAATTTAGCAAATAGAGATAAGGACTAAGCCCCTCCCATGTAACAGAGCCAGACAATTCTGCTGTGGCTGTCAAGGTCATACAGACAGCTTAACACATCACACTGCAGAATGCAGAACAAATACAGCTCTCTGTTCCCACTGCCTGCACAACACGGCTGCCTTTCATCTAAGTCTTCACGTGCCTCTTGTTGCTACTGCCAGATCCAAGCAGACAGCCTGCCCTAGAGATCGCCTTGGAGACTGTCTTGGAGAAGCTGCCCTGGGTTTCTGCTTACTTTAGATCAGCTCTCCATGAGGCTTCCCCAGCCCCACTACTACTTATTATGACAATAGGACAGCGGGAGAGGTAAGGTCAGCTCTGTCCATCGTAAGAACACAAAAGCTACCCAAGGAGTTAGGGCGCCATCCTGCCCACTGCATGGCAACGAACAAGTTCTCACATCACAAGCTTGCAGACCAGCCGGCCCACTGAACTCCCTCAGATCCTAGCAGATGGCTCCAGGGTGGCCTTGGCTCTGTGCACACCAACCCTGAGTTCTGTGGTCCTGTCCACAACAGAGCATGTTCTCTCTCCTCCCTCCAGCATCAAATGTGAGTGTGACACATTGGTAGAGCCTTCAGCCCAGCATTGAGCTGATGAGAGCTCGGGAGTAGTTGATTGGTACAGACTGCAAGAAAATTAGATCACCTTGGCTGTAGGTGAAGGTTTCCCCAGGCACCATAATACATTTTGGGCGAACATTTCAAAAATCAAATAAAGAATATAAAGTAGGGTAGTGTCTTAGCTTTGAAACAAAGCATAAAATCACACCTAGGGAGACACAAGTTGCCTGTAACAGTAGAGAGGGAAAACAGCAAAGAAATATACCACTGTCAATAGGGAAAAAATGAACTGAATTTTGGTATGGGGCCCTTGGCCTCTTTCCAATGAAACATATTAAAAGCAGTATCAGGAATGGGGCAGCCGGGGCTGCAGGCGTGACTCATTCTCCTGACAAATAGCCACCCAAACAGTTGGCAAGGTGCCCTGCTCCGCCCCTCTTCATGATCTCACCACATGTAAGCATCTGGTGCATTCATCACCTTCTCCGGAGCATGAATGAGTACTTAAGAAGTAGATAATCTAGTTGAAATATATGTGTGTATTATCATGCAGATAAGACAATTATTTCATAATAGACATGGAGCCTGAATCATCTCTGCTGACTTTTGATCCTGACAGCGTGGAAGAAAAGCACACGCTGATATGTTAGATCGCCAGGAAATGGAGGCGCAGACGGAGAGGGAGATTACAGCCACTGGGCATTGGCTGACGCATGCTGTGGTCTTAGCCCTTTCTTGTGGGTATCTGACTTCACAAGGAAAGGTAAAGGCAGAGCAAGGAGTCCCCACCCAGCATGTGCCATTTTCCCCACACCAGGGTACTAGTGAAAAATAAATATAAAAACAGCCCAAAGGTTATAAAACGGCTTCAAACAAAGAGAATAAATGAAGGAAAGAAAGAAATTTACAGTCCTGACTCTTATGACAAGATGGTAACATTGGAGTTGGATCAGGTTACTTTCCTTGAACCACCGCAAGTGAGTTTATACACAGGCATCTGTAGCAATTGTGATTTTCTGCTTTAGATCTCAATGTAGGACGAAGGGTCAGTGTTCCTTGCTCACTACATGCCACGGCACTGAACTTTTGGTAGAAAGAAGTCGTGTTTTGAGTTTATTGGGCAAGAGTTGGAAGGGGTAGGAGATAAAAAAGGAAGAGAGGGGGGGGGTGTGAGTAAAAGATTGACTGAGCCTGAATTAATAGTGATGCAAAGGTGAGGGTGAGGAGAGCCGCCCCAGGGAAGCCAGGGCTCTGCTGCTCTGCAACTTCGCTCAGGAGGCTCATCAGTCCCATTCACCAGATGATCATGAGTTCAGGGCGTACAGTCAGACACTTCCTTTACCAGTGTCATGAATTACCCGTGATGTGGAGACTAGTCTCAGTCCTAGTTGAAGATTAAGAAGACAAGATCAGTCCAAGAGCTACTTCACTTTAATCCAGACCTGTGCCCATTTAAGCAACGTCATTGCCCTCTGTGCTCAGCTCTAAGTCTCCCCTTCAGCCTTCACAGCCGGCAGAGCTTTGTCAACACTGAACGGTGCTTATGCGTTGTTATTCAGATACACTCAGAAGTGCTGGGTTGATCTGTCATAATTCCTTTGAACTTTTGGTCCTGCCTCAGATCAGCCCATTGCTCTTTCAGCTGGAGAGAAATGAATGGCCTCTGGGGAGAGAGATACCACACACCTCTTTCATTTGCCACTAACTGCTAAGTGAAAACAGCCACCTGCCACTGTCTGGCATCAATTCACCCTGTTCCTCTTGAGCAGGCCATGGTGCCTCCCACTCCTCAAGCTTGAAGACTTCTGGAAAGCCCAGCTCGGCTGCCAGGGTCAGAATGACATGCTGTCTTTGTAAGAAGTGTGAGTAAAGATTACATGGGGAGTGTGGATGTCACTTCAGCAGGTGGAGGAGGCAGAGACCATCTGGGGGAGGGGTGGTGCTTTCTATTTTAAATATGTGCTACCCCTCAGACTCGCTAAGACCATGCAGCCTCTCTGGGTGTCCTTGGTGAACAGCCAACCTGGAAATCATTTTTCTCTTTCTTTCTGGACTCCCATGGTACTTAGACCCTCAATGTTGGGTAATGTGTCAGACATATTAGTGGCAGACACTTTATACACACTGTATTTTCACAAATAACCTGGAAGATAGCTAGTCTAATATTCTTCCCAAACACATGAGCACCATTTTCAAGATGAAGGAGTCAGAGCAGAACAAGATACATGACTTGGTCATATCATGATGCTAACGGGCGGAAGAGTCCAGGCTTAAATCAAGATCAAGGTAAGACAGAACAGGAGTAAAGACATGGTTTGGGTTTTCTGCCTCTCAGGTCTCATAGGTTAACAGAAAGAGGAACATGATCGGATTATTCATCTTAATTATAATTTTTATACCAAACTCTGTAGTAGACAATTGGAACGTACAAGGCAGACTCTATATAAAATAGTTGTGCCTGTCTGGGAACACTGAGACAGAGCATACTGTTACTGGAGGAAGCATCATTTCCTACTTTTGTAGAGGAAATCTCATTCATCCGTTGTTGGTTTCCTTACAAATACATTGTTGCATTAAGTGTGTCTCAAATGGAGTCACAGTGTGGAAGAAGCCATTAAGAAAGAAGCCAATGAAAGAGAATCTGACAGTCCACAGCAGATTTGGCCCTAAATAAATTATCATATTTTACTCTACAGGGTACGTTAATTTCCACAGACATGGGGCAATACAGATAGTCGGTTAAAATGCTTTCCTGAAGAAATTTTAAGGCAGAAGAAATATAATGAGTGTTTGATAGATATAGCTATACATAGATATTCTGCAACTTACAAGGAACAAAAGAAATGATTTCTAAGATGAAATCGAATAACAAGAAACTACTCTCATTCCTTATCATAAATACACAAAATATTCCAATCAGACCAAGGAACTCTACGCAGGGGAAGTACTAAAATGACAGAGTCCTTGTGTGTAATGATAGCCCGATATTGCCCTCCCCAAAGAGTACAGACGTTCGCACAGGGAGGCCTGAGCATTTCAGTTACAATGTATTAATCCATCTCACTGAGCTCAGTTTTCCTCGACTGGACAGTGGGAGCTGCAGGTAAGAAAATGGTCTGCTCGCTGGCAAGCATATACTTAATGATGTGCTGTGTTATTTTACAGCTCTGGGGGTATGAGCTGGAAGTGCGATTTTGTTCGCTGCACAAGTGCTCTCAACAAACCCTTTTGGAGCTCTAAGTGGACGCAGTGAATGCGGCTGTTCACTGTGCTTAGATCCTGTTCTTAATACTCTAAATTGGGGTTTCATTAGTATAATTTGTCACAGAGATAAATGTATCTCTCTTTCTGGTTTACCTCTCCTCTTAAGTAAATTGGACAACCCAACTAAATCAAGTTCGATTGTTTTGGGAGTGCATTTGTAATAACATCATTTACTATGCCAAATATTCGACCAGAATGAGCCATTAAAATATACGACATGCCGCTGGGCAGCGGTGGCGCATGCCTTTAATCCCAGCACTTGGGAGGCAGAGGCAGGTGGATTTCTGAGTTTGAGGCTAGCCTGGTCTACAGAGTGAGTTCCAGGACAGCCAGGGCTACACAGAGAAACCTTGCCTCGAAAAACCTTGCCTCGAAAATATATATATATATATATATATATATATATATATATATATATGCGCATATATATGTGTATATGTATATATATATGACATGGACAAATTGAAATATAGCTCCTCAATGTAAATACAACTATAATGTTAAACATTATAAACCAAGAGATCTAGTAGAGGGGCTTAAAAACTATCAAAGACACATTTTTACTTTTAGTATTTTATGCTAGGAGCATGGGTCTGGAGTTCAACCCATCCAGATGAGAGTTGAAATCATAGGTGTAGATAAATCACAAAAGAAGAAAAGCAGAGGAAGCTAAGAGATTGTCAGAGCCAGAGAGGATGGATGACACCAAGGAAGTAGTGTCTTCCATTCACAACAGGACTGATGCTCATATGAACTCAGAGAGATTGCGGCAGCATGCATCTTGCCTGCATAGGTCGAGCCAGACAGGGTCCCAGCGCTGAGAGAGGGACGTGCACAAGATCTCCCTTCTCTAGCCATCTCTAACTGACAACCACTTGAAAAAGAAGAATCCATTTTCTCCAATGGAGTCTCACCAAGTGTATTAACCACACTGAAGGGTAGGCTCATGCATAGCAGTGGACAGTAGATGGCCAACCTAAAATTAACTCACTTGTGGTTTTGTAGACTTTTCTCTTGTCTCAAAATGCTTTGCTTGCATATTATGATTTTGGGTTTTTATGGGTGTGTGTGTGTGTGTGTGTTTCCTGTGGATTTTTTTTTTTTTTTGCTGTTTATTTATTCTGATTTGTTTGATTTTTCATTTGCATATTTGTTTTCTAAAGAGAGAGCTTTGTATGGGTAAGAAGGAGGGGAGAGTTGAGAGGAAGCAGAAGAAGAAATCATAATCAGAACGCACTGGGTGCATTTTCAATCCTTAAAAAAAAAACACAACAAAAGTCAGAGAGGGAACACAGGGCAGATGATAAATGCAAATAGCTTTGCTAGAGGTTGCGTTCTTTGCATCCCCTGAAGGCCCATGTGTTGAAGGCTTGGTTCCCAGTCTGGGAATAGAAAAATGGTACAGCCCTTAAGATGTTGGGTCTACTAGGTAACCTTCTGGCCACTGGAAGATTGGTCTTGAAGGAGACAATAGGATCCCAACATACCCCTGTCACTTCCCAGCCATAGCTTGAATGTGTTTGGTCCAGGCAGCTCCCTACATCACCCACTGCTGGACTACCATGAAACAGGAGCCAGCAAACAACATGCAAGTGTGCGCCGAGAATCCTTTTCACAAGCTCCAGGGAGGGGCCAATAGCAAGACTACAGCCAAGGAAACCGTTGAGGAAAGGGGGTATGGGAGGTGGACAAACAGTGATGGCAAACAGGTCACACTAGGCTTCCTTTTTAGGAGAGTAGAAATAGGTGGCACAACGGACTGGCACCTGAGTGAGTAATTCAGACAGCTCCCACCACACATTTATCCATCTTCTGGGTCACTCTCCTCTGTCACCTGGAGAGAAGAGAATATTGGAGAAAAAAGTTGCTATTTTCTTGTGAAGTTAAAAACAAAACTTCACCACAGAGGAACCATGGTGCTAAAGTAGATTTGTATTAAATACCTGTGTGCAAACCTTGGAAATGAACACTAAAATCAGCGTCTATGTGCACAGATGCTCAGCTAATAACAATGCTGGATAAACCATAGTAGTTGAAAGTATATTCCCTATACCCACCCAGGGACAACCAGTGACCCACCTAGAAGTGGATCCCTGGCCAGTCTTTGAGATCTGGTGGCTGACCCAGGACTCCAGCTCACTGACTGCCCAGTATTTCTTATAACGCATACCATGCTTCTGTGCCCAAGGAGTAGCTCTGAAGCACGATTTCCACTGAATATGTGACATTTTATACCACATTAAATTGTTTTAAGTTGGATTATCCTACGACTGGGACTATCTGTGTGTAGTACATTTGAAGGGAAATGCTTTATTCAGCAACATTCTGTGACCATAATAAAATCCAAGAAAATGTCATAGAACCATAGAGCCAAGTAGGAAAGAGTTAGGTGAGACACTGTGCACACAAAGAGTGCCTCCAAGGGCATTTTATCTGTGATTCCCCAAACTGCTGCACACTGCTCTATAATGCAGAAAGATCTTCACAGAAATGACATAGACCTGAGAAAAGGGCCCTGCCTTAGGTGGAGCTGAAATGATGTCTAAGAGTCTTTTTTAAAACTATATATATATATATATATATATATATATATATATATATATATATTTACTTTACTTACATTTCAAATGTTTTCCCCTTTCCAGATCTCCCCTATCCCTTTCACCCTCCCCTGCCTCTCTGAGGATGCTCCCCACCCCCATCCCCACTCCCATCTTCCCTCCCTAGCATTCCCCTACACTGGGGAGGGCATCAAACACCCTCAGGCCCAAGGGCCTCTCTCCCCCTGATGGCTAACAAGACCCTCCTCTGCCACATATGTGGCCAGCACCATGGATCCCTCCATGTGTATTCTTTGGTTGGTGGTCCAGCCTCCAAGAGCTCTGAGGGTCAGGGCAGTTGACACACTTGCTCCCTCCATGGAGCTGCAAACCCTCTCAGCTCCTTCAGTCCCTTCTCCAACTCCTCCATCCAGGACCCCATGCTCAGCCCAATGGTTGGCTGTGAGCGTCCGCTTCTGTATTTGTCTGGCTCTGCCTGAGCCTCTCTGGAGACACTTTATCATGCTTCCATCAACAAGCTCTTCCCAGCATCCAGACGAACATCTGGGTTTGGTGGCTATATATGGGGTGTATCCCTAAGTGGGACAGTCTCTGGATGGCCTTTCCTTCAGTCTCTGCTCCACACTTTGTCTCCATATTTCCTCCTATGAGTATTTTGTTCACCCTTCTAAGAAACACTGAAGCATCTACATTTCGGTCTTCCTTCTTCTTGGTCTTCATATGGTCTGTAAAAACTACATGGTATTGGTACAGTGACAGGCAGGTAGACCAATGGAATAGAATTGAAGACCCAGAAATGAACCCACACACCTACAGTCACTTGATCTTTGAAAAAGGAACTAAAACCATCCAATGGGAAAAACGACAGCATTTTCAACAAATGGTGCTGGTTCAACTGGCAGTCAACATGTGGAAGAATGCAAATTGATCCATTCCTATATCCCTGTACAAAGCTCAAATCTAAGTGGATCAAGGACCTCCACATAAAACCAGATATACTGAATCTAATAGAAGAGAAAGTGGGGGAAAGTCTCAAACACATGGACACAATCCTGAACAGAACACCAATGGCTTGTGCTCTAAGATCAAGAATCGACAGATGGGACCTCATAAAATTACAAAGCTTCGGTAAGGCAAAAGACACTGTCAATAGGACAAAAAGGCAACCAACAGATTGGGAAAAGATCTTTACCAATCCTACGTCCAATAGAGGGCTAATATCCAAGGTATACAAAGAACTCAAGAAGTTAGACTCCAGAGAACCAAATAACCCTATTAAAAATTGGGGAACAGAGCTAAACAGAGAATTCTCAACTGAGGAAACTCGAAGGGCTGAGAAGCACCTAAAGAAATGTTCAACATCCTTAATCATCAGGGAAATGCAAAATCAAAACAACCCTGAGATTCCACCTCACACCAGTCAGAATGATTAAGATCAAAAACTCAGGTGACAGCAGATGCTGGTGAAGATATGGAGAAAGAGGAACACTCCTCCATTGCTGGTGGGATTGCAAGCTGGTACAACCACTCTGGAAATCAGTTTGTCGGATCCTCAGAAAATTGAACATAGTACCACCTGAGGACCCAGCTATACCACTCCTGGGCATATACCCAGAAGATGCCCCAACATATAATAAGGACACATGCTCTACTATGTTCATAGCAGCCGTATTTATAATAGCCAGAAGCTGGAAACAAGCCAGAGGTCCCTCAACAGAAGAATGGATACAGAAAATGTGGTACATTTACACAATGGAATACTACTCAGCTATTAAAAACAACGACTTCATGAAATTCACAGGCAAATGGATGGAACTTGAAAGTATCATCTTGAGTGAGGTAACTCAGTCACAAAAGAATGAACCTGGTATGTACTCACTGATAAGTGGATATTAGCCCAAAAGTTCGGAATACCCAAGATTCAATTCTCAGACCGTGTGAGAGTCTTTAAGGGTGGGGAGGGGGAGCAGATGGTGCTTTGATTGCAAAAGAGAAAGTGGAAGCTGTGATAAGAGAAGAGGTAGGGGGGGTAGGAGAACGGGACAGCAAAGCAAAGGGTGCAGGCTGTTCCAGAATGTAGAAAAAATGGTTGCCTTGGAGTGAGAGCTTGGCTCTCTGAGCACAGGTAGGAACAGTTCAATGTGAACCAGCTTGCTGATGACTGCAGGAGAGTGGTGAAGCCATCTGATCAGATCAAAGGAGGTCATGGTGCTCAGTCACCCCCCTCCAATGACCCCCTGCAGGCTCCCTTTAGGCCTCTGAATCTGAGAAGAGCATGCTTGCTTTAGCAACCAAGGGACTGAAGACCATGAAAACAGCTTGAGGTCCTTAAAGTTTTGAGAATATGTGCCACGGGGTTGGAGAGATGGCTCATTGGTTAAAAGCACTGACTGCTCTTCCAGAGGTCCTGGGTTCAAATCCCAGCAACCACATGGTGGTTCACAACCATCTGTAATGGGATCAGATGCCCTCTTCTGGTGTGTCTGAAGACAGCTACAGTGTACTTACATATAATAAATAAATCTTTAAAAAAAAAAAAAAAAAAAGAGCATGTGCCACTTATTGGGTGGTGGTTCTCAGAACCAGAAACAGCTATGGTAACAAGACAAAGCAAAACCAAACATCTAAATTTAGTAAAATTAAGCCAACTTGGAATAAAGCCTTAGAGGCCTGGATGTCTCTGACACAACTGCTCTGGGAAACCTAGAGAGTGATGCTGATACAAGTCAGGGATAGCATGCATAGTGAAAGGGACACGTACAAAGCACACATGACAGCAAGTGACCAGAGAAAGCTGTGAGGCTGGAGAGAAGTGGGAGACAGAGGTGGGTGCCCCAGGACACAGCACTCCCAGGTAGCAGAGCAGGAAGCAGCCAAAGAGGAAGTAAGTCCTGGTACCATAAATGAAACTGAGAGAGGGGTGGTTATGAAAGCCAGTGCACGCAAGGCAGTCAAAGGACAGGAAAGGACTGCAAATGTTGACTCCAGCTACACAGAGGTCAGGATGCTAGGAGGGAGCCCGGAGGGCAGGGACCTGTCAGTGAACTAAGCAAGAGAGCTGTGACCCCTAGGGGCCAAGTCAAGCTGTTGCTACACTTTGTCCTGCCTCTGGTAATGTGCGGGTGTGATCCACACAGAAGGGAAGGAAATAGAGGAAGGGGAGAAAGGAAGGCTAAAGGGCTTAACATGGATCTAACCACTCTCATCCTAGCAAGATTTTTGAAAATTACGCAAAATAAAAGAATTGGCTCTCCGACTGTGCAGCGTAGACGGCACCCAGCTCCCCCACACAGCTTGAATGGCACCTAGCTCCATCACAAACGAATGCCTCGGTGTGCACACCATAGGAGAGGGAATCAGGAAATGGAATCAACAGGAGACAGACCAGCAGACTGTTAAGGGACCACAGGAAATGGTAAAGATGCCCCATGGAATGTCCTTAGTAGGAATTGAATTAAGGAATTAGAGAGTGTCTTGGGGGGTGTGGGGTGAAGGGAGCAGGAAGTAATAGAGGAGACCCTAGATGGGGCTTGCCGAAGCCCAGAAGGCTGGTCTTTCTTTCCCAGCTAGAAGCCTGGCGTGATGTTGCTAAACTGCAGAGCAAGCAAGAGGTTACCAGAAGGCACACTGATGAATGACCTAATTTTTCTCTGTGACTCAGGAGGTAAGGTCTGTGGGGCATGACGGAAGCAGCTACGGAGACAAGGTCTTAGGCGGAGTAATGAGGTCCAAACAAGTAGGTAAATTGAGCAGCACCAAAGGTCAGAGCACAGTTGTACCTGAGCACACTGGAAGCCCAAGGGCTGCCTATTGGTGGTTGCTGGACCCGGCACTGTGAGAGCCCTCAGGTATCCTCTGTGAAGGTCAGTGTGCCTGGCCACACTGCTGCCCGAACACTGAAATAGCAGCCATGTTTAAATCATGACAAGGCCTTGAAGTAGCTGTTGATTCTGAAGTGGTAGCTTTTATTAAATGATACCAGTTTCAATGGTGGATTCTGTGTGTGCTCCTGTAGCATAAAGCTTGTGCATATAAGTATTTGCATATACATATAATTTAGTGATCATTCATTCAACTCATATTTGCTGAGTACCTTTTTGTGCCAAGAACTGTGCTAGAAACAGTAGAAAAGAGACCAAAAACAGATGAAGTATCTGCCATTATAGAATGAATGGTCTGATGGTTAATCTGCGGAAATAATAAAAAATTATACTTTATTTCTGCAAAGAGTTGTCTACAGAGCATAAGAGTATATCATCCACAGAGGCTAGGAGGTGAGAGAGAACTTTCGCCCCACAGCATGCCTTCACTACCTCACATGTTCCTTGGAGAGACGAACATCATGGCCCACCTTTACCACAGCTCACTTATGACCGTGCACACAGCAGGTGCTCAGTGTGTGCTGGAGAACTAGACCAACGTCCTGAAGTTCATGTTGGTCATAAGGCTGGTTAAGCCATCAGTTCTGCTTTGGCAAAGCAACTGCAGGTGGGCGCAATAATTACTAACTCTTCCTGACCGTTCTGTGCGTATGGCCAGGGCAAGTCAGTCCAACTGCACTGTTCAGACTCGGTCCCCTAAAATATAGGATGCCAATGGCATTTCTTTTTTTTTTTTCTAAACTCCAATGAGAGTTCTTTTGCACTAACATACACTGAGACTGTCTAGCCAGTTCCACCTATGTTTCTGGGAGAGGATGCTGCTCTTCAGCAGGCCCCCTGGATGACAGTGCAAGGCTTTTGGAGAAGGGATAACCATGACAGAAGATGTGCTGGAAATAACGTAGGTACAGGAGCTAACAGACAAGGACTGAGGAAAGACACAGGTGCAGGAGCTCACAAAACGACTTAGAGCTGTCAGCACTGAACCATTAAGGCCTTTTATCAATCAGCCAGCAAACAGCACCTGCATGTTTTCATTCTAAAGTGTTAAGGTGGCGCAGACGATATAATACAAAACCACTTCTGTTTCTGCCCAGTTTCCTTCCGTAGCCTTTGTCCTGTGTTTATACATGCAGATCAGTATAATCCGTAGGATATTTGGATATGTTCTGGCCTGAAAGTTGGTGTTTTTCCAAAGCACATGTCGAAATCATATCCCCTGAGGTTCTGGCAAGTAAGGTGCGGGGCCTCCTCTGTGAGATCATTGGGTCCCAAAGCTGCTCCCATGGGTGGAGTTGGTGGCCTTGTAAAAGGAGCAAGGGGCCACATTTGCAGTCACCTGCACGTTCTGCCTAAAAGTTTCTGGTCTGGGGTTCAAGAGAGACCCTGAGACTGATAATGGTTTGGGGTAAGAAATGCCTTCAAAGAGTCATTTATAGACAACCAGCTGTGGATTCTGAGCAGAGGACAGGCCCTCAAGGCAGGATGAAGATTTCTCCTTCGAGGTCTCTGGGGAAAGGGGACGTTTCCTGCAGTTGATGAGCAGTCACTAGCCCGAATTTGAGGAGAGACATGTAGGACTTGGAGTAGGGCAGGCCTAGCTGAGATGGACCCATTGTATCAGTGGCCCTCTGGTGGGCTAGATTCTGGAAGACTGCAACTTTGAACTTTCCTGGTCTCTTTATTATTGTTCCTTGTTGGGTTTCAGACCTGGGACAAATGGCTGAAGTGCATATTTAACATACCAAAGTGGACCTGGTCTCCAGGTTCTCCCAGCATTCCTCAGTCCCTACTTGGTGTACTCAGCCCTCTACTCTGAACTTCCCAGGCTAGAGGCTGAGCTTCCCCTCCCCCAGAGGTCTCTCTCTCTCTCTCTCTCTCTCTCTCTCTCTCTCTCTCTCTCTCTC
>JADRCH010000161.1:2720837-2744998 GCA_019843965.1 Rhynchomys soricoides
AGAAGAAGAAGAAGAAGAAGAAGAAGAAGAAGAAGAAGAAGAAGAAGTATTTATTTATTTAGAGTTTTTCAAGACAGGGTTTCTCTGTGTAGCCCTGGCTGTCTTGGAACTCACTCTGTAGACCAGGTTGGCCTTGAACTCACAAAGATCTGCCTGCCTCTTCCTCCTGAGTGCTGAGATTGAATGTGTGCCCACCATGACTGGCTCCACATCAGTCATTCATCAAGACAATGTGACGGAGCAAACAGTGCAGAGCTTCCTCCACCTTACATAGGTGCTGAAACCATTATAGTTTGAAGTAAAGTTTGATTCCCTTGATGGAAAAATGGATGGAAAACTACCCAACTCTATTCAAGATGCACTAGATAATTATCTTAGCTTCTACTAAGCCGCTTGCTTTCACATAACCTCCCCCGCCCCCAGCTTCTGAGAGAGATACTAGAATGTGGGGTTTTTGCCTTAAAAACCCTTTATTCTAAATATCCAGCAATGCACTTAGGTTCCCAATACCCGAGTGTTGTCCCATCCAGTAGGAATGAAGACTTTCAACTGCCCCATAAACTGTATCTGAGTGGTCACCTCTGGTGAGTTTCTCTAACACCTCCCAGATTTGCCTACACACAAGTCTTACGGAGGCATTTTCTCAATCAGATATTGCCTTTAGCTGGCTGTCTAGGTTTGTGTCAAGTTGAGAAAAACAACCAGTAATATTGATCCCATGTCAAGTTGCCACAAAAGCATGTTACTTATTAAACTATAACCTTTCCTTTACTGTTGATCCCCAAGATCACATTAATATCAACATCATAATATAAAGCATTCCAGCTTTTGAAATTCCCTTGCTCTTTTAAAAAATTAAACATTTTAAAAGTTCAGGCTATTTAAAACATTTAGTCAAGCCTCTCTAAAATATCCAGTCGCTCTAAAACATCCAAAGTCTCTCCAAAATGCTGAAGTCTCTCAACTCTGGGCTCTTGTGAAAGCAAAACTACTTTAAATACATTCTTATTCCAAGAAAGAAGAACCAGGGCACAGTCATAATCAGGCCAAAGCAAAACTGAAGGTCAATGGTGTAAAGATCTGTATTGTAGTTCTAGTCATGACCTTTTAGGACCTAAAATGCTTGTCACCGTACACACAAGCACATTTCATGGGGTCAAGCTGGCTCCACACCACAGCCGCCGCTGTTCTTAGTGGTGGTTATCATCCCATAGTTCTGATTTCCAATATGCTGGGATAACCACAACTAAGGCTGCACCCTCACAAATAGCCTGGGCTTTCTTTTAAAAATCTGATCTTGACACATGGCGCCAAGACTCAACTTCTCTGCATGACTCCTTTAGGCCTGGGCTTTATACTGCAACTGAGGGTATACCATCTGCACCAATGGCTTCTCCCAGCCTTTCACAGTACCAAGCCCTAGCTGCTTTCCGTGACCCTTCCATGCCTTCAAAACCAATACTTGGTGATTCTTATACACTATCAACTATGGTTGCCAGCACAAGGTATATAGCCTTGGCCCCTTTTAGATCACAGCTTCTGAATGCTGACCTTGAGTAAAGACTTCTTAGAAGATTTTGCCTCGGTGGTGTTTCTGTTGCTTATTTGTTTGAGGCAGGTTTTCTCTCTGTTGCCCTGGCTGTTGTTGAAGTCCTGCCTTTGCTTCCCAAGTACTAGGATTAAAAGTGTATGCCCCCACACCCAGCTTGATCTTTTCTTAATCACAACTGATTCCTGATCCCCTGATGATCTATATCAATTGTCCCAGCAAAACAAAGGTTTTACTTAGAGGGTCCAGTCTCTCATTATTCACAGAAAGTTCTTCAACTCTGCTAATCGTAAGCATATATTCTTACAGCACACAAATGGCCCCACAGTGTCCTTACTTCCCTCTGAACCTTCACAAGCCAGGCCTCCACCATCTTCACCCACTCGGCCACTCTTGTCTTGCCCACAGAACAGCCCACTGAGCTCTGATCACCTGACAGCTTTTCTAGCTCAACGTTCCAAACGTCCCAACCCTCCTGATATAGCACATAGGTCTGTAATGGCAACAGTCCATTCTCTGAATGCTCAGAACCAAACTTGAGTCCTCTGTATGAGAAGTACATGCTCTTAATCACTGAACCATCTCTCTACCTCTGCACTTTCTTGCCATAGCATCTTAGCTTGCTGCTGCTGCTTTTTCTTCTTCTTCTTCTTCTTCTTCTTCTTCTTCTTCTTCTTCTTCTTCCTCCTCCTCCTCCTCCTCCTCCTCCTCCTCCTCCTCCTCCTCCTTCTCCTCTTCTTCTTGAGACAGGGCCTTACTATGTATCTTTGACTGACATGACAATCTCTGGGGTGTATGCTTATCTCACACAGGCCAGTCCTTGGGATGCATGGTCAACACGCACCATCCATCTGGGACACCTCATGGACCTTAGCTCAGCCTGCTCCAGGGACTTCAGCATCCAGTTTGCCACTGCCTCAGTCAGAGAAATGACTGCTGTCTCCATCCTGCCTCCTTACTGTCCCTTACTTGCTCGATACCATGGATAATATAACATTTAGCACACTATTTATAGGTACGCCTTCCTGTGCTTTACTGGGGTGAACAGCGGAAAGCCTTTGTCTTATTTGTGTAGTAAGGATTTTAAGATCTCTGGTTCTAACTGTGTGAACGTCACATGTCTAAACATTTTTAGATCTGGGTTTCACCCCTGAAACAATGGGACTAAGGATAATCTCTGTGTCATAGATGAAGAATGAGGAGTAAATGAAGTCATAGACTTAGCAGAGAGTCTGATACACAATAAACAGTGAAATGCTTTCAGAAAGGAAGCATGGAGCCAGAACAATTGTTCACTGATTCAAAGGTTGAACATTTGGATCAAAACTTTGCAGTAGAAATAAGTAACCTGGCCACAGACATTGATTCAGAAGGACAAATGGACAAGAGCATGACCAAAAGCAAGGATATGATAAGGTCTGGGGACAGAAATGCCACCAAAATACTATTAAAGTCTTCCTGAGTTTCAAGATTTTCTCATTCTCTCTCTCTCTCTCTCTCTCTCTCTCTCTCTCTCTCTCTCTCTCACTCTGTGTGTGTGTGTGTGTGTGTGTGTGTGTGTGTGTGTGTGTGCATGTTGTGAGTCTTATGCATTGGTGCCTTTCAATCACACTCCTCTTATTTCCTTGAGACAGTCCCTCACTCAATGGGAAGCTCACAGTTTCAGCTGGGCTGGCTCACCATTGAGTTCCTGGTACACACCTGTCTCCATCATCCTTAATTCAGGAATTAATAGCATGTTCTAGATTTTACATGGGTGCTGAGGATTCACAGCCATGTCTTCATGCTTGTATAGCCAGTGCTCATGCCGCTGAGACATCTCTCTACTCACAAGCTCTACAGTTCTTCATGGTCCAACTCCCAGAAGGACCAGGCAGATCATGATGCAGAGGCTCTACAGCATCACAAACTAACAAGCATAGCTTCTTTTAAAAACGTTTAAGACAAACGGTACGTTAAACTGGCAAGAAAGGCCCGTTGCAATAGGCTTCAATGTCAAATCAGCAACACATCTTCCCATGTGAAGAATGGACTATGGGTCTTCCATAGACTTTGAAGGAAGTCTGGAGTCAGTTTTACATGTTGATCCATTTCTACATTTTGACAGGTTACCTTTGCTCCTAGAAGAGACATCTGTGGGTACTCTTTCTTTAAGAATGCCTGGCTTTATTGTGAATTCTTATATTTTGCTCAAGAGGGAGATGAATATTGGATTGCATACCCAAACCTCTTCTAAGCAAAACTCACTGTGGTCAGAGTCCTCCTAGTTGTCCTGGAGTGCCACTAAACTGTCACCATACCTAACCCCAGAATAATGCTTGTAACCCATGTCTCAGTCATCAACATAGACCATAAAAAACAGAGACCATATGAGTAAGACTCAGGGACATTCTTTAGTACATGCTCTGAAAAGAGGCAAGTGAGGCAAAAAGTAAGACAGTGCACTGGTTCTCGAGAGACTCTTTTGATGGATGTAAGGTTCCATGCTGAAGTCGACACAATGGAAGGCTTTGACAGAACACAAAAATGACCAGGTGTTACTGATATGCAGATGCTGAATGGTGGTGTGCCAGAGCGAACCTATTTCTCTCAGCTTCTGTGAGTCAACAATCTCTTTTGTGACTAAGCCAGTTTGGGTTGGGTTTTTTCCCCCTGTGGCTGCAACTAAATAATCCCAACAGACATCCATCAAAGCACTCTTCCCAAGTGGAAGCCTCATACTTTGATTCTGGAAAAAAGATAACTAGTTTCTTTAGCCAGCTCCACTGTGAATGAATCAGGCATGTTAGAGAGAATTATGGGTAAGGGATGCTATCTTTCCTTTGGGGATGCCTGCGGTTCACATTTCTAAATGGGCCAGAAATGCCTATAAATTTCACCTGTTGACACATTTTCTTTGCAAGCATTTGTACTACTTCAAGGGGAGGAACCGGAAAGAGAGGTGGAGAAGGGAAGGCATGAGACGGAATATTCGTGACTATGCAGGAAGCAATATAGCTGGCGGCCTTTTAGCAAAAGCCTGGCATGTGGGCACATGTGGTGTGAATTCTCAGTAGAGGAACTAATCGGGCAGCGTTATCTGATCTGGAACGGCAAGAAAAAAAGAAGCCTTCTCTTTTCTGTGCCCTTGTTTGCTATGACTAAAAGTGTTTTGGTGTGGGGCTGGCACTGGAGTGTCCACAATTGAGCCCTGACGACAGGCTGGGCTCAGTGGGAAACTGGAGGGTTTTCCAGTTGCCAACAGTCAGTTCATAAAAGTGGCCTTTTGTTTTGTGAAATCCAGGGCAGGCTTTTGATTGGAAACTCAAGTGAAGCAAGCTGAAGCCTGAGGTTAAAGAGGTAGGGAGCTTCTCAAGCCCTTCGGAGCAATAGAGGTTTGTTTGCCATCACATTCAGGCGGGGGAGGCTGGAGAAGCAGACATGAACAGGGTCTGTGGACCTGAAACTTTACTCATCAACTGGTTCAAAGATTGTCACTTTCTCTTCTATCAGATTCAGTGTATCTGGTTTTATGTGGAGGTCCTTGATCCACTTGGACTTGAGCTTTGTACAGGGAGATAGGAATGGATCAATTTGCAATCTCCTACATGGAGACCCACAGTTGAACCAGCATCAGTTGTAGAAGATACTGTCTTTTTTCCACTGAATGGTTTTAGCTCCTTTGTCAAAAATCTAATAGAAGGGAAAGTGGGGGAAAGTCTCGAACACATGGGCACAGGGGAAATGTTCCTGAACAGAATACCAATGGCTTGTGATCTAAGATCAAGAATCGACAAATGGAACCTCATAAAATTGCAAAGATTATGTAAGGCAAAGGACACTGTAAATGGAACAAAATGGCAACCTACAGATTGGGAAAAGATCTTTACCAATCCTACGTCCGATAGACGGCTAATATCCAAGGTATACAAAGAACTCAAGAAGCTAGACGACAGAGATCCAAATAACCCTATCAAAAACTGGGGAAGAGAGCTAAACAGAGAATTCTCACCTGAGGAAACTCGAATGGCTGAGAAGCACCTAAAGAAATGTTCAACATCCTTAGTCATCAGGGAAATGCAAATCAAAACAACCCTGAGATTCCACCTCACACCAGTCAGAATGGCTAAGATCAAAAACTCAGGTGACAGCAGATGCTGGTGAAGATATGGAGAAAGAGGAACACTCCTCCATTGCTGGTGGGATTGCAAGCTGGTACAACCTCTCTGGAAATCAGTTTGGCAGATCCTCAGAAAAATGAACATAATACTACCTGAGGACCCAGCTATTCCACTCCTGGGCATATACCCAGAAGATGCTCCAACATGTAATAAAAACACATGTTCCACTATGTTCATAGCAGCCATATTTATAATAGCCAGAAACTGGAAACAACCCAGATGTCCCTCAACAGAGGAATGGATACAGAAAATGTGATATATTTACACAATGGAATACTACTCAGCTATTAAGAACAATGACTTCATGAAATTCACAGGCAAATGGATAGAACTTGAAAATATCATCCTGATCGAGGTAACAAAGTCACAAAAGAATGAACCCGGTATGTACTCACTGATAAGTGGTTATTAGCCCAAAAGTTCAAAATACCCAAGAGTCACTTCACAGCAACCGTAGGGCCGAGTGTGAGGTCACAGATGGAGGAGTTGGAGAAGGGACTGAAGGAGCTGAGGGAGTTGGCAGCCCCAGGGAGGGATCAACAGTGGCAACTGGCCTGACCCCTCAATGCTCCTGGAGACTGGATCACCAACCAAAGAATACACATGGAGGGACCCATGGTGCTGGCCAAATATGTGGCAGAGGAGGGCCTTGTTGGCCATCAAGGGGAGGAGAGGCCCTTGGGCCTGAGGGTTCCTCCCCCAGTGTAGGAGAATGCCAAGGAAGGAAGACAAGAGTGGGTAAGTGGGTGGTTGGGGAAATACCCCCATAGTGGCAGGGGAGGGGGAGGGAATAGGGAGGTTCCAAAGGGGAGATCTGGAAAGGGGGAAACATTTGAAATGTAAATAAAGTATGGAAAAACACAAAGATTGTCTCCTGCTTTTACCTGGCTTTGTAGCCTTGGATACAAGAATTGATCTCTTTGAATTCACACCCTCATCTGTACATCTGTTCTTGACATTAGTAAATTAGTTAAATTATACTGACTGGTAGAATCCATGGTCCATAATAACAAATCAAATCAGATAGTTGCCCTGACCCAGGTTTCACTTCCTACAGCTTTGGTGACCCACAGTCAACAGCAGGCAGGAAAGATTTTATAGAGATTTCAGAGCAAACAGCTCTTAAGATGAAATTGCACACTGTTCTGAGAAGGATGGGAATAGCCCATCATTCCCTGCTCCTTTCTGCTCAGGCATGAGTCCACCCTCTGTTCAGCATGTTTACACTGTATGCCCTGTGAGTCCCTTCGTCTCCCAGGAGACATCTCAGCTTTCAGATAGACTATAATGATATTGAAATGCTCAAATTTAAGTAACCTTTATTTTCTTACAGATGACCCCAATGTAAAACTGCATTGGTGCTGGCAACTTAATTATAGCATGCTGTTATTGTTATTTATTCTTCCTTTGAGTTCTGTAGCTAGTCTCCAACTATGGCTGGTGTAACTTCATCTTACTTGTGCACCCGTGTGGCAAGTGTGTGAGTGTGCATGTGTGTGTGAGTGTGTGTGTAGCTCAATATGATCATCAGACATTCATGGGGCCTTGGGCTGCATTACACATGGATACACAGACCTGCTGCTGCAAACAAACAGTGAGAGAGTGTCACTCACCATGGAGATATATGCCCACTCACTTGGGAGATGAAGGGACTCAGAGGGCATACAGTGTAAACATGCTGTACAGAAGGTGGACTCATGCCTGAGCAGAAAGGAGCAGGGCATGATGGGCTATTCCCATCCTTCTCAGAACAGTGTGCAATTTCATCTTAGGAGCTGTTTGTTTCTGAAATCTCCATAAAATCTTTCCTGCCTGCTGTTGACTGTGGGTCACCAAAGCTGTAGGAAGTGAAACATGGGTCAGGGGAACTATCTGAATGATTTGGTATTATGGACCATGGATTCTACCAGTCAGTATAATTTAACTAATTACTAATGTCAAGAACAGATGTACAGATGAAGACATGAGTTCAAAAGACCTAGGAGGTTAGCAGGGTGGAGTGTTCCTAAACATGTCAACTTTGTTCTTATTTGGCAGGATCAAAAGACAACATTTACATTGCTGTGATTTTTGTGCATAATATCAAGAAGAAAAATATCCATTTAAAGGCTAACTTCTATATGTCATCAGGTTTTGTCCTATCCAGTGAAATTCTAAACTGTTCAAGAACCATCTCTTTGTCAGTCTAGGTAGATGTTAACCCAAAGACTTTCACTGGACCACCATTTCCTCAAGGAGCTGGTTTCATATATGTATATATGTGTGTGTGATATGACACTAATCATCCATGAAAATGAATTATCTCTTTAAAATAGAAAATGCATTGGTGAATCTCAAAAGATGAGTTGAAGAAACCAGACTGAAAAATTAAAAAGCATATGGTGTTCAAATCCATAACCACCAAATCCATAACCATCAAGTCCTAATGAATGCAAGTGACTGTTGCAGAAGGCTGGCCAATCGTCGTCTGGAGAAGAGGGGACAGGGCAGGAAGTCATAAAGGTGGGGAGGTCAAGAGTTCAGGATAGAAACGTCTTAGACTAATGAGTAGACTCACTTTATCTTTTCTTTTGCTTATTTCTCTCTCTTCTTTTTTATTATTTGCTTACTCGTTGTCTTTTGAGATGGGATCTCGTGAAGACCAGGCTGGCCTTAAACTCACTACATAGCCAAGACTAACTTTGAACTCCAGACCCTCCTGTCTCCACCTTTGAAGTGCTGAGAACACAGGTGTGGGCTACCACACCCAGCTGGTTTCATTTTCCTGATTGTGTTACTAGTTTCAAGGCTGTGTGAGTGTATGTCGATTTCAGTAGGTTGACCTTTATTAAAATTTTCAGTTTATTTTGTATAAATAAAGGACCTCGATTGAAAAATAAATACCCTCTATTTTATGGATAAAGAGTTCGTTCATGTCTGAAATATTCTCCACCGCTGTTAATTTTCTAGATATTTTACTATTCCTAGAATTTAGATGTGTCTTGGATAGTTTGTCTCACGAAGTTCATTTGAAGGCTTAGTCCTCAGTGTGGCAGGCAGGGCTGGGATGGTAAAACCTTTGAGAACTGGGGCTTAGTGTGAATGTATGGTCAAAGGGACAAGTAAGGCAGAGAGTTCCTGAGAGTGTGGGCTGTCGTGAAGTAAGGCTGTGGCATGCTCCCCTGGCTTCTCCAAGTTGCTGCTTCTCTCCTGCCTCTGTGTCGTGATAGGATCTAACGGGAGAAATCCGGACCAGAGGTTCAAAGGGTGGGACCACCCAGTCAGTCTTGGATGTTGAGTGGGAGAAATTGTCAGATACTTAGTCTCCTTTTGTTTCTCAAGTATACAGCCTTCCATTATCTTGTTACAGAAAGAGAAAATGATCAGAGAGATTCTGAGCAAGCCTCTGAAAGGAAGCATGTCAACTGTAAGATTTCAGAGTGATCTGGAGCTCCTACCCCCACTTCTAGCTCATGAGCTTCTCTAGCCCCACCCTAGTTTCCATCTCTGGTGTTAGATCCTCGAAGAGAACACATCCCAGACTACACAATCCCACTAAGTCCCACACTTACGAGCAATCCAGGGCTCTCACTGCCAGGCACCTTACTGGCCAAGCCCATCCTTATCTGCCAGGCCACTCCTTTCTCTGAAGCTTTGCTGGCACTTGCCCTCTGGAATTGAGGCCACTGAACAAATGTCTAGCTGAGTGGGTGCTAACCTGGCCCACTGGGTCATTTAGCTACCATCAATATTTTCAACAGTGAGAACAGTCACTCTGTGTGTCCTGTTGAAACTTGCTTAAAATGCCTGCTCAGTTTTGGACCATTTTCTCCCCAACAGTGACTCAAGAGACATTTTCCTGGCAGCTGTATGCTCTGTCCCAACAGCACAGCACCCTGGTGTTGGTGGTACTCTGCAATCTTCCTTGGTGAAAGGCTGACATATAAAGACATCAAGAAGCAATTCTAAAAGGGCTTGGACAGCTTATTCTAAGAATTTATCCAACCACTTCAAGCCGTTTCTTCTGTTGATCTATGGGATTACTGCAGAAACAGCCAGGGCTTTTGCTGATTTATCCCAGAATATCATCCTTGCTGGGGCACGGCTGTAGGGTATCATAATTGCACAGGGATTTTGTTTTCCTCTGACAGGCTCAAAGTAGGATCCTAGCGCTAAGTACACAATAAGCCTTATAGGAACAGAAAGATTTATGGATTATAATTGATTCCCATACACTTAGTTTAGGAAAACGTGGAAAGGAGTTATCTTCCTCCTTGTATACAAGCATAATCTGAGACATGCACCCTCACTGAAAGGCAAGAATGGATGTGTGTGTGGGCGGGTTGTTTGGTATGATTTTGTGTGTGTGGTACATGTGTTTGACACGTGTGTATATGGTATGCGTTTATGGTGTATGTGTGTGTGGTATGGTTGTATATACATATTGTATGTGTGTCTGTGTTTATGGTGTGTATGCTGTTTGTGGTATGTGGTGTGGTGTGTGTGTGTGTGTGTGTGTGTGTGTGTGTGTGTGTGTTTGATGTGTAGTGTACGGTGCTTGGTTATCTCTGTATGTGGGGTTATATGTAGAAAATTTGCATGGGGTGTGTATTTGGTGTATTTGTGTGTGGGTGTGGGTGTGGTATAGTTGTCTATGTGTACGCATGTTGTGTGGTGGTATCTGTGTGAGGTGTGTATGTATAATGTGGTTATCTGTGTGTGTGAGAGTATGTGGTATGGGTGTATAATATGTTGTGTATATGTAGTCTGTGTGTTTATGGATCTGTGTAATGTGTATGTATGTGTGGTGTGGTGGTGTGTGTGTGACTGTGGGTGTGTGTAGTGTGGTATATGTGTCTCTGTACATGGTATGTGTGATGTGGTGTGATGTGGTATGATACAGTATGTGTTTGTATGTCTGTGTGTGGTGTCTGTGTGTGTCTGTATTCGTGTGTGTGTGCGCGCGCGCGCGCGCGCGCGTGCTGTAAGGGATATGCTAAGGTTAGCATTGCTTGATCAGTTTGATCAGTAGCAATTGTACTAACTGAAGAGACAGATGCTGACGAATCCAGAAAATACTGGAAAGAGGAGATGGGGCATAGAAAGTGCCAGAGGTTATGGAGTTGAAGTCCACTGAACAATAAGACGGTTCTTCCTGCTGATTGGAGACCTTCTTACCTCTTGGGTACAAATACAAACCTCGGCAAAGCCTTTCTACAGCCAGAATTCTTGGCAGGCAGTCATGTGGGGGTAATTTCGCCTTTGTCTGGCTGTTACTCCCTCCCTGCCCTCGTCCCTTCTGATGTCTGCCTGAGTGGAAAGAATCTATTGCTGTGTTGGCTCTTCCTGAAATCTACAGGGTGGGGGAGGAGGTACAGCTCCACCAGCAGAGACATGGCATGTGACAAAGCCCTTCAGACTCCACCCCTTGATAGACATGGGCCAGGAGGAATTGTATCGAGCTGTGGGGTGACCTAGCTGGCTTCAGCTGCTGTGCTGGGCCATTTGTCTTTCAGTGCCCAACTGAGTCCTCATGTGGCCTGTACTGGACAGAAAAGACAAACCCTACTCAGAGAGTCGGGATTCCAGGAGAAAAATTTACAATGAATTTTCATTTCCTGAAGGTTAAGTTATTGAAACTATGTTGTCAACAGCAGTAGATTTGAGATTTGATCTCCCATCTGTCCAAGGGTGAGAACTGACTCACCAGCTGGGAGAAATGAGCTCAAGCTGTGTGAGGTTCAATGTGGTAAATAATGGGAGTCAAGTACTTGGTGATAAACAGACCCAAGAGGAGAAGGGGGAGGGGAGAGAGGAGGAGGGAGTGAAGAAGGAGGAAAAGAAGGAAGACTGACTCCTCCTGCCTCACACCCTTGAAGCACTTAGTACAGAACCTATCATTTTAAGATAGAATACAAATTGCTAAAACCACCCAACTTCTTTTCTCCTCTTTTTCAGCTTTTTCTTCTAACACATCATTGGAAGTCTGAGGACATATTAATTACTGAATCAATGAAGTTCTAGCTTAATATGCATGAAGTCCCGTGGTAGATTCCCAGTGCCATAAAAGTCAGGCCTAGTGGCAAATGCTAGTGATCCCAGCATCTGAGAGGTGGAAGCAGAGAATCAGATGTTCAAGGTCATTCTCAGCTACACAGGGAGCTTGAGACCAGCCTAGACTACAAAGAAGAATGCCCTGACCACCCCTCCCAGATGTTATTACAGGTAGAGATTACAGATGTTTATTTCCAGTCAATAAGCCAATGAGATCAAAGTAGAAAAGCAAACATGGGACATCAGCCACAGAGCTCGCTCATCTTTAGCGAACTTTGGAGAAGAGAACCTAGCCATGGCCAGTCAAAAGCTTCTTGGCTGGGGAGAGAAGGAAAAACCGAGCCTCGTTTGCCCAAACACTGTACACCAACCACATCCAGCACCAGACTTACTCTAACCAATAGAAAATGAGCAGAATTGATACATACAAACCCCAGGTCATATCATGTGACTGTCACATGCAACACTGGGTATCTCTCCTTTCCCAGCTGGCTGGAATGAGGGGTTCTTGAGACCCTGTTGGAATCCACTCGTGAACGCTGGTAAATCACAAAGTGCAAAGAACCCATGTCCCCACCCCAGCACAGAGAATAGCTCTCTCACCAGCTGTCTCCACTTCGACATGGTCCATGAACAGTACATGAACCTGCAGGGTGAGAGCTGACAAAAAGTGGGGACTCTGTTACAGCTGCCAGCACTCCCTTGACCAATACACAAGAGGCCTGGTTCCAGTCATCCCAGGAGTTCGGGTCGGGGACTGGAAACACAAGCTGGAAGATTACAAACCACTTTCTTCAGGGAAGTTACACCTGCTTCTGAGCCTTGAAGAATTTTGTCTTATGGCCTCTGTTCCATCTACAGAAAATGTCCAAAGGGTTTGAAAAACATTCCCTAATATGACTTAAGTGCAAACCTCAGTTGTGGAGTATAATGTTCTTTCTCAGGCTAGTCATGAAGGAAAATGGAGCGAGCTAGCAAAGTGAATCACGGGTTTGTATGTAAGTCTAGCAGGGTGACTTAAAAATGAGCTAAACAGCTGCTACTCTCCAGACATCCCAGAAGGCCTACTTCTGGGAGTACAGAAAGTCTGTGATACTAGCATGATAATAGGTGGATGGGACATTTTAAAGTGACTTGCAGTGTTTAAAGTAGGTAAGTTTTTACTCTTAAACACTTCATCTTTTCTGTACCGTGCATGATTATTTGAGCAGCCAGTAGGTTCTCATTGGGGTTCCAAGACAACGTCACGGATCCTAATGTGTGACATCTGCTTTAATGAGGCTTGCTGAACTGATGTCCTTCTGTGCCATGACTCTGGAGAAATGTGTGAGTGGGAAGAGATTAGGTGATAAGAAGGGCTCTGGAAAAGATGTGTCTTCCCCCCCGAGAAGGAAAGGAAGCCAGTCAGCAGGGAGGTGGGGGTTTTAGCAGGAGAGACTCACACCATGACCTTGGGTGTGAGGGTACAGTGGAGTTCTAGGGTCTCAAAGTTCACAGTGTGGGCAGCCAAGAATGACCACTTATCTGTCAGGAGCGGGAAGAGCACCCATATCTCTTTGGAGGGTTGATTCAGACATTTATTTGCCCAAGGATGAGAAATGAGACTGGTTATGCTTGGACCGTGGAGGAGAAGGAAGAAGAAAGAGGAAGAAGAGGAAGGGGGGAGGGAGGAGGAGGGGGAGGGGGAGGAGGGGGGAGGGGGAGGAAGAGGAGGAGGAGGAGGAGGAGGAGGAGGAGGAGGAGGAGGAGGAACGGCTTTCCCTTTCAATACACCATAATACCCAAACATGGCCAGCTGGATCTTCAGAGCTACCAGGAGACACTGCTGTTTGTGTATTCCTGGCCCTTTAATAACAGCTCTGGCCAGAGAAATTTCATCTAGCACAAGCAGTCTGTTTTAGGAACTGCTTCTCCTTCCCTGAGCTCCCATTACTAAGTCTGCATTCCCAGGATGCTGACGCCCATCCTCCTCTGAATCATGACAACTCCCCACTTGGTCTTCATAATCCTGGGAACTCCCAGTACTGAGCCCTAGTGGCCTGCAGCATGCCACGGGTCACAGGCGAAATCCAATGCCCTCACCCAGCTCCTGGGAGTTGCAACCCTACCTGCCCCAGATTTAAGTCTGCGTCAGAGGCTGCCTCGGGAGGTGGAAGAGAGGCAGCCTGTTTGGTTATGACTGGGATGGCCTTTGTGCACTGCCAGGCAGCTAAGAATAGTCCTGAACTAGAACTTGCTGAGAGAGCCCCCACAAATAGGACTGCACCCCTATCCTAGTGAGTAGGCTTCTACTTTTTCATTCCCAGTCAAAATCATGAACATCTGTATCCCTAATGTCAGATCATCAGAATTTATAAAGCAAACTGGAAGTCCTAACATGAGAAACAGTTTCACAAGAAACTGTTAGAAGGATCAGTTTCCTGCTCACAATAGTGAGTGTAATGGCCAGAGAGAAAAGAAGGTAGGGAAGGGAACTTGAAGCACACAATAAATGCTGCAGGAGCAATGGCTTAAAGCTCTTGCCACCGAAACGTGGACCAGGGTTCACATCCCTAGAACCTACATATACCTCGTGTGTAGTTTGCCAGATTCTAGCACTTGGAAGGCAGAGATAGCAAACCGGTTTGCCAGACTCTGGGCGCAACTGAGAGAAGCTGTCTCAATGAATAAGCTGGAAAGAGATCAAGGAAGACACCCACGTGGACGTTAGGCCTTCACATGCACATGTACAGAGATGCACATGCATGTGCACACCTGTGCAAGTCCTCCTAAAGAGCTACCCATCGGTGGCCTGTGCCTGCTTAGGGTTCTCTCTTTTCAGCAATATGTATATTTTACCACATTTACTCATTTATATATTTAGTTTGAAGAGCTTTTATTTGGGGTTTTTGTTTGTTTTATTGAGATAGAGTTTCTCTATGTAGCCCCAGCTATCCTGTAATTCACTCTGTAGCCCAGGCTAGCCTCAAACACACAGCCTCTGCCCCCTACATGCTGGGATTAGAGGCATGCACCACCACCACCACTGGGCTTGTTTTCTCCAGTTTTCTTTATTTTCTTCCCTTATGTGGGATTCCCAATACCAGTCTGGAAAGTGGCTTTTTGTCTGTGTTCAGTGCTGTGACCCAGTTGTCAATGATTCATTAATGGAGTCCCTGAATTTGACTCCCCTGAAAGTATAGTGGCCTTTGATTCTCCTTGACTATTTTACCTTCGTGTGTGTGTGTGTGTGTGTGTGTGTGTGTGTGTGTGTGTGTGTGTTGTAGCGTAGGTGTATGGTGCATACATGAAGTAAAAGAGGGTGTGTCACTGAGCACATGTATATGGAGCCCAGAACAGAGAGTCAGCTGTCTTCCTGTATTGCTCTCCACCTTACTGTCCTGAGCAGAGTCCCTCCCTGAACCTGAAGCTAGGCTGCCTGGTCAATGAACTTAGGATCCACTTGGGTTTGCTCTCTACTGCTGGAATGATAGCCCAATGCAATGATGCCCAAACTTTTATGCAGGTTCAAACTCGGGTGCTCTTGCTTGCAGAGCAAGTGACCTTACTCACTGAGCCATGTCCCCATCCCCTCACCTTACCTTCTGACACCCATCTCAGTGCTAAATTTAGGAAGCAGCACAGAGTCCCTGCAGGAGGCTATATGACAGTGTGGCCAGCAAAGGTGAGGCCTGGCTCCCGAGAGCAGGCAGGAAGGCTGAACAGCAGGTAAAGCATAAGTAGGGATTACATCCCACCCTGGACAGAGTCCAGAAGGTGGAAGACAGATGCTAGACATTATAGGGTCATAACGTTCATCTGGGCTAGCCCAGGCCAGAGCCCAGGGCTGCACAAGGCAAGCCAGAGCACAGAGAACATGGAAGATACTGAGCTAAACATGGACAGAAGCCAAATTCTGATGCCCAAGAGCTTAGTCACTCGAGTGGGAAGCTATTATCCCTTCCACCTGTGAGCTGTTAAGGCTACCTAGATTCCTCATAGGCCAGCATCTCTCTTATCCTGCAGGACAGCTGTCGTCTGACAGACTGTCCCTCTATGGGCAGGACCCCGTTGCCTTTCAAACAGCCTCAAAAAGACAGCTTCCCCAGCCTGACTCTTTCAGGGTCAAAGGCTTGGATGTCAGGAATGCAGAACTACCCCACCTCTTCGACCTGCAGTCAGGTCCTCAACATTGACAATCCCTGTCTTCCCAACTGCTCTACCCAAAATGGCCTTTCTAGCATTATGAAATCTATTAGAGACTCTAAAGCTCAGTGGCCTCGTTTCAACCATCATAATAAGCCCAGAGGACTGAATGGATTGGCTGTGTCTTGTGGCTGACAATAGCCAAGCATGGCACATACAGAAGGGAGCCTCATACCTGCCATGCTGCCCCTGGGAGCCTCCATCTCAGAGGACATGAGTCACAGGCAGGGCCAGGACATCACCTTGAATTAGAAGGGCTCTAATGCTCTGGGAATTCACACTGTGATTGGGAAAGATAATGAGGCCACACAGAAGAGAAGCCTGTTTGCTACCGCCCCGTGCCCTTCCGCCCCCATTTCTCGATGGGATCGGGTCAGGTCGCAACTCAGATTGATGAAAATCTCTCCCTCCCAGGCTGCCTGCTTTCTCCAAGCTCATTATCAGCTGGGCTCACACTTTCCCAGGGGCTGCAGGGAGGAGAAAGGTAATTAAATGTTTTGCTTAAATGGCCTTTTCAGTTGACAGAAATAGCTTCCCAGGGATGCAGCAGCCTCTCCCCCTAGATTCTCTTCCTGCCCTGGCTAGGCTGCTGGTTAACGGCAAAGTACAAGACACAGCCAACCATGAGGCAAAAATCAAGAGACCAATCAGAATGGCTGCTGGCCCCCTGAAAGGTCTTGGAAGAGGATCATCTGTAGACCAGAATGAAGGAGAATGAAGCCACTCCGAGCTCCCTTAACAAGTCCTGGGAGGCTCCTTTATGCATAGACACTGTTTGTCATATGTGAGTGACCCAAGTTCTAGTCACCCCAAACTAAAACAAAGAGAAGCAGGATTCTCCTCCTGATCTGCCAGGACTATTAGACCAGCCTACTGTGTCCAGGTAGAATCATCATGATGCTTAATGCCTGTTTTCAGGAAGTTATGGGAGAATGTAGCATTTGCATCATACACTCTTCTTGAAGAGTCAGGGTAAGCAAGAGGACTGGACAGGTGACTTGGTTAGAACATGACAGCTTCTTTTTCTCCGTCTGGATGAATGAAGAGTCATCAATCCCCTGAGATCAATGATTCTCAACCTGTGAGTCACACCACCTTTGGGCGGGGGTGTAAATGATCCTTTCACAGGGGTCATCTAAGACCATTGGAAAACACAGATGTTTACATTCTGATTCATAACAGTAGCATCATTACAGTTATAAAGTAGCATCCAAAATAATTTTACCATTGGGAGGGGGTCACCTCAAAATGAGGAACTACATTAAAGGGCCTCTGCATTAGCAAGGTTGAGAACCACTGCCTTAGACATGTGGACAAAATGTACATTTGTATACCAAGAATTTGGGTCCAAAGAGGGGGTGTGATAAAAGTTTATCAGACTGTATGCTGTCAAAAGTGACATTAAGGTAGAAAGTCAGGAAGGGGCATTTCTGGCCATTGAACTCATTGGTGATATTGGAGGAAGTATCTTAAATCAGACTCCAAACAGTTAAGTGCAGTCTCAACCAGGGGTTCCCTTCTGAGAAGGAAGCTCCAAGTACACTCTACATTACTGTATTAGGGATAATAGCAGCCCATTTCAGCAGAACCTCCATATGCATTAGTGCCCACCCAGTGTCATCTATCAGTGCACCCAGCAGTATTTTCTTCACAGGATAATACAGATTGCCATTGTTGTGGCTTGGCACTCCACATGTGTTAATAGAGAGCCAGCATCACTTGTACTTCCAAGCTGCACTGAGTCTTCAGGAAGGGTTCATTACAGAATGTGGCCCCAAAGCCAGTAATGGCAGTCATTATGAGAATGCACATCAATATCTAAGGATCGGTCATTACTCTCACATTTTCCTGAGTAGCACCAGCGGCGACCTGGTTGCATACTCCCCTTGGTAGAATCAGATGCCGACAGCTTCTACCCGTGTGCAAATTTATACTGCAATCTGTTAAAAATCGCAAAGAAATTCCCAGTAGAAAGCTTATTAGTAACATTCTGTTCCAAATTGAACATTAAATTGTAATTAAGGTGACTTTATTGTCATTTAATAGCATAATACTTTTAGCCCCAATCAGATCAAGCTTTTTAGAATTTGTCATTGGAACAGAATGTACTGAACACATAGTCTCCTCTTCTGGAGATTGGGGTGGATTGAACTGGTCACCAAAACAGGTAAGGAGAAAATGCAGCAGACATGGTTTCTCGAATGTGTATGAACTGCTGGACAGACTCCTAATCTTACCTCGCCCAGCTCTGCTCTCCTGTCACATCTCCACCGTGGATCAGGCTCTAGCTTATGACATGGCAATGTGTGTGTCCTGAGTGTTTCTGGGCTGAGCAGAACAATGTGGCCCCTATGTACCCTTTTGCTTACATCCTTACACGGTCCTCATGAACACTCAACGAGCTCTGGATGTCCACATAACTTTGTAATGCCAGTCAACGAAAAATGTAGAAATACGAGATGTCTCTGAGTAAATTTTGCCTTCTCTGGGACCCTTCAGTCTTACTCTGACAAGCCTCCAGACCTTAGCACGACTGGCTATTATAGCAGTACCGTTCTGGCCATAAAACTTAGCACATAGACAGCACCAGCAGCCAAAACAGAAACAAAGGCCTAGTCCATCAAAGTCCATTGTTCTGGGAAAGTCTCTAAATTTGCTAATTTTTACTTTTTTGGCTTCTGTAGTTGTGCTTCTGGCTAAGTGTTCTTGCGAACTAAGGTGTATTAATCCAGGATGTAGTTTTGGGCTTAAAAATTCACACTGAGAAAGGCTTGGGGGTACACTGAGATCCCAAACACCCAGCGTAGTCACCAGCCTGATAATGAAGACTTTATTTGGGCTTGAACCAGTGTCTGAGTAGTAATCTCTGGTAGATACATCACAACTTTACAATCCTGCTGTTTGGTAAACCCTTCACCAGGGTATGTACTTTTAATCATGGGAGAATTAAATGAATACTTTCCCCGGGGCCAAAGGACAAACAAGAGAAAACTCTCCGTTACAGTCAAGCACCCAGGACTCACCAAGGGAGTTCCTTAATAAAGAAATTAAAGAACAGAAGATGAAGATGGCAGGAGAGACAGAGAGCTGAGTAGAGCAATCCATCCTTGGCCTACCCATGGTTTGATCAGGGAGAACTCAGGAACACACAGACTACATAGTTGCTACCCACTACCACTACTTGATATAATACATTTACCTTTCTGTATTCCTGTATCACTCCACTGTTACACACAAACCTTCTAACCTGGAGGGGAAGTATACATTTTATTATGAACCAAAATGTCTCCATCAGTAAGGACATTTACCTGAGGAGGGGAGACCTGATGGTTCTTAGAGAATGGGCCATTCAACCAGATCTGGGCTGGGAGCTCTGCCTACTACACACAGCCTCTTGTCTTTAGCATTCACATTGAATTTTGTCGATCCAAGCATGCTTCCTAATGATCCATCGACATAATTCCTATGGAAACTCACAAAAGATTTGCCAATGTGGTAAACTTTATCGCCACAGCTCCAGCAGGCCCCAAAGCAATCACTGATATGCTCACTGCTTTGACCACTGTTGTCATAGTAAAATTTCTGTTGTGGTGATGAAATATCTAAGAATCACTTTTAAAGATACAGACTTCTTTAGTTGAGGTTTTGGAGGCTGGAAAGAGCAAGTATGTGGCCTGGCGTCTGGCAGGGGTCTCTTACTGTCTTAACCAGGAACGCTTGCTGCTAGGAGCTCTGTTTTTATCAAGCCACTAAATACCACCATAGAGTTCCAATCTTCTCAATCATTTAGTCCCAATTGCCTTCCAAAGTCTCTATCTCTGAATACTATTAACATAAGGTATGAATTTGGGGGTTACATTTCCAAAACACAAACATTGTGGAGGAAGGGGCCATTTTCAAGCCATCACAACCATGCTTCTAGACTCCCAACAGGTTTGCATAGCACTATTGTAGCAAGCCATGTGCACACTGCTGTGTCACTTGCCACAAAGTGAGTCTTTAGTCTCAAGGGTTGTTAAGGTCTATCCTATGTCTATGAGTCAGACATGATGTCCTTGGATAGAGGGGTGGCCCACAGCTTAGAGATAGAAATCAATACAGAATACATATGAAATTTCATAAGTAGGAATCTCTCTTCTATTTGGGATAGAGGAGTCTCATAGCAGAGCATTGCTATAAGCACTGGGCTAATCTGCTCAAGGAGCTTAGTTTTGCTGAGTGGTAGATCCAACACTCAGAAGCAGCAGTGGCCAATCAGCTTTGGAACAAAGAGGTCAATGTTTAGCTTCCATCTCTGCCTTCTTGGCTGCTCCACTTAAGAACCTATGGTAAGTGCTCAGTCTGTGTCCACCATACCTGAGGCTGTAACTAATTTCCCTAGTGGCGATAAGAGAGCTGACAAGGCAACTGACACAGGAGCTGCTGCTTACCTCACTTTCCCACAGTCCTTTGTCTCTTCCGGGATGCATCTGGTTCAGAAAGCATCAGACTCATCATGATGTAAGTTGTTTCCTTTGCTTCCATATATTCAAACTGTACATCAGATACCCCTGGGATGCCTTTCAGGTACCATGCTGGTTTTAATTTACTACCTGACATTCGTAGTGATTTTTCTACCACAGCAAGTCTTCCTAAACAGGTTAGAAAAAAACAATATGAAGATTCTGTCAATCTTATAAGTTCTTACTGATTATGAACTTTTGTTTGTATGTTTGTTTGTTTGTTTGTTTGCCAAGACAGGGTTTCTCTGTGTACCCTTGACTATCCTGGAACTCACTGTATAGACCAGGCTGGCCTCAAACTCAGAGATCTGCCAGCCTCTGCCTCCCAAGTTCTGGGATTAAAGGTGTGTGGCACCTCCACTGGGCCTCATTATGAAGTTTTAAATTTGGAAAATGACCAGCTGTTGACATGTGTTCTCTTCATGCTGCTATGACATGGGGCAGAGTCATGACTCTGCTGTGTATTTGTCCTATAAAGCCTTTCTCTGACTCTCACATGATGGTGGTACTTTTGCTGGATCAGCATTAATTCAGCCTTTCACTCTACATCCTTTGACCTACTCCCAGAGGCTTAGTCTTCAAGTACATGACTATAGGCTCCTTTTAAAAGGACAGAAGAACCACCATGATTCCATGGAATGCACACTCTTGGTATCAGTTCTTCCTTGATGAAACATGACCTTCAACCTGCAGGCTCTGTGTTTGAAGACAGGCTCATAGCTGAGACTTGGTTAGTAGAGCATGCCATCACTGGGACCTCTGCCTTCTGTCTTCATCTACATTCTTAATTCCCGTTGGATTTTGCTTTTTTGTGGCTGCTCTAGATATAAAGACAGGAAACAAAGTTGGAAAAGCTAAGAGTTCCTGATTTCCTAGGAATGTTTTTCTTCTATGTTGTGTTGGTCTGAAGCATCTCCTAAGAAAAGATGTAGTCTGTGAAGCAGAGAGCCAGCTCTCATCAGAAACAGAAACTGCCTCCATCTCAGACTTTGTGAGCTCGTAACTGCGAGAAATGTGTTTATAGGTTACACATTTTGTGTTAATTTCTTATAAGAGCCTTAACAAACATGACAGACTTAACTATAGACTCTCAGCAGCAGACAGGTTTAATGCAAATATAGCAGAGACAAGATCACCACATATTCTGATGCTTTGCTGAGTGCTTCATTTCCTCATCACAACCTGCTAAGAAAGAGTGCCTCATTTTGTGAATAGAGAACAGGTCAACATTCATATCGCCCCTGGAAAGCAATTTATGAATGACTGAACAGAAGAGCGATGGGCAGCAATCTGACAGCGTAAACAGGGATCTATGCTAGCGGCAGTCTGGACCAGAAGTAAAAATTCTCTTTTCATTACAAACAGCTCATATTTATATTTATATAGTTGTAAATAATTTTCTTCTCCTTATCACCTCAGACAATCTGAAAACTCCACACCATAGGGGTTCAGTCAGATGGTTCTATGAAGACCCACTGAAAACACTGGGGGTCCAAGCCCCAAGAGACATCTCTGCAGTGTCCTGAAGGAGCAGACGTGCACCACACAGGAGGTTAAATGCCAGGTCACGTACTGGTTTGCAAACCACAGGTCTTAAGTCATTCCTGCATTGTGGTAGCACCTTGGCAGCCTTTTAGCAGCATTTAAAACATGCACATATAAACAATATTATAACATAGAAAATGCCGCACTGCATAATGGTGTAGAAAGAATAAATATTGTTTTGTGAAGTTTTGTACTTCCAACTAAGTAACATGTTTCTTATTGTGGATTGGGACGTTTTTATAAAGCTGAGAAGGGATACAGAGACTATATTGTAAAATGTCCTAACCATTAACCAGTCTCAAACTCAAAGAGAGAAATAGGCCCTGAGCTGGCATTCTGAGAGAAGATAAAGTGACAGAAACAGAAGGACATCCCTTGGCTCCCTGGTATCAATCTAATTATAAATGTTTCCAGAACTCGAGCAGTTACGTTCATGAAAATTAATGCAGATGACAGTGTGTTAGCAACAAAGAGGGTAACCAGGGACAGCCAGCCAAGACAGGTTCTGCGGAAACATGAGACACTGCCTATCACAAGAGGTCCTCCCCAGCACTTTTACATAAATTAAGAGCTCCTTTCTCCATAAGTGAGTCTGAGACAACACCTGGGGTGCGGGCTTCAGGGTGGGTAATCTGCCCCTGAAGAATGAGCACCGAGGAGAAAGTCAGTGGCCGATCCTGCCTAAGGGAAAAGTTTGCAGATCATCAATGCCATTCCTGCTCCCGTTTGTCACCGTCTCTGTTTCAGTTTTCTGTTCCTGCTGACCACGTGGAAATCCAGGAATCCATCCTGAGCAGTGAACCGCGTTAGAAAGTCACCTGTCTTGATACTTATTCCGATAGGGCCCCCAAAGTGTATGAAATGTCATAGGCATACTCAAACCAACACAGTAGATTTATAAGTTTTTTTAAAGTACCATTCCCCACCCCACCCCACCCCCACGGAAGGCTCTACAGAAGTCACACTTCATACTGCATTTTCTTCTCAAACAGTTCTGGGAGCTTAGCCCTGCTTATCACAGCCACCCACATGGGAAACACCAGCAGGGATCCTGGCCATGGATGCCCTGGAACCCAGGTGCTGATGCAGCAGGTCTGCGTGGCAGCAGCTGGAGAAGAACATTGGAGTTTATCCACCCGAGGTGCTGCAGTGTCAGAGCCACAGAGCATGTCCACAGCAGGCAATTTCATGCTTGAGCCGGAAGATGAAGCTCCAGAGTTTCAGAAACTGCTTTAGAGTTGGAATTTAAGTCACAATGACCAGAGACAGTCTCAATTGATCCTCACTGGGCCCAAAGGATGGGTGTACTCTGGAAGTTTTCCAAAAGATTTTCTTGAGGATGTCCTCTCTCAGATCTTTCCTCTGGCTGTGTTGGCCTTGTTTCTTCCTGCTAGTCAGTATCAGCATAAACGTCACGTGACCGTGACCGATAGACCCTCCCTGACTGCGCTGCCAGAGCAGCGCCCCTCACTGACCAAGCCCCTCACTGACCGAGCAGTGCTGGACACCAGCACCCTCTCACCGCACCCTCTGCAGCTCTGATTGCAGTCAGTAAGTCAGTGTGTTGCTAATTGGCGAGCTTTGTTTGGCACCTGTCTCCGCAGGTGACTGAAGTTCTGTGTGAACTCAGGAGTTCATGCAGGACACAGACCCGGGCACCAAGAGAACAGCGTTTGTTACTGGAGAAAGTGCATTCTTCTTATTAAATTGCAGGGGCTAGAGAGAGTACTTGGTAGATGGTCGGTGCCCTAGAAGAAATGAGACCCTTAGGTTTGATCCACGGAAATACAAAAAAGAAATTGAAATTTTTCTTGTCTTAACATCGTTCAACCATTGCTTTTTGGTGTTACATTTTGAGAAAATAAGCATTATTACTAAAACATTATGGGTTGATGTTGAGACACACCCATGTTCACAGCAACATTATTCACAAAACCAAAAGTAGAAGCAACTCATGGCAAAATAAGATGCACAGAATAAGATCCGTGCCTACAGTAGACTACTTCAGAAGGAACTAATTAAATTATAATACAAACTACATGGATGGACATCATCGTCATCTCGTCAAATGTGACTAAGCGAGGCATAAAAACGTAAGTGCTACATGACTCTACTCATGTAAGGGACCAGGATTAATCAAATGATCAGCGTCTGGGATAAGAAGAAATAAGGAGCTAAGTTTCCATT
>JADRCH010000161.1:2749998-2798167 GCA_019843965.1 Rhynchomys soricoides
ACAGAGCCTTAAGTGGCTGTCTTGTGTAACCAGGAAGTCTCCCAGTCATGGAACTGGGACATCAAACCAGCCACACAATCTTTGACCTACAGTTCGTCTTACTTGCAAGATATGTAACAGTGGCACAGAATTTGTGCAAATGGCCAACAATGACTGGTCCAGCTTGAATTCCATGCCACAAGTGGGAGCTCATACCTGAAACACCCTGAAGGTCCAGGAACCAGAAGCCGGATATCCCAGAGACAGGATAAAACCAAACATGATGGCAAAAAAAGAAAAGAAAAAAAAAGTCAATGATTCCTAATGATTTTCTCCTATATAAGAAAGTCTTCTTCCAGCAACTGATGGGAGCAGATGCAGAGGCTCACATCAAACATTAGGTGGAGTTCAGGGAATCCCATGGAAAAGGTGGAGGAAGAACTGTGGGAACCAGAGGGGGGGAAAGTCCCACAGAGTCAACTAATTATCTCATAGGGACTCACAAGCACTGAATCAATAATCGTGGAACGTGCATGGGTCTGACCTAGGCCCTCTGTTTATATGTTATGGTTGTGTAGCTTGGTGTTCTGATGGGGCTCCTAACAGTGGGTCTAGGGGTGTCTCTGACTCTTTTGTTGCTCCTTAGGATCCTTTTCCAATCCTGGATGGGTTGCCTCATCCAGCCTTGATAAGAAGACATGTGCTTAGTCTTATGATAAGTTTTTAAAAATATAATTTATTTAATTTTTTCTTTATGTGCATTGATAAGAGGGTGTCAGATCCTCTGTAATAAAGTTACAGGCAGCTGTGAGCTGCCATGTAGGTGCTGGGAATTGATCCCTGGTCCTCTTGAAGAGCAGTCAGTGCTCTTAACCATGGAGCCATTTCTCCAGTCCCGTCTTATGGTTACCTGTTACTCTGCATTTGATTGATATTCCTGGGAGGTCTACTCTTTTCTGAAGTAAAACAGAGGAGCAGTGGCTATGAGGGAGAGGAGAAGTAGGAAGAGGGGGCTGGGAGGAGTAGAGGGAGAAGAAAACGTACTCAGGATGAAATGTATGAGAGAAGAATGCATTTTAGAAAAAGAGGAAGAGGAGGAGGAGGAGGAAGAAGAAAAGCAATGCAGACAATGGAAGCCTGGCCTACAAAGATTCAGAGGGAAGTCTGACCATCTGAATTATCCAATATTTTTTAATTAAAAATTACTAGAGTAAACCCTTTGCTTTGCTGGAACAATAGATTCTGATCAGATGGAGCTCAGAATCAGCTGTTCTTAAGAAGAGACCAGCATCATTGAGGTGAAATCTTCTGGGATATGTTTGCTCAGGGCCAGCACAAACTGTGGTCAAAGAGGGAGCAAGGCTGAATCTTGTGCTAGCAGCTGAACTTGGTAACATGAGAGGGTCACAGGAGTGATCCTGGTTTTGAAGTCATGAAAAGATCATAGACAGTAGCTAAGGCTTAGCAACTTGACAAAAACACCTCAGAAGAAAAAATTCTTATTTAAGAAAATACCTCCATAAGATTGGACTGGAGGCAAATTTGTGGGGCACTGTCTTGACTAATGATTGCTGGGGGGCACGCGGGGGAGGACCAACTAATGTGGGTTGAGCCATCCCTGGACAGGTGGTCCCAGATCATATAAGGGAGAATATTGAACAACGTGGGATGAACAAGCCAGTAATGAGCACGCCTCAACGGCCTCTACATTAGTTTCTACCTCAAGTTCCTGCCCTGACTTCCTTTGATGATGACTATGATGTGGAAGTGTAGGATGAAATAAGCCCTTTCCACCTCGGGTGACTTGTGGTCATGGCTGTTTATCACAGCAGAACCATAATTAAGACACTGAGGTAAACCCCCACAGACTTTTGTTACTGTGATTAAAATACCATGGTCGAAGGCAACTTATGCAAGAAAGAGTCTATCTGTCCGTTCAGGAAGGTAGCAAGTAACAGGCATGGCACCCAGAGTAGGAAGCTGAGAGCTTACATCTTCAAGCATTAACAGAGAATAGAGTGAACTGGATGTTAGGTCAAACTATCAACTCTAAAACCCACCTAAGCCTCCACTACCTAAATCTTCCCAAACAGCGCCACCAACTGGGGATTACGTGAAATGCCTGAGCCTAAGAGGCACATTTCTCCCCCAGACTACCATAATGTATAAGGATGATACTCGGAATGCTAGATGAAAGAGGAAAGGATTAGAGACAGAGGACCAGGCTTCCTGGCACTCAGTTCTTTTGGAGACATGTTTATCACCATTGCAGGGATGTTTGCCTAGCCTTTATTCTCTTGAATAAAGGCTCCAGGAAATTTTCCTGTATCTAGAAGAAGCAGTGTTTGTGCTCCGGGTGGAGCCTGAAGCTTTGTGCTGGCGTTTATACTACTCTCAACAGACTTTACTCTCTCATTCTTTAGTCTGGACACCCTGAGAGCGCAGGCCAGCTCTCAATCACAAGGAGAGACTCCAGTCGCTCCAGGGGTAGCTCCCAGAGCCAGGCCGTTGCATGCCTCTCCTTCAGCATCAGATTGGCTGCGCAGAGCAGCAGTCTGTCTTCTGACCTTTAAGCCTGTGCAGTCATAATTCCCATTTGATGTCTTACCCATATTTTACCAGTGAACTCCGTGTAGAGTTGAAACAGCACACTTAACACAACAGACCAGGAAGTACAAGCCATGGGAAGAAGGGTTGTAGACTGTTGGATTTTCCAGTGCTAAGGAAGCGTGCATCTGAAGTGACAGGAATGACAGGTGACCCCCTGACCCATGGCCCTGTGACCCATATGACAATGGGACCAACCCATGGCCATATTGGGGTCAGTTCAGAAAGGCTGAAGTTTTTTTTAAAGGCCATGCTTAGGACCTTTATTTTACTTGATTTTATTGGCATTTTTGTTTTCTATTTCAAAAGAATTAAGATATCTTAAAAAAAAAGAAAAGATACATGATACGCCTAGTTTTAAACAACATTTATTTTCAAATACTATAATATGCTCAGTAGTCTTCTTAACCTCCTAGACTCCTTTTCAGACAACAAAAGGCTAAATTTCAGGGAGGGGATCCAGTTGTTAGCCCGAGAAGACACATTGTTTCTACCCCCCAGAATGTCTGGAAACACGGGGAAACTTTTGTTCTACTTTCATCCTGTGTGTTCTGAGTTTTTGGATCCCCCCCCCCCCTTGCTTCCAAGTCTTCTGCATTCCCCCTGCAGCCACAGTGCTGGCTCTCCCTGGGGAGCCAGAGACACTAGCCTCACAGCAAGTGCTCGCAAGCAAAATAATGTGTCACTCGAAGTTTTTTTCAAAGCGACCCCTGATTTCTTCAATATACTGACTTAGAAGTTCCCCAAGTGACACAGAGGGGAATGATCCTTAGAGGGTTAGGAAATATGCATATATTGGCTTACAGATGGAGCCAAGAGTAGGCTAAGTCACAGAAGCGCAAAGCAGGGTACTATCTACCAGGACTGGAAGCAGGCAATGATAAGGAATAAGAGGCTGTTCGTAGTACATGTTGGGGCATCTCCTGGGTATATGCCCAGGAGTGGAATAGCTGGGTCCTCAGGTAGTATTATGTTCATTTTTCTGAGGGTCTGCTAAACTGATTTCCAGAGAGGTTGTATCAACTTGCAGTAATAAAGACACATGTTCCACTATGTTCATAGCAGCCATATTTATAATAGCCAGAAGCTGGAAACAACCCAGATGTCCCTCCACAGAGGAATGGATACAGAAAATGTGGTACATTTTCACAATGGAATACTACTCAGCTATTAAAAACAATGACTTCATGAAATTCACAGACAAATGGATGGATCTTGAAAATATCATCCTGAGCGAGGTAACGCAGTCACAAATGAATGAACATGGTATGTACTCACTGTTAAGTGGTTATTAACCCAAAAGTTCAAAATACCCAAGAGTCACTTCACAGCAACCGTAGGGCTGAGTGTGAGGTCCCAGATGGAGGACTTGGAGAAGGGACTGAAGGAGCTGAGAGAGTTTGTATCCCCAGGGAGGCAGCAACAGTGTCAATTGGCCTGACCCCCTCCCCCAATACTCCTGGAGACTGATACACCAACCAAAGAATACACATGGAGGGACCCATGGTGCTGGCCACATATGTGGCAGAGGAGGGTCTTGTTATCCATCAGGGGGAGGAGAGGCCCTTGGGCCTGAGGGTATTAGATCCCCCAGTATAGGAGAATGTTAAAGAGGGAAGATGAGAGTGGGTGGGTGGGTAGGGGAATACCCCCATAGAGGCAGGGGAGGGGGGAGGGAATAGGGAGGTTCCAAAGGGGAGATCTGGAAAGGGGAAAACATTTGAAATGTAAATAAAGTAAAAAAAAAAAAAAAAAGAGGCTGTTCATAGTCACATGGTGACTTATTGTTCAGCTCGTTCAGGAAAAGTAAGTTTTACAATGTCTAATCCCAGCATGGGAACTGTAGTTATGTAGTTAACCATGATGCACCAAGTACTTCAAAACTGCTAATGGCCCTCAAGGAACACCTAGGGGTGCAGAAAGTCTAAGAGCAAGAGGGTAGGGAAGAAGGGCGTGACATCATGAATACACAGCAACAGGGGACAGCAATTCACAAGACTATAGCTTTCATCACGGGTAGAGGAAGGTGCTAGGGGCCCGCCCATCCTGGGGAGCTACTGACTGCTAATGGTGACAGCTGGGAGAAGGGCTTCAGGGGGAACAGAGGCAGGACAGCGGAGGGTAATGGAGGGATACTAGAATCACTGAGCCTTGCAATGTGACACGAAAATGTGAAAAAAATGGAAGAGAAATTAAAGTTTCAAAATTGTCACCAATAAATTTTAAATGTTCTCCCCCACAAAAAGTAAGCTTTAGACATGTTGATTCATGATAGATATGCTGACTATCTTAATATAATCATTTCACATCATCTCTCCATGACATCATGGAGCACACTTTAAGTGTGAGCAATAGTTTGCCAGTTTACAACCAATCTAGAGAACTTGGAAAGCTCACCACTTTTGTTTTGTTTTGTTTTGGTTTGGTTTTTGGTTTTTCGAGACAGGGTTTCTCTGTGTAGCCCTGGCTGTCCTGGAACTCACTCTGTAGACCAGGCTGGCCTCGAACTCAGAAATCTGCCTGCCTCTGCCTCCTGAGTGCTGGGATTAAAGGCGTGTGCCACCACTTTCTTAGTGCAACATTCTCAGATGTCGTGAGTGTTCAAAGGTTGTTTCGGGTGTCACTGGCCCTTCAGTGAATTGCTGGCATCTGGGGCCTGGATCTGAGCCTCAGGGTTAGACCCACGTGGAATAGCTCTGGTACCATTTAACTTGTGGATGATGATGCCGAACTGGCTCAGCTGACATCACTAGAAGAGAAGGCACAGGACTATTCCTGAATCACAAGAGCCCAGTCCAAGCTGTTTCGAAGTGTGGCCTTTCATTCTTGGCTTGAACCCTCATTTACTCTGCTTATCAGCATAGATGTCATATGCACCATTACTTGGCCCAGTTTTCAAGGTTGGTCAAATGTGACTTGAGGTAGAAGAAACAAACTATCTCAAGTGGGGCATTGGTCCCTCTGGAGGCAAAAATGGGCAACAGAACTGGGATCCGAGGGTTCACACCTAAACTTTTTGGTCCCAAATTTCTCAGGCTGTGCCACATGTGGGGCCTGTGGAAGGAAAGAAAGGAAGAAGGCCTGTATTACACTCACCTCCAACCAGGGGGTAGCTTCACTTGGTGAAATCTCAAGCATGATGGGTAATCGAGGGATACCCCAGCTCCTCCTCTTCATCTTCTGAACCCCTCAAGGGATCCTGCTCTCTCAAAAGTAAACCTCCTCCCTGAGAAAGTCTGTCTATCTGGTAACCCTGGATCCCCATGTAAAGAAATAAAGACAGGAGTTCCTCTTGCTGACCACCATGGGACAGAGCCCTGTATGGTATTAGGTGGTTACTCGGAGCCTTTTCTCCCATCTTCTGCCATGTGACTCCCCAACCTACCCCCTGGGTCATATCCTTCCCAGTTCTCTGTACTAGATTCAGCGCTGTGCTTGCTCTGGTCAGGCACACAGCTAGTGATTGAACTTGAGTCATCTGCTTGGAGACACCAGGGTGAAACTGTAGGCAGCTGGAATGCAGACCTTGTGCCTATGTCCCCGAAACAATTAGTAAGTGGCTGTAGATTGCGGCTTTTAGCTTCGATGGTGTTTGAGTGATATTCCTTGGGAGTTTTCCTCATGGGATTACATTTTGATCAATTGCCCAGCAATTTCACCTAAGAATAAAGAGGGCTTTGAAGCCAGTGGCAACGGAAGAAGAAACAAACAGGTAGACAACTTCTTTTCCGTGTCATCTGTTCCAAATCTCACATGTCGGATGCGTAACAAGAGAGGACTGTGTTACACATGGAGAAGCATCTTCTGGCTTCCTTCATTTTGTATTTTCACTCACCTTTGTGGCCTGGAAGCCCGCAGTATTTCTGGAGTTCTCCAAGCCTGCTGGTGACAAATGCCAACCTATCCTCTAGTGATGTTCTCCACTGCACCATCGTTAGAGGGCTGCAGTGCAGGCATCCCACTGAGTGGCTGTGAGGAAGGATTATGACAAGACTCTAATGTGCAGTGGCCAACAAGGCAGGGAGCAGGACTGTGATGAGCATCAGAATATAGCCATGTTTTATCTCCAGGGTTACTTTCTGGGTTTGTTTTCATGTAGGGACTGACCATTGCACACACCAGTCAAGCACTCTACCACTGAGCCAATCCCCAACCTTGCTCTTTAAAGCCAAGGTCTTGCTCTGTAGCTCAGACTGGGGGTAAATTCATAGTCCTCCTGAGTCGGCCTCTCAAGTATTAGGATTATGGGTGTGAACCACTATACCTGCCTTGATCTCCAACCTGACACTGGATATGAGCAGATACAGCAATGAGCATCCAAGGGATAAAGACCACAGTATAGGGATGTGTTAACCCAATGCCTCAGCCCTAACCCAAGACCCTTCCTGCTCTGTCACACAATGTTCTGACTGTCCGCATCACAGTCTCCTCTCAAGATGGAAGCTGCTCTTCCCAAGACTAGTGTTCTATCTTCCTTGTTATTCCTTGTATCTCCCAGGCCTAGACTCTGATTCCTGGGTCAGCATTTATAACTGGTTTGTACCACATGTTTCTCACACCTCTATCTCATTAACATATAGTCCCTCTGACCCTCCGTGAAGATTAAGTATCTTCACCTGACAATCAAAGTTTTCACCCCAACATCACTCCCACGGTTTGTCTTCTTGTCCTCCTTGACCCCTTTTACCCCCTCCAGAAAACTTCACCCCTCTTCTACTGCATAGCATCTTTACTGTGCAATTCCCTATGCCCCCTACCCCATGTGCCATTTGACCTACGTGCCAACAGATATTTTATCGATTGAGCAGAAGCCTGCTCCTCCCCAAGCCCCACCTGGCTATAAAGGATTTCATTGGCATCAAATTACTTATCAGCTCATGCTGTTAGATTTCAAGTCCCTGAAGTGTCAGGAACTTTGCAATTTGTTTGGTTTATTTCCTCCACTGTGCAGTTCTGTTCATTCACTACTCCTAACAGCGAATAATGAAGGAACAACACCTCAAAGCCTGAAGGAACGAAAGGTGGTTTTCTTCACAGGCAGAGAAAATCTAGAGCATTCTGAATTATTCTGCTGCAGTGCTCCAGTGGCTCCCTGGTTAGTACTTTGCTCTGGGGTTTTCATGCAAAAACCAACAGATGGAGAGGTAGGGAATAGGAGGGGAGCTGGCCCAGCTCGGGAAGAGTCCACTTCCTTCAAAGATAAGGAAAGCTAGCTTAGTTCTAGGAGGGTCCACTTCTTGAGATGACTCCAGCGAGCATCCAAGAAGGGCTTGGGAACTGAGGCTCTGCAGGGTGGGACTTCCCAACCGCCAGGAGCTGCACCAGGAGAAACGAGGTCCATGTGTACCTCCTCTTTTCCTGTGGCTCTCCTTGTCAACTCTATCTTCCCCCACCGTCAGCCTGGAACTGGCTGCCCATGCTCACAGCTCCAGCCAAAGTCCTTTCCCTCTAAGTCACTGGAATTCTTTTCTGTCGACCATAGGCACCTCCATTTGCTGAGTTGCTTAGAACTTGAAAACTATTTATTCTAGGTCTTCAACAGATGATCTCATTTAGCCTCAAGACAATCCCCACATGGAAGTGGTGCTTACCAGGGACGTTTGGGATCACAAGTGTTTCAGATATTGGAATTGGCTTTTAGTTTGGGGATATTTGCATAAGCATAATAAGATAGTTTTGCTAAGTGGACAGAATCTAAAGGAAGTTCATTTATGTTTCTTTCTCTTTTTTTACTGTTTGTTTATTTTAGGTAGTTTGCTTTTTTTTGTTTTGTTTTGTATTGCTTTGTTTTGGTTTTGTGTCTGTAGGCAACCCAGGCATATCATGTAGTACAAATTAGCTTCGAACTGTTATCCTCTGTTCTGCTTCCTGAAAGCTGTGGCTATGTTTATGCTTCTTATACATTGTCTACACGTAGTCTAACGGCAAATTTATAAAATATTTCTTAGAATTTCTTTATAAAATGAAGTTTTATGGCACAGCATTTTCAACAAGAATTACGTCAACAATCAAGTTTCAGAGTTGGAGCCAGCCATGGTGGCCCATGTTGTTCTATCCTAGAAAATTGTAATCCCTGTAGTCAGGTGCTTAAAGCAGCAGGACCAGCATGGACTATATCAAAACCATGCTGTCCCCCCAAAAAACTTATCAGATTTGAAAAGTTTTGGATGTCTTGCTTGTAAATAAGGAATCTGAAGCCCTGAGAATGTTCACAATTCAGCCAGTTACAAACCAGGATGAAACTTGGTCTTGGGTACTAGACTCCCCAAACCACATCATCTCATTGTATCTCACCTTCACAAGGGCTAACCTTGGCAAACTCCTCAGTGTGAGAATGATGATGTTCAGGTAAGAAAGGAGCCATTCCTTTAGTCAGGAGGTGTATTGGTACCTCAGAAAGCTTGGAGCCTGGCACACAGGATGAGCTTGGTAAATAGCAGTTGTGTGAATGAATGGCGTGCCATCTGGCAGCAAGCTTCTCAGTACATCTCACAGGTTCCTGTCCAGATCACTCCGTCACTGTTTTCCACAAGTCTGGAGAAGCCTCGGACTTCACTCAGCAGTTGCTAGCCACTGTACTTACGGAAATGTTAGTGCAAAATATGTAAAACTCACCAGATCTGATTAGCCTTCAAACTTCCCTTTTTCAAACAAATGGAAAACTTATTCTTGCCAGTTCAAGATAATCTTTCAAGCACTTTTGGGTTAAGACTGAGGAAATCCGCAGCCTCCTTCTTTTCTTTCTAAGAGAGCTGTAAGTTTCATATTTAAAAAAACAAAACAAAACAAAACAAAAAAACAAAAAACAAAAAACCACATCTTTGGCAATATTGAATTTATTTCTAAATAAGATGTGTTAAAACTTGGCTCCCCTTACATCTGAGTGTGGATGGAGACAGACAAGAGAACAAATCACAGTGTCCAGCACACAGCTACCCAGCACAGACATGCACAGCCCATCTGACATCTAAGGATCATCTTCATGAAAGAGTCAAGAGACTGACCTGGGCAGGGCAGGGCCTTCAGGAGAACTCCGGTGCTGTCTAGCACTTCTGTGGAGACGTTGGATACAAATACATCTTCTAGACTTTTCTACAGCAGACTAGATGTAGAAGAGCCCTTCTGTCTAGGGCTCACAGCTGTCACAGAGGCTAACATGATTTATAGTAGTTATTAAACCACACTGGTTGAGGCACTGAGTATTAAAACACCCCCAGATCTGCATCCTTGTCACATACCCTATGTGACTTAAAGGGACTAGGAATCCCCACCACGAGGCTGACTTAACATAGTCCAAGGGCGGCGCACAGAAATGAGTCCCAGTGGGATGCTCAGTGTTGGTGAGCCACTCTGGCCTGCCCCTGTGTCATCCCGACCACCCAGGGGGAAAGTAGGGCAAAGGGTGAGGGGAGCCCTGACTGTGAGCCCTTGGCCTTGAACTGGAATGTCTCACTTCAGCTCCTCTCCTTTCATTTCCTCTTGTTCCAGCATCTTCTACCCCCCCACACACACTCTTCCTGAGCTTCCAGCAATTTCCTGATGTGGATCTTGCCTTCGCAACGATCCAGACACTTAGGGAACTTTATCTCACTGGCATGTTACCCAGAGACAAGCAATGGTGGCAAGGGAACCCAGGGTAGAGTCCAGAGCCCTCTCTCACCTTCTGAGTGATTTTAGACACCTATCCTGACTTGTAGCAACACAGTGGAGGTTTGGGAGGGGCAGGTGTTGTTATTGTTTGTCTTTTTGGGTTTTGTTTGGTTTGGTTTAGTTGGTTGGTTGATTCTTTGTTTTTATTTGTTTGTTTGTTTTTGTTTGTTTTGCAATACTAGGGATTAAACCCAGGGCCATGTATGCGCTAGGCAAGCGCTACATCCCCAGCCCTTGTTGGGGAAGGGGGTTATTTAAAGGCTCCCATGTATCACAGGCATGACCTTGAACTCACCAGAGAACCAACGTTGGTTTAAATTCATGATCTTCCCGCCTCAGCTTCCGCAGTTCTGGGATCTTGGTCTTAGACCACCAAGCCTGGCGACTGTTTGTCAAACAGAAATCTGGTCTCTTTCAGAGGGCCATTTCTCTCTTAATGCACTTAGCCAAACCCAGCTAATGAGTACTAGCTCTCACATTTATAGTCATCTCCTTATTCCTGTGGCACAGGCATGAGAATGAGGGGGTTCCTGACGAAGCCTCTCAGCGTGTCTACATTCCAGCATGGGCCTCTGCAATGTGAAAGAATTGTACTTAGTACCAGATGGGCCGTGGGAAACCTCCTCCAGGACCCAGTGGATCTAGCCAGCAGACAAGAGAGATGATCGTAAAGCTCATCCGCAGAGCTTGTCTGATGACCCCACGTTTGTCTTGTTTACTCAACTCATCAGCATTTCTGCATTAAGAATTCTCTGAAAGAGCATCACTGAACAAGGACCTAGTGCCTTCTCTTGTCCGGGCAGCAGGCACAGCCATTCTCAAACAGTACTGTAATTCTGACTTTGAAGGACTGAGGAACTCAGAACCCTGATCTTGAGGTAAGGCAATCCCTTCTGTCCTAGCTCTTTTGACTCTAATACTTTACTTTAATGCCTAGAATTCTAAATGTCCTGCCTTTCCTAATTTATTGGGTATTCATTGTAATTATCTCACTTGTAATGAATTCATTTGGCATTAATTTCGATGTCATATGTACAGTACTTTCATAAAAATTACTGTGTGATTCAGACTTAATTTAATCCATCTTTAAGGCGAAATGTTAACAATCAATTCATATTACTTGGTTCCTTAAGCCACTGGCAGAGTCTTTATTATAATTATTTATGAACCGTGTGAGGTATTTCTAATACTCGCACTCTTGGGTTTCTCTGCTACCCCATTCTCCTATCTACACATCACTGCTGCCTCGAAAATAGATTTGCCTAATCAATACCTCAGTGTCTTTATCTTTAAAGATGTCACCTTGCATTTGCAGCTGCTAGCCCATCGTTATGTACACAGATTGCAGAACTGCTTTTGTAGTAATAAAATGTATGATGTTTTTACATCACATTCGTCTCAAGCACATCCAGGTAGGAGAGTCAGCATGATCTCTTCTGTGAAAGCAGAATTTATCCCTTCAGCCGTTTCACATATCTCATGAAGCAGTCTAGTCACCAGTGAGCAAAACCATGTTTTTTAAAAATGTGAACAACAGGAAGACGCTGCCTTGGGTGGAGTGATATCTTGGGTGAAGTCATGTGACTTCACGTGTACATGCTTGTCATGGACTGTCCATAACCTGACGACAAGGGAAAATAAAAAGCCAATGTACATATCTGTCATATTTTAACCAGGCATGAGCTATGAAAATACCGCCCGTCAGCTCTCGGGTGGAAACAGGCAAAACACACAAAACTCGCCAAAGAGGTGATTGCACCTCTTCGATTTGACCTTAAAGTTCTCTACAGAGAAGGCACAGTTATTTTTAAATGGGTTAGACCATGACCTTTGTCTATGTAGAGTCTTACAGCATGAACCCAAGTAAAAGTGACAAAGATGCCATTTTAATAGGTGATTCATTTTATTCATTTATTAATCATGCTCCAATTTTTGACATTTGATTAGCTTTCCCAGTCTTTAATCCAAAACCCCAAGAGCAAATGCCTTATACCAAATGAATTCTTGTGTGTGCGTGTGTCTGTGTGTCTGTGTGTGTGTGTGTAAGTCACTCTAACAAATGACAGTCGAAAAGCTCACTGTGAAACACAGATCCAAGTTAATATGCATGTGTGTTGGCTATTGTCAGGAAGATTCTGTGCTATCATGAGGTACAGGGTACCATGCTCCGTGGCTGACCTATGACGTGTATGCCCCACCACACTCCTTCCCTTCACGTGTTCTTTGCTCCACTGGAACAGGCACAAGGTAATGGGTAATCTGAGGAAAACTCAGCATGATTTGTTTGTTACTAAAGGCTTATGGAAGGCAGTCACCGTGATATACACCCATGGGGAACTCCTACGGTCTTAAAGGCACACTGGTGCCAATATCTGATTTTTCTTTTTTATAATTTTTATTCACATAAAATGTTTTTTTAAAGATAACAGATTTTGTTGTTGACGTTTCCAATCTTCTATAGAACTTTATAATAAATCCATATAAAGCGCACTGCTTTATTCTGCCTGTCTCCTCTCACCTGTCCATCCACAGACTCATCCTGAGCTCCATCCACTCTAAAGAAAATAAAAATGTCCTACAACCCTTTTCAATGAGATTGGAGTCTCGTGATAGGACTTGTATTGAAATGCTTACTGACATCAAGTTAAAAGCCAAATCCAGAGGCTGTGGAGCTGGCTCAGTGGGTAAGTCATTTGCCACATAAGCCAAAGGGCCTGGTGTCAGATCCCCCAAACAGAGAAAGCTGAATACAGTAGCCAGGCAGCCATAGACAGCAGTGAACAGGAACGCTTCCCAAACAAGGTAGACAGTGAGGACTGATACCCAAGGATGTCTTCCAACTGTCACATGTCTACACACACACACACACACACACACACACACACACACGAACAAAAATAAAATAGAGAAACCTAAACAAGGTCTGCAAATATGCTTCTCCTTTTCTACAAACCCAGCCCATTGCTGATGTGCTCTGTATGTTCTACAGATAGGAAGCAGATCATAGCGGGCTTCTCTGGGATGCCTGCAAACACCATATGGAATCAACCCAATGCCATGGCATCCAGCAAAGAATTAGCATTTGACCAAGCACTCCCTGGGGAACACAGCTGCACGGGTGAAAAGACCAGCCAGGCAGGCCTATAGTGAGCATCTGTTGAGCGGGGTCTCACCTTTCAAGCACACACACAAAAGGCTCTCACCTGAGCCTTCCATCTGGGTGGCCTGGACAGATGCACCGGAGTGTAAACCTAACCCTTAGAGGTTAGGTTTACAGGTCCAGGGGTGGGGTGTGTCTCTGTTCAAAATGTAGTAATGGTTCGTGAGAGAAACCCATAAAGCGTGATGGTTTTGAAGTTTTTAGTTGATTTGGCAGTCCAGATCTGTGAAGCTTTGTAAAAGACACTTCTTTCCATTTGCAGGAATGGTTTGCACATGGCAATAGTGCCTCAAGAAACCTGGATTGTGGCTGTAGCACACTGTCCAGCTCAGTTAGGCAGGGCTAGGCTGGAAAACCTCTTTTAGCACACTGTTGAAGACTTCCTAGAACATACCAAAAATTCCCTGCTGGAGAAGTGGGAAAGTTTGTTTGGTTGCTTTGTTTTGTTTTTGTTTGTTTTTAATTCAGAAATAAACAAACACACAAGAAGCTTTCCCCTGCTCTGCACTAGTTCGCTAAGACTGCCATTAAGAAGTACTGAGCTGATGCTGGGCTTGGACTCTGCAACATCTCCCACGGACTGTGTTTAAAGTGCTTGTTCCTCGGCTGGTGGTACTATCTTCGGAGGCTGCACAAGTAGGTTACTGCAGACCCACTTTGAAAGTCATCACCCAGTCCCTGCCTTCAGCCTCCTCCTCTGCTTCCTTTTCCTCTGTCATATGAGGAATATCTGTCACATACTGCAGCTACCAGCAATAAGCTGCTCTATCCTGCCTGATCCTGCCACAGTGGGCTGAAATCCTACCAAACAGGGAACCAAAACAAATCTTTCTATAAGATGTTTTGGCCCCAGCAACAAAAACCTCAACTACGAATTTGGCTTACACGACGGAAATTTGCTTCCTCACCTTCCAGAAGCCAAAAACCTAAAGTTAAATTGCCAGCAGGGTTGTCTCCTTCGAAGAATGTTAAGAGAATTGCTTGAAGCCACTCTCCTTAGCTTGTAGGTGGTCATCATCTTCCCCCTCTGCCTCCATGCAGCTGTCTCTCTAAACATGTCTAAACTTCCCCTTCTTACAAGGACACCGTTCAGGCTGGATTGGAATGAGCTCTGATGAGCTCATTTTAGTTTATCCGTCTCTATAAAGACCCTGTCTCCAGATAAGGTCTTCCAAGCTACCAAGGCAGAATTCAACATGGGGATTGAGGCAGGAGATTCTATTCAGCTTGTAACGCTTTCCTGAAGGTGTTCTGGTTCCAGAAAGTACAAAGTCACTTTGTTTCTGGGTTTCTCCATAAAGAGACCGACAAACAGGGAGTCTGAAAGGGCTCGTTTATGCCTAGGTTTCTTTGCCTCCTCTTTTAAGTAGAGAAAAAGAAATCAAATAAATGACTGCATGAGATTAGAACTAGCAGCTCATAAGACCCAGAGACTGAGGAGGAATGCAAGGCCAGGATGAGGCTTTCAGATTAGCCCAGGGGCTGACCAAGTACAAGGCAGGAGCACCCCTCCCAAGGCAAGTCTGGAACCAAGGCCACTCTAATGACACTAAATGACATGTGAATTACATACAAGACCAGGAGCTGAGAAGAACTAGCCTTCAGTTAGAAGATAGAGAGAAGGCAGTTCAACAAATTCTTGTATTGTTTCATTTTGGTTTGTTTTGCCTTTTTCCATCTTTGTACAGCTAAAAGGAAGGCAGACCTTGATGGTACATACCTTTAATATTAGCACTGAAGGCTAAGGCCAAAGGGTGGTGAGTTGGAGACCAGCTTGGGGCTATATTATGAGACTATTGCAAAAAAAAAAAAAAAAAAAATCCTAAATAAATAAATAATTGTATTATTGGTAACAAGACTACCTGGTACCATCTCTTCATTTTATACCTGTGGGCACTTTTTGAACGTAATACAACAGAGGAATGCCGTCAACCCTCAGTCTGATTGTTTCTTTCTTCCTAAGATTATAGGTCAGCTGAACACTGAACTCACTATAAAACCAACCTCCCAAATTCTAGGATTACTTGCAGACATGTGTTACCATGCCAGTTTGTATTGTATTGTATTATTTGTTTGTTTGTTTGTTTGTTGAGAAAGGAAGGAGTCTCATTCTGTAATTGAGGTGGACTTTAAACTCACAGCCAACCTCCTGCCTCAGTTTTCCAATATCTGAGTTTATAGGCGCAAGCCACCACACTCAACCTTAATCATATTTTTTTGAATTAAATACTTTCCTTTGTGTGATTTCTGTTAAATTTAATGCTTTAATTTCTGTTAAATTATTTATTTAAGTATTTAATTTCTGTTAAATTAAATACTTTCCTTTGTGCGATCTCTATTAAATTTTATTAAGTGTTATTTATTTAATGTGTGAATCTAAATCTCTCTCTCTCTCTCTCTCTCTCTCTCTCCCTCCCTACCTCTCTCTCATGTGGGTGTGCTTACACATCACAGTGCAGGTGTGAGGAGAGATCAGAGGACAGCTTTGGGGAGTCTGTTCTTTCTTTCCACCATGTGGTACTCTGGAATCAAATGGAGGTTGTCCGGTTTAGGGATAAGTGCCCTTTCCCGCTGAGTTTCTCCAGCCCTGTTCCTGCTGCCGATACTTAGTTTTGTCTTTTGCTTGAAAGAATAAAACAACCTTCAAAATCTCCAGAGATCCGTAACTTAACATGTACAGAATTATAAATTATCTGACAACTTTTCCTTGCATTTCTTTTCTGTACAGATGTGGTAAGTACATGCCAAGGAAGGAAGAAAACGGAGATACATGGCTGGAAAGGGATTTAATTTTAAGAAGAGAGAAGAGACTTCCACTTGAAGATGACAAAAAGCTCACTAACCACACAAGGGCAAGATGTAGGAAAAGTTTTTAGAAGATATCACATCTTCTCTTTGGCTCTTGCTCACGAAGGAGTGGAGTTAATCTTCATCTTTCTCCCGAGAAAGAACAAAATGAACCATCTTAAACTCAGAAGAAGAAAAAAAAAACCCCAACACCATCTGTTGCTGCGCTGAAGCGTTGTGGTGGGGGAGGGGACGAGCCAGTTGTTAAACGGGAAAGCACTCAGGCTCTCAGTTCCCCCACTCTGCCTTCTGCCTAGAAGCTAGAAGAGAGGTCCAACTAGAGGGGGGAGGATTCTTTTCCTGGGTGCTTGGATTATTAACCACTGTACGTGGGTACACTGGATTACAAATCACAAATCACGGTACGTGGGGAAAGACGTAGGTGGCACTTTACCGAAAGGAGATACTTCAACCCAAGGCGCCAAGAGCTGCTTAGGAAAGGCGTTCCCTCCTTCCACCTCTATCAGTATCATCCAATGGTTGTTTATTTGTTAAACTGTGGTTAGATTGAACATAAACGTAAAAATAGCCTTAAAAACAAGGCGCGGCTCGCCATTATCCCAGCTACACATGACTTTGTTTCAGGAAGGGAAATAAAATATTTAAAATCCCACAGGTCTTTATCCGGGCTGTGCGTCTAAACATGCAACGGCCCCTTGGAATGGAGGTGTGGTTGAGCAGAGAAAGGCCGATGGTGTGGAGTGACGGCTGGCTTCCCGGTGATGTCGGGCAAACAGCAGGTCAGTCACATCTAGGCGTTAATGAAGGAGAGTGAGAGCTGGCGTCCACCGACAGAAAACAAACCCCCAGCCTCCACAGCCAGAGTCTCTCTGGGCTGTCCCCGTGCTTCAGGGTGACCCACAATGACAAAGCCCACGAAGCAATTTACGCAATGGCTTCGAGCATCATCCTAAGCGTGAATTTTTGCAGACACTGTGAGACCGTGGCCACCCTGGCTGTCGCGGCGACTCCCCCAACTCCGCAGCCCAGGGTTGGCGTGATGCCTCGCGGTCGTGGTACTAGACGCCGCCGGAAGATGGCGCACGAAGCTACCGACTCAATCGACGGTGCCGAGAGGTACTGTGGACTGGGTGGCGGAAGAGGGATTTTGATTCACTAAAAAACATAAATTGTACTTGATGAACAGCAACCATAATAATAAACTGACTACTGGATTCCACAGAGATGAATTTTTAAAATCCCTGAAATCAAGTTATTTAAAATTATTTAATTTAATTTACTAAATTTCAGTAACTGCTATGTAATGGTGCATTTAGGTTTTCTAGCGTCTAAATGCTTCTCTTTACGGTGATTGCTGCAGTTGCACGGTGGCCAGAGAACTCTGTCCCCATCTCCAAGCTGTGTAAACAAATTGAAGCAAGAACAATTACACACTGAGAGAAAGGCAAGGAAGGCCCATGGAAGCCAGAGAGAGGCCCAGGAACAACAACAAAAACACCTTAAAAGGGCTCGAAGATCAATGCTGGTGACTAAAATCAGCCAGGGGGCCGATCTTAAACTAAGCAGTGCCCGGGGTACTTCTTATAGCTGGATCTTCCTCTCAATAAAATAAAGTCTATAGCCACATTTATATTACACCTTAAATTGTTTCCCAGCTAGAAAATTGGTGCCCAGAAAAATCTAGAAACTCTGCTCCTCCTTTGAGCAAAGAATACTTTCCACAACCAAATCTAAGTCTTTTTATAAAAGGAAGCCTCACCTTCTCCTTTGTGAAGTTCCAACGTGCACATCAGGTTTGCACAAATGGCTGTCTAATTTGCACAAACAGGAAGTTGCACGCGAACATATCATTTTTAATCTGTGTGCGCGCAAGTGCGCTCACGTGTGTGTGTGTGTGTGTGTGTGTGTGTGTGTGTGTATGCGGGTGTACATGCTGTCTGCATGCTATGCTCCTCCATTGTTTTCGGCGTAACTGATTTTGGCACCAGCTCGTTAGCACTTTGGAAGGGCCTTCATTAGCACTGGGACAGTAGCCAAAAGGAATCCAGAAAAATCAACACATGGCTGCTCCTGTTCTCACGATAAACGACAGCTTTCCTGGAAAACAACAACATTCGAGAAGCAAAACAAAAACCCAAAGCAACAAGAGTGGCAACAACGCGAACACGGGAAGACACACATCATCAACTAGGATTTTTTTTTTTCATTTTTAAATTTATATTTACTCATTCAGTCTTTACAATTCTGGGTACTCTCACACAATTAGAAATATAAATAACAAAAGTATATTCGGAACCCAAGGGGAAGAAACTAGGCTTCTGTCTCTTTGGAGTTGGGGGTGGGGGAAGGCTAGGAAACAGCATGGCATTCGCTGCCACCCCAACCCCCAAACCGAAAGTGGTCCACGGAAACTTCCATGCCTAATCCACAGTTCTTTGGAACCTGAGTTCTGAGGAGAGCCCTTCTGGGAAAACAGAATTCCCCTCTTTACGTGACTATCTCATCTCGAAACCGGTAGTAGGAAGTTGGGTTGCTCAGGTACTTTGATAGTATTCTGGGAAAACAGTGATATCTAAACTGGTCAAAACTGGAAGCAAACTGTATAGCTCGTTATACTAATATATAGGTCCGCACACCCATGCCCAAACAGGTAAACAAGCTGTGACACTTTCAAAAAAAGCAGTAGCCAAATCGAACAGGACAGTCCTTCAAAGGGTTAATCTTCGCAGGTCAGCTGTCTAAAGGAAGCATGCTGGTCTTTTAAGACTGGAGGCTTTGCCCAGGAGACGGCCTTCCCACTGGGTCTCAAGAGAAGGCCTTGGGCTTGGCCCCTCCCCGTTAGCCCTTTGCCCTCTCCGCCCTCAGTTTCTGATAGAGGTTTCAATTGTTTGCACTGAACTTTCTTGAAATTTCTCAAGGAAAAGGGAGAGAGGAAGGAGAAGGCTGTGAAATAAAGTGTAAAGGTGGAAAAAGTCTGTAGCATGCATTAGTCATGTGATCCAGAAAAAGAAAAGGATGCACATGGGCCAGGTGAAAACGATGCCTACCGGGAAGTCCCACAAAATGGTGGCTCTAAGGGTCCTGGGAAGAAAGGAAGCTGCCTGTGAATAAGTGGCAAGAAATCCGAGTAAAGGGGCCTAAAAGTCTGACTCTGGAGGAATTCAAACATCAGAAGCCGCAGGATTGTGGGGCCCAGAAAAGAAGTCTCCGGTTCATTCATTCATTCCACAGGTAGCAGCGCGAGGTTGCGGGTCACAGAAAAGAAGCCTCAGGTTTGTTCATTCGTTCGTTCGTTTGTTAGTTCCACGGGTATTTATTTCATCTGAAAAGGCAGGCAGAGCTGAAGCATTAGGCATGTAAACAGAAACAAGACATTTCCTCTCATTCCGTCTTCACGTTGAAAGGTGCTACCATCTTGACTGACTCCAACCTTGTTCGATGCATAGAAGTAGAGAGACAGGGATAAAAGAGCTGCAAACTTGCTGACTAACAAGATCAAGCTCCAGAGTTGAGTATTTCTAATGTGTGTGTCTGTGTGTGAGTGTGTCTCTGTATATATGACTGTATGTCTCTGTGTGAGTGTGTGTGTCTGTGTGTGTCTCTGTGTGTGAGTGTCTGTGAGTGTGTGTGTCCAGCACCTTAAACTGGCTGGAAGCAACCTGCAGGCTGAGTATACACTCTCCCAGGAGCTGAGCCACGATTCCAAATCATAGCTGAAGTGTCTGTTGATAACAGCTCATCCTTACAAATGGCTCCATCTCAGGATATTGCTGATAATTATTGTGAATACATTCACACAGTCTCATGTCTGACAGAATGGTTTCACTTTCCAGCAAGGGCCAGAAAGCCAATTGAAAAATTTCCAAAATGAGGCGAGGTTCCAAGCAGAGCTGAGGCTACTGCTCAAAAACCTATTCAGGACCCTTCTCTCTTTCATCTCCCCCAACAGGACGTTAGAAGCTGGTTACTGTCTGGCAGGGAGGCCAGTGTCAACATTCTATTTATTTATTTATTTATTTATTTATTTATTTATTTATTTATTTACACATTGGAAGGGAGCCACCATTTATGGTCCTTCATTTCCAAATACGAGGAGCAGGGGTAGCTGCCAGCAAGGTCTCCAGGCCATCAGACTGGCCTCTGCACAGCCAGCGGGCATTAGTTGCTGACCACCATGGTTTTAGCACAGTTAATGTTGCCTCAGATCAGAGAGGCCCTAATTAAAGAAGGTGATGGGCTCTGAAACAAGTTAGCTTTTTGAGCACAGCTTGGAAGGCAGAATATATTATATCCCAATACAACCCCTCAGAACCACTATGTTTAGACCTATTCTGGGTTTCTGTTACAGTAGTGTGACAGGAGGGTGACGTGAAGGCCTTGGAGAAGGTCCCCAAAATTCATGGGCACGTGGGTGGTTGTGGGAAGTCATGCTCCACTCAATATTCTTCAGTAGCTGTGATACCCAAATGTGATCCACACAAGATTGGGCTCATTAATGTCTGGGGACATAAACAGGTTGACAGGGAAGCATTTTCTTCCGTGGTTTAGCCGCCCATAAGTTGCCAATGCACCTGTAAGTATCTGCAATTAAACGTGCTGGTACCCTACCAGGAGTAACTTGATGGCTGTTCATCTCCTCTGGAAAAGCTAAAGCAATGCGCATGCGGGTGGATATATTTGTGGTTAAAGACTCTTCTGAGGAAAGGCAAAATAAACTAGGATTTGTTTTAACGTAGCAAAGAGAAAAGAACATTGTAACCATCTCTGGAATAATCGAGAGAGAATGAGATTGTCTTTGATTGAAGAAGAACAACCAAATGGTCTCAGTTTCCAGCAACAATGGGAAAATGTAGACTCAGTGAATCCTTAGTGATAATTGAGTCTACCCTCTTCATCTGACCAATGAGGAGGATTTTTTTTGTTTGTTTGCTGGCTGGCTTTTTTTTTTTTTTTTTTTTTTTTTTTTTGCTTGAGTCTAAATCACGAGTTGCTCCACTGAGTCTAAATGGAGTCTGGGGTTCTCTGTTGGCTGACTAGAAATACTTATTTTACCATCATTAGAAGTTCTGGCAGTTCCCCAATGGTGCTTGTATCTTGGGTTAAATTCTAGACTGATTTAGGCAATTGTGTTGCATCAGGAGAGCTGCCCTTGCCAAGGCACAAGGGACATCTGCAGCAGCTCTTGTTTGCTTTGGGTTTTGTGGTGCTAGGGAAGAAACCTGGGGCCCCATGCATGCTAGATAAGCATTCTACCCCTGAGTATCATGCCAGCCATGCTTTTGAGCTAGTTAAGTGACATGATGAAGTAAGACTGGTCTTGGCAAGATGTCTACTACTGGCTTTCTGAAAGGAGTGTGGGGCAAGCTTGACGACACTAGGGCTTACAAGACTAAAGCCATACCAAACAAGAGACTCAGACTTATGTTATCGGGAGAGCCTTCCAAAAACCTAGCTCAATAATGACTCCCCAGCTTGTTCACACTAGCAGGCAATTTCATGGGAAGCAGGTTGTGGACACACCATGTAAGTTACTGAAGCTCTATTGGCCACTGCCTTGGCCGATGCATGAAATTTTCTGTTTGCTCCACAGCCTCTGAATTCGGAGCAAAATTGCCACCAGCTGTGCTTGAAACAGACCTTCTCCCCCACCCCCACCCCCCACCCCCTTTGCAAATGAGGAGCAAGGAACCTCAGGTGACAGTGTGGGTGGAGGGAAACTGGGAAAGCTGTTTTCCAATGAGTTTGTCAAGGTTAGCCAAAGTCAAGGCGAATCAAAGCACTCCTTGAGATGCCAGGTGTCAAAGACGAGCCTCCACAGCCCAGAGGGCAGAATGATGGGCGCAGCCTGGAAGCTCAGAGAACATACACTTAGATTATAATTATATCCATAGAAGTGTGACCTGGTCAACAGTTTGCATATCAATCAGTACCATCCAAGTGAAGAAAGGAGTACATTTTCAGTGCTGAAACAGGATCCTTGTGGCCATCGCTCCCTTTGTCATCTGCTGATCATTCTTTCTCTCTGCTGGGTCACTCGCCATCATCCTTTCAAACATCCCCAAATAAACATTGTAATTTTTTTCAGTACAGTCTACAGGATCCCCAACGCAAAGTGATATACCCCCCCACCCCAGGATTCCAGATATCAGATTCCATATATTATCATACACAATTACTTAACAATTATTACATTAAATAGTAAAAATCAGGACAGAGAGAAAGTATCCCAAGCCTTTTAGTCAGAGAAAAGAGAATCTATGTCCTGAATCCTCCACATATAGCTCTGTGTCCTTGGGAAAATTACCAAGTCTTCCTGCTCTCTTAGTAAAATTCTCTTACACAATGGAATAATAAACCTACTTTAGTAAGTTCTTTGATAATGAAATTAAGCAAATAATGCCCAGAGCAGTGTGTGTGTGTGTGTGTGTGTGTGTGTGTGTAATGCAGGTTCCCATGTAGCTCAGGTTCCCGTGTAGCTCAGCCTTGAACTTGCTGTGTAACAGAGGATGGCCTTGAATTCCCTATTGTCCTGCTCCACCTCCCTCACAGTCAATATTTAATAAATTAGTTCACGTGCTGTTGCTCCTGCATCTTCCCTCTGAGACAAAAAATGGCCTCTCATCTTTGGAAAGTTCTCAATATCAAGCAGAAGAACGAACTTGAACACAGCAGAGACGTAATGCAGGTGTCCCTCCACGTACCAAGTCGGTTTTTAATTCATAGACTGGAGGGTTAGAAAGAGCCCTAACAAGACTCATTTGACAGTCAGCCCATCATGGATTGATAACAATGTAAGTAGGGAAAAGACTGAATTCGTGCAACCTACTGCGCACCATAGCTTGGCCGTACAGTGGGAGCTGGGACACAATGCCTCCGCCCGTCATCACAGGAGAGTCTCAGATTGAGGAGCAACAGGCTTGGCAAAAATCCAAAATCAAAGTGCAGTTCTTACTAAATGCATATTGCTGGTTCTTTTTAAGGGTATATAATCCTGCAAAGGATGTGATAAGACTAACTGGGATTGTCTGTCTGTCTGTCTGTCTGTCTATGACATGCTTAGAAAGGGTCCTAATCACGGGGTGGAGAGATGGCTCAGCGGCTATGAAAGTGTACCTGAGTTTGGTTCCCTGAACACACCTCAAGGGGTTCACGACCACCTACTAACCCCCACGGGACCCAGCACCCTCTTCTGACCTCCATGGGCATCTGCTCTCGCGTGCACATATTCATACACATTCGCATCATTATCAATAAAAGTAGACTTTTTTTAAAAAAAAAAAAGTCCTAACCGAAGGTATTCAATGTGATGACCAAGAAGAGGCGTTCAAAAGTCAGGCATGATGACATATGTCTTTAATCCCAACACTAGGAAGGCAGAGGCCGGCTTGAACTTTGTAAGTTCAAGGCCAGCCTGGTCTACAAAGTTAGTTAAAAAAAAATAAAAGGAAAAGAAAGAAAGAAAGCAGGGAAAGAAAGCCATGACTCCCATGCAGGCTCTTCCCAGACAGGCTCACCTGTGGAGGTGATGCACCATCTAGCCCTCATGGACTGTCCTGGGGCTGCAGCACCACTGACTTCTTTGCCTGGGACCAGGACACCAGTGCCAGTCTTTGTGGCTGCTTTCCTCTGAAGGATTTCCCCCCCAGCTCTCAGTGGTTAAGGGTAATTTCTCATCATCTCTACTAATATTGCTTCATTCAAATTGGAAATGATAGATGATTAACAGGCACGAGAAAACATGTTGTGCTACATTCAGAGAGGATGCAAATGACAAAAACATGTTGCCTTCTGGACAGGCAGGGAAATGGCTTGCAGCAGCACACCCGCTTCCCTGTACCTCCATGTCTGGCTAGACGGTTTTATGGCATTTAAGCGGCACAGCGCGAAGGCACCCAGCGCACACTATAACTCTCAAAAAAACCCAACGTTCTCATGTGCTAATGGCAACCGAATCAGAAACACATGGATTTAATTTCCTTCAAAATACCCACGGGTATAAAAATCAATGCAGGAAAGCCATTTGGCTAACTCTATTTGGGGCTTTTCAGAGCCCAGAAATTGTGAGAAATTGTTGGAAATGGCTGCTGAGCTCCAAATCCCACCAGGTTGAGCCCTCCCCCAGCGCGGCCCCAGCCTAATGTGATGTGAAGCCCCGGCTGTCTTTTTGGAGAGAGGCAGGTGCTTGCTGTGTGGTACCTTCACGGCTGCCATCTCTACAGATTTCCTGCTTTGTGCTATTAGTTCATTCGCTCAGTGTCTCCCACCACATTGCTGTTAGGGAGATCTCATTTTGGCAGCAGATCGGGATCCCTGCCTGAAAGTTGATAGGGTTGAGCTATTTGCAGAAATAATGCTTTCCAGACGCACTAAACAGTACCCCTCTTTCCAGATGGAGTGGCATTAGTGTTGCTTCCAGCCATTTCCTCACCTTCTGCTGTTCTTGTCAGATCTCCCATATGCACCACAAGCCTTCTGTATTCTGGGGAATCTTGGAAAACCACTCAGACCCTCAGCCTCCTACCACTTGCAAGCACAAATGCATGTGTGCGCACACATGAGTGCACGCGCGCACTGACACACACTCACACACGAACACACACACTCTCAACTGCCTCCACTCTTATGCATGCACATACAGTTTCCTTCCCATCTCCTGGAAGTCACCTTAGATTTTATGAGAGAGCTAATCACGGGAAGTGAGAGCTTAGCAGCCGGGGAATTGGACAAGCAGGAATACATGGACCCCTGCAAAAGCCCATTTCTGTAGATGGTTACCTCTGCCATCGGTACTAGTAGCTGACTCCTGTATCATTGGCATGTCACATTAGTATGTGGTGGCCTTTAGCTTGTATGTGTCCCTTCTATGGTTTCCATGTCCTCTCCAAAGCTCAGGCTGCAATGGGGAGGGACAAGGTTGAGGAGGGGGATCTTTAAGAGGCGAACACGTTGTAAGGACTCTCTGGCTCATGAATAGATGAATGCTGTTATCCTCTGTGAGAGTTAGTTGTTGTAGTAATGAACTACTGATACAAGAATAAATGGGCATGCCGTGATTTCTCTGTTTTATATACTCCCTTGCCCCCTCTGCCTCCCTCCACTGAAATACACAGTACCTAGGTCCTCACCTGGTATACTCGGGCCGTACTCCGAGGTTTCCCAGTCTCCAGACCCATATGCCATATAAACTATTTATAGCATATATAGTCTTGTGTGTTCTATTATAGTAGCAGAAACGGGGCTAAGACATGCCCGTAAACAAGAGCCTTTGCATCATAGGATCCCACAGCGTCATATACACATGTACTTTCTTACTGAGAAATTGCCCACATCACTGTATGGGCATGCAGTGTCCTTGGAAGCCAGAACAGGATGTCAGATCCCCTGACCTACAGTTCCAGGCTTGTGAGCCACCACATGCTGTGAATACAGCCCAAATCTTCTACAAGAACAGTAAATGCACTTAACCCCCGAGCCACCTCCCCAAACTCACAAATGCTATCTAAATGCAGGCACATCACCAAAAATCTCCAAGAAACATAATTTCTGTGATTTCATGAAGCCAAAAAGCATTCACTCTCAACCCAACAATTGCCACAGGGAGAATTCACAGTTATGACATTTGTGGGTCTACCTCTTTCTTGTCCTTGCCACATGAGTTGTGTCACTAATGGTCGGACCCACACCCATGGAGAAGTGCTCACTGTCATTCTATGAAGGCCCTCACACACCCTAAACTAATTCCCTCATCTCTACCATGCTGGTCTTGTTAGAACAACACAAAGAAGATCATTTTGCAGTTGTGGCCAATGGTGGCATGTCCTTCTGATCAGAAAAGGCAACTTTAACAACCAATTGCATTGACTTCTTACCTCAATCAAGTTCTTATTTGCTTTCAATGTTACCTAAAGGCTCGGGAGCTAGAGAGATGGTTCGGTTGCTTGGAGCACAGTCTCCTCTTCCAGAGGACCTGAGTTCAATTCCCAGCATTCACATAGCAGCTTACAACTGTCTGTAACTCCAGTCCCAGAAGTCCTGATACACACATGGTGGACAGACACACATATAGGCCGAATATTCACTCACATAAAATAAAAATAAAGGTTAGAAAAAAAAAAAAAAAAAGACCTGGTTTTGAAGTCCCAGACTTCTTTGTTGCTCAAGTGAGAGCATCAGAAAAAAAAAGTAAAGAAGTATCGCTAAGCAAGCGTAGTCATTCCTTTAAGCCTTTTTGAAAGACAGGGTCTTGTTGTATCCCAGGAATTCTCTATGTAGACCAGGCTGGTCTCAAACTCCCCTTAATTCTCCTATCTCTGCCACCAGAGTGCTGGGGTTACATGGAGATGCCAACACAAAGGCCTCTGCTTGGCTGATGTATAATACAGCTAAAAATGCCAATCTTTAGTTCTATATTTATTGTCTTAATGTCCACCCTCTTACCTTCCAACATGCCAAAGAGAAAAATACTACCCTCTCTAGCTTTTTCTTCCTTGGCTATTGATAAAAGAAAACGAATTCCTCAATCCTTGGGCTTGGACTCAGGCTTCCATCATGAGACCTGCTCCTCAAGGCAGCTACAAAACAGAGCGGAAGGGAGGGGTTGGCATTTAGCTGTGTTCAAACTAACGGGTTGATCAGCATGGTTCACCGGTTCTACGATGGGGAATATCTTAAACAATTCCATCAACATTGATCTACTTTAACCAGGTGATATGTTAATGAGCCAACCTTCTTGCTCCCTAGATGACGTTACTTCACAAACCATCAGAGCACACCACCTTTGCAAGGAAAAAAAAGTCACGGAAGAAGCTGTGACTTGACACTTGCAGATGAGCCTAATTCCCTGTGTCCTGCGGATGCATGCCGTGTTGGGAGAACTCCATGCACATCGAGCTGATTTTTGCTGTCATCAGAACTGACCTTCCAAACCCCAGGAGGCCCTGAGCCTGTCTGCTACAATGACAGGGAAAGGAGCCAGCCTTCAGCCTGGGGTCCTCAGATGTGCAGCACAACAGGCCATGTTCAACCTCTATGGGGCAGCTGGATCACATGAATTTTTTAAAGTAAAACAACTGATTTGGGAGGAGAGGGAGGGGGATACATTGGTACTTTTTCCCCCCCCTGTGAAATCCCAGTGGAGGAAATGCATGGCCCAGTGTGTTGATCTTGGCCTGGGCACACACAGTGCCTCTGTTCTGAGGATGAGCCAACGCATGCAGATGTGCAGAGCAGCCATTTCCAAAGGTTAATTAAATATTACCATTGTTTTCCAAGCTATTAATGTCTGTTCTTTTATTTCTTCATGAGAAAGGTTTTGCCCCACTCAGAAAGCCGCTTGAATATGTGTCTCCATTCCTGCCCCTCTTAAAGCCCCAAAAGAGAATGACCAAAGGGCCAGGAGAGACAGAACTTAGGGAGTGAGCCACGGAGATTTCTATGCTAGAGGCAAGAGGCAGCTTGGAGCTGGTGAAGGAGGGACAGCAGCCAGGGCGGGCTAAGATGAAGTCCCTGCAGCACTTCGGCTCCAGCTGGAGGCAAGAAGCCTGCTATTTCCTAAAGGTTTTCTTACAGAAGCCGAGAAGGAGCTGCCAGCTCTCTCCACCTTTGTGTGTTGGTAAAATAACCGACTGTTTCTGAATTTAGTAACTGGTAAGTCTGGGCTTTCATTGGTTCTGGGAAAGGATCTGGGTGGTCAGTAAACACAGTCAGGAACATGGCCGTCTCTGCAATGTCAGTGTGTCCCTTGTCACCTCCAAATGACATAGTTTCTCTCTCCCGCCTGAGGTGACCTGATGTAGGTAGGACAAGGGCCTCCATGCAGTGGGGGGAGGGACTCTAAGACGGACAACAAAAGATAATAAGACCAAGGTCACGGAAAGGACACGGTTCCCTCTGGCAGGAAGTGCCACCCTCTGTGACTGCAGTTTACAAGAATCCTGAGCCACGATGAGCACAGCAGTCTGCAGGAAGTCTCTGCGGACAGCCTATTTTCCAGGGAGAGCAGGACATGTTTTGTTTGCAAATAATGCCTCCCTGGATGTGGGCAAGACACACATAAGGACTGAAAAACGGAGCAGAATGAAGACAGGTGCCAACCATGTGCTGCAGGTGGGCTGGGGGGTAGCCCAGAGGAACAGGGGAACAAGGAATAGTGCCAGCTCTGGCCATGAGTTCCGTACCTCTCCCCCAAGCACAGATCGTACACCTGAATTCCATCCTCTCAGAGCTTGTAAGCACCGGGTACTCAAGTGCAGACTCTGCGGTCAAATGCTCCGGGTCCTAAGCCCATTTCTGCCACTCCCTCACTGAATCACTTCTATATGTCTCATTTTCTAACATTTATTATTTTTTGTCCGTAAAATGGAGCCAGATCCTTTGATGCTGTAAACTTGCTAGAACGATTAGAGAAGGAAAAAGCTTTGGGAAAGCACGCGGGAAGCGAAGAGAGATGAGGAGTGAGGAAAAGTCTAGAGGGATGGGCAGGGGTGGTGAGACTTGGGAGAGAGGAAAAGGAAATCCAAGAAGGGAGAGCAGAAGGCAAGCAGGGGAAGACCATGATCCCTCCGCCTTCTGGAGGGCAAGGTCCTTGGATGTTGAGGCTCAGCCTGAGAGAGTCTCATCCAGTTATTGGTGGTCCTGCCTAACAGTGGCTCCCCATGCTGCAGGACATGAGTACTGCACACATTGGCTACATGCAGGAGTGTGAGGCCGGACAGTGAAAGGAGCAAATGAAAACCGTGCTTGGACAAGCTACAACTGAACAAGTAATAGAAAATAGGATTAATTCTATGATGCAGCTGAATTTATGAATGAATGAATGAATGAATGAATGAATAGCAAATAGCACTGTAAGTATGCTCCAAAAGTAAGCAGCAGGACACTTTCAAAAGAAGGTATGCCTTCCTAACACACATGAGAAAAAAACCTCCAGCTTCATTAATAAACAAGTATAACTGAGAAAAAATACCAAAATATTCTTTTTAGATTGTTAACTTGGAAAATTAAGAGAATCAATCTAACTGAATATTGACAAGGGTACAGACAAGTACGGCTGCCTTGCACCAAATGAGACACATATTCTTAATGTGCAAAGAACTTTCACAAAGCAACAAGGAGCCTACAAAACATGGGCCAAAAGTTTGAATAGGTAACTCAGAATGTCCAGGTGGTTGAGGCAGGGGAGATGCAGACTCAGATACGGAGAAGATGGAGATGCAGATGCATGTTCTCCATCACAATCACGGAGGAGCAAAACCGAGCACCAGTCCTTGGCCCGTGACATCATAAACATGGATAGCTTCTACTCTTACACGCTGACATAGGTTGAATACACTGGGGTTCTTAGTTCAAGGTTCTTAGGACTGTGGAACCCTAGCTAGACTTTATGGTTCATGAATGTAATGGTTGAGTAAGAATGACCCCCAAGAATAATAAATCTTCAAAAAAAGAATGACCCCCCAAAGACTAATATATTTGAATACTTAAGTCATCAGGGAGTGAAGCTACTTAGAAGGATTAGGGGGGGCTTTCTGCCATAACTGTGGCTTTGCTGAAGGAATTGTGGCACCAGAGGTAAGTGTTGAGGTTCCAGGCTCTTCCCCCCCCCCCCCCCCCCCCACTGACTTTGGATCCAGATGCAGAACTGTCAGCTACTCTCCAGCACCATGTCCACCTGCATGCTACCATGCTCCCTGCCATGATGACAATGGACCAAAGCTCTGAACCTATTAGCCAGCCCAGTTACATTCTTTCCTTTGAAACAGTTGCTGTGGCCGTGGTGTCTCTTCACAGCACTAGAGCACTGACTAAGACACTAAGACACAGAGAGAATGGCTTTGCTTTCCTGCAGTAATGCGTATATTATGTGCAATGTGTTCCCCTTGCCAGAGATCCAAACCTACGGGGCCATATGACCCAAGACTGGAATTTCAAAACTTTAAGACAAAGTGACCCTTTTCTTTCTAAGTCAATTAGCTCAGGTCTTTCATTATAGTAACAAAAAGCTAAGTAACAGAAGGGGGGCACATAGCTAGTCTCTCAGCAAATGTTAACAGAAATGAATATTCTTGCAGGTTTGTGGTGGTGGTGGTGATGGGGTTTTTGTTGTTTTTGTTTTGTTTTGTTTGTTTGCAGGATAACCCAACAATATCAGTAAAAAAAACCTCAAAATTTCTGACATTTGGGTGTCTTCCTAGACAGAAAACTTTTATTTGTACGACTCTTAAAAGTAACTCACAATTCTTCTTTTTAACATTTTTGAACAGTGGCCTCATTTCCCTGTTCTGATCTATACTCAGGCTATTCTCGGTGTATGGTGAATTGTTTCCCATGTTTTAACCAATATAAGAGCCCTTCTGCCTTTCCTCCCTCCCTCTCTTTCCTTCTTTCCTTCTTTTCTTCCATGTTAGGTTGGGGGTGAACTCATGCTATTAGGGACGCTCTCAATGAGTTGCACCCCTAGTTCTGCGTTATTCTTCTTAATGCCGCTTTGCAGATCAAACCAGGCACCTCGTGCACACTAATCGAGCACTACCACCACGCCACAACCCCCGCCTCCCACACTACTCTTTAAATACCAAGTCCAAAAGTCCAGGAGCAGGTAATTGTGTGTGATCGGAGAAGGACCCCGCCCATCCCCAGCATCCTAGTCACCTGTTCCTCTCCTTCTATCCCTGGAAGTGTTCCCACTGCCCTTTCAACTGAGCACATATTCCCTCTTCAAGATTTCCTTCGTTCCCGGGCAGGAGTCCCTGTGCTTGGACGCCTGCCCCATCCCATCCTGTCAAGCTGTCTCCTGCAATCATTCCAGCAGCTCCTGAAATCCTGCTTCCTCCACAAAGCCCTCCCCAGCTGAGAGCAAAGTGATTCTCCTCCGGCTGCCCACCTGTTCTGAGCATGGGCAGCTCCCCTCCTCCCTGCTGGTGCATCCAAGGGCAGCAGATCCACCACCATGTCCTGTTCACTAAATGGCTTCGGTGTCCTACATGCTCTTTCCATGCATCTGCATCCATGGTGGCTGAGGCATGTGTTTATGAATGTGTTTTGCTTGTATCAGCAGTGTGAGAAAGCTGTGTAGTGGCAGTGTTCACTGGAAACAATCTTGCACAGTGTTACCAAGTTCAAAGTCCCAGGGCTTGGTAAATGAGGCTTGTGTGTGGGTCAAGCTTGTCCTCTATGACACTGACTTGCACCTAAGGATGGAGCAAAGCTCATCGGAACTGTCAAGATCTGAACATTATACTAAAAACTGACTTCGGTGAAACTAAGAATTCACCCTTTAAAATAAAGTTAACAATACTGCCAACGCCTAAGTATAAGCATCAGACTCTACCACCTACAATTACATCTTCCTCTTCCATGATTCAGCAGCGTCATAACTGAACTGGATCCCACAAGATTTGGAACCTTCCATTGTTAAAAATGGCTGAGGACTTTTCATTTGAATCCATATTCAGAGCTCATCCCTGTCCACTATTAACCTAAATTTCCTACCTGTTTCAACTTCAAGGGGGGAAAAATGCTGCTTTCATATCCTCTCTCTTAAATGTTAGAACAAAACTTCCCTTCTTAGAAGCTCCAAGTCTTTATTCTGGTAAAGAGGAAGACAAACATGTTTGAGATCACGCAGCCCCCAGTGTACAGAATCACACATGGTGGAGACTATCTCCCTTGGCCGCCAGCAATTGCTAGCTGGGCTACCAATAGGCAATGTGCAGGGAGGGTACAGTTTTCTGAGTTACGTTATCCTTAATTTTCCACCTAAAGTGTTGCACGGCTTTTTCAAAGCTCCGTTTGAAATCTATTACGGAATGAGGTGAGATGCAAAGAGATTTTTATACTATCAAGTAAAACTACAGACTGTATTCAGCAGAATGTAACACCCCCACACCCCTACATCCCCCCCCCCCCCCCCCCCCCAGAAAAAGAATTTTTTCCTGGCAAGAGAACACTCTCAGTTCACATCTCTGGTCCATGTGAGGATGCTTTTCTGATTTATATAGTCACAGAAAAATATACCAAGGAGGCCAAACCACAATGACAACAAATGATACGAGAAATAGAAGTTTATCACGCTTTAGCATTTCTGCCTACAGTAAACCGGGGGGGGGGGGGGGGGGGGGGGCAGGGCTATCATGCCTCCTTCCTCTGCCAACTTCAAACAGTCTGTACCCTCATGCCCACTGAGTATGCTGGGTCACCCGCACAGGACCTCAGCCGACACACCATGAAACCAGGTGAGTGGCTGCAGACTGCTAACCCTCACCTCCTTCCTCCCCCGGCCATCAGATTTAATCCAAGGGCATCCTTGAGAGTGAAGTGGCATGAAGAACTGCCCTTGTCTGGGTGGCAGGGAGGGGCAGTAAAAACCCACAGGTCCTGGTTTCTGCATAACCTTTGTCAGCATCAAGGGCTCTCTCCCTCCCACATCAAGCTGCCAGTCCTCCTCCCAAATCCAGAAGATCAGCAATAATTGATTTGGCTCCTGGCCCATACCCTTCTGGTGCAAAAGCGACAGCACAGTTCAGTGGCTGCTTCCGATCTGTCCCTGCCCTCCCTTCGAGTGACTCCACACGTCTGATTAAAATCGGTAATGTGAGGGTCCTGGAGTGGAGAGGCACTCTTTATTCCTGTCAGCCACTGCTTGGAAGGGTTGAGGCTTCCTCCTACCAGACATTTCACTAGTAAACAGAAAAGTTACCCATATTGTCATGCTTGCCCTGACCTGCAAGCTAGTGAACAATAAATCTTAATTATAGTTAAATGCCAAAATCCGCAAAGAACGAGGCAGCACTAGTCAACTGTGAATTGGTCCGACTCCTCCGCCCGCCTCGGCTGGGCTGCAGCTGCAGGAATACATAAATTAGTTTGTGATTTGTTTGTGCCAGAACAATCAGTCGAGGCTGTTCCTTAAGAGCATTTCCAGTATCACTGGACGTGGACAGATTGGCATTCATCCTATTGCCATCTCACATGCAGGTGGCATCTGGGGGCTTTATTTTAAAAGACTTTCAGCATTGTGCTTGAGTTAATAAGAAAGCACTATTTTTAAATATCTCGGCAGTTTTCCAAAATAGTGCTCAGTCTCCTGACGTCTGCTCAGTCCATACTTGTTACCTTTGGATTTATTCGGAGAACCATTGAATAACCTTTTTGTTAGCAGTTTCCTTTTAGCCCTGTACAGGGCTACTGGAAGTGGAGGCAGGCGTCAGTCGGGGGGGGGGGGGGGGGGTTCCCCTCCCCCGCTTCCCCTGCCGCTGTAAAGCTCATGAGTGCTTGGTATTCAAGCATTTGTGTGTCAATACTAAATAAAGCCACCCTGTTGTCCCTTTGCCTTAGTCCTCTTGACGTATCTTGACCTATATGCAAGAATCAGGTGATTGCCAACATAACTCTGTTCCACGGCTTCAGGAGGTTCTATCCATTTCTGAGACTGACAAGAGATTGAAGATGGAACTCGGGAGACAGGATGGAGTTTGGGCGACTGGGTGCTCCGTCCCATGAATCAATCTGCAATCTCCTCATATTATTTTGGGCGAAGATCCTGTTGTCAGTGGAAGTCAATCATCTGCTAGATGCTTCTATTGGGCAGTTTTCTGAATAATGAGGCAGGGAATCCAGGCTCCGGAATAAGCTGGGGTTAAGTCATGTCTGGAGATCAAGTGAGAGTCCACTAATTACCAAGTGGACGCCTGCGTGGGAAAGAGAGACAGAGGTAGGAAAACCCTTTCCCAGCAGACATTGCGGTGGAGGGAGGGAGTTGCAAATAGACAGGTTTCCACTGTCCCTTTCACAGAAAATGAAAGGGGAAGACGGTATGCTATACTACATCAGCAGCGTTCATTTCAAGTTCCAAGCACAGGACTTTCTTCCTAGGAAGACTGTGTCATTTCTACATCCCTACCCAGCCCCTCCCCGATTCCACCCGGCCCCACCCCACGGGCCACGTGGTCTCACCAGCTTCCTGTTTGTGTCACTGTTTTTGTTGCTTTGTGATGGGTCACTGTAAGCTGCCCTTCAGCCAGCCCCCACCTCAGGCTGGCTTTCTTCCCAGTTTTCTGGTGTGCTCACCAATCTGTCCCTGAGGGTCCAAGCCCAAGTCTTTAAAGTCAGGGTCTTCTGCTGTCTCTGGGGTAAGGACTGGTCTCCTAAGTTCTCTGGCTTCCTTCAGACCCAAATCTAAAGGGCACATGATTCTCATCATTGCCTTCTTATCCAGCCTATTTCTTTTGTTGTTGGTAGTACTGGTGGTCGTGCTGGCTGGTGGTGCTGATGGGGGTGGTGCTGATGGGGGTGGTGCTGATGGGGGTGGCAGTGATGGTGGTGATGCTGACAATAGTGATGTTGGTGGCGATAGTGACGGTGGTAATGGTGATCGGGGCAATGGTGGTGTTTGTATTGATGGTGATTGTGGTTGTAATGGGAGTGGTGGCTTTTGAGGAGGGGACAAGGATAGTTTGCCCTATTCACAGATCTGAAAAGAGACTCAGGAAGGCTGACGGCCCTACAGAAATCCAGAAGACATTCCCAGGCTGCCCACAGTGCAGCATGAAGCAAAAGTCCTGTCTGTGATAACCACCCTTTCACCATGCTCTGGGCACTGGGTCTGTGTTACAGCTTCTAATCTGCACAATCACTTTGACAGCAAGGCCTCATTAGTCTGATTTTAAATCACAGACCTAAGACTCCAAGAATCTATTATCTTGTCCTGTCAAGGTGACACACCTGGCATATTTATCAGCCTCAACTCTTCTTGGTAAAGGTACCATGGAGGTGCCCCCAGTGACACTCTTGTTCTAGACCTCCACTTGAACGCTGTCCCACTAGAGGTGGCTCTTTTTAATACACAGGTCTGTTTTAAACAATAGTCTGTGGTTTTTGTTCCTCTCATCTGTCTTTTCCTTTGAAACTACTATGCAGATAGATAGATACATAGATGATAGATAGATGATAGATACATAGATGATAGATACATAGATGATAGATACATAGATAGATGATAGATAGATAGAGATGATAGATTGATAGAGAGATATGTGTGTGCTCATATATAAATGTACATATTTGTCCCTTAGTATTTGTAGGTCCAGGATTCCCCAGGGAAAGCCAGAATTGAAGGGCTGCCAGATGGCTTATATAAAATGGCTTAGCACTGGCCTATAAGCAGTGCACACCCTCTTTTATCTTCCAGCCTTTTCTGGGTGACTTGTAACACCCAACTCAAGGTAAATATTGCATAAACAGCTGTTGCAGTATATCTTTAGAGAATGACAAATCAACATCTGTATAAGTTCTGTATGATAAAGTTTTTTTCTGGAATATTTTCTATCTGAGGATAGTTGACTAAGCAGATAAGGATCCTGTGAATACAGACAGGTAACTAATGGAGTATGTGCATGTCCTGGCCTGTGTATGAGGGCAAGCACTGATTTACATACTTCTGGATTCTCCTGGTATGTGGCAAGTACTTGAAATCTGTTCAATAAATTAATGAATAGATAGGTAGATGGATGGATAGATGGATGGATGGATGGATGGGTGGATGGGTGGGTGGGTGGGTAGATGGATGGTTGGATGGATGGATGGATGGATGGGTGGGTGGGTCAATGGATGGTTGGATAGATGGTTGTACATAAAACCTGCTTTCTAGATTAAACCTAAGACAGTCATACTGTTTGATCAGGTTCTCTTAAATGACAAGCAACACTCCCTTCTTGATATAATTGACTAGTTGATACAGGCAGGACTAACTTAGCCAATTTTGCATGACTAATAAATTGAGCCATTGCCAAACATCCTTGTAATGATTTCCTACATGGCACAAAATTGTGGCTGGAAACTGCTTGACAGATCTTCTCAAAATTTTGTTTCTGCACAAAACAAAACCTTTGCCTATGCAGTGCTATCCTGGCTGCCAACACCCAGGTGGCTCAGGGAGCAGGTAACCCAAACCACGGCATTAGTGCTGCTATCGTCCTGATGGGAATGAATAAGCCTCACTGACTTTTTTCTCCAGATTCATGTGCTACTACAAGGGGCTCAAAAACATATGTGGCATGAGTCTCTACTTTATAGAGACAATGTACTTTGTATTAGACCAGAAGGCAGGACCTAGCATACATACATGTTAAAACAGAGTGACTAAGAGCACATTAGGTTGATTTCCATTGGGAAATCAAAGGTCCCAAGAAAGGCAAAATCATGGTTGACAGACTAAGGCAATCAAGTATGACTACATGGAGCACACAGCTACTGAGACAAACTTTGAAGAAATGACAGAATTCTATAGGCAGAGACATAGCAAACACATTGCATTGGGAAGCCTGAAGTGAACAGAGTTCAGGATTGGAACACAGATTGGTTGAACTTAAGCAAGCATGGAATCCATGTAACAAATTTGCCAAAACTAAGCTAAGTTTGGATGTGGTGGTACACACCTGTAGCAGAAGGACCAGGAGTTCAAGGTCTTCTTTGATTATACTGTGAGTGGAGACCAGCCTGGGCTACATGGGACCCTGTCCAGAAATAGAAAGAAAGGAAAGAAAGAGAAGGGGGAGGGAAGGAAGCAAGGAAGGAAGGAAGGAAGGAAGGGAGGAAGGTGTAGCTAGGAAGAATGGGGGCATAGACAGCCAGTTAACTGAACTGGTATTTAAAACAGGTAGGTAAGTGGTCTGTTCCTAGAATGGGACATTATTCTGCAATAAAGAGAAGAACTGGGTTTTTTTGTTTGGTTGGTTTTGGTTTTTGGTTTGTTTGTTTTGTTTTAAGTTAAAATTTACCAAGCATCACTTGATCTCTGAAAAACTAATACTTGATGTAGTTATTGAAGAATCCTAGTGTATGTTTGGTTTGGGTTTGTGAATCCGTTTTTAAGTTTTATGAAAGCCAAGCCAAGATGGAGTGTACCTGACGCAATTTCACTTCCACTTTATGCTACTGCTTCCTGGAGTTGAGTTCTCTTTGATGCCATGATGGCATCAAAGGTCTACCTCATCCGAGGTGAATTCTGTTTTGAAATGGTAGCATTTTGGGATTTCTTTGGTTAGAGGAAAATGGTATTTAAAAAGGAACAATGAAAACCAAGGCAAAGGAGGTTTTGAGCGGGTCTGTCGTGTGAGTAGAGAGTCTCTAACATAATTAGAAAAGAACTTAGAAGAGCCCTGTGAAACTGGTTGCAGAGGGTCTGAACTAGAGATGAGAATTCATGGCAGAACTGCAAGATAGCTTCTTCAGGAGGCATATATGCCAGTGACTCAGAAATAGGTCTCCCATGCCCCAAATGTGGCTCAGAAGTATAACTCCTGCCTTCGGAGATGTTGCCAGCAGCTAAATCCTACTCCTTAATCATTCTCCCTGTGCTCTATAGCAAAGAAAGTTCCAAGTTCTATTGGGAGGTTTCAGTTACTGTGAAGGATCAAAGGTCAACTTGAAGGGTCTTGGACCAAACCTGACCCCTGGGTTGAGCTGGAGGAAACCCGACAAGGTTTGTTATTACATCTCAAGCTGGAATTTACTGTTGGAAATGCAGCCTTTGTCACCAGCACAAGGAGAACTGCTTTGCATTTGATGACATTTTCAAAACGGTGTGGAAAACCTTGACGTTTTTATTAGAAAATCTATAAAGCCCAAACAAATGGTTTCATGCTGCTTTGCCTCATTCTTCATAGGTTCATCGGCAATCCATCATTCCTCCCACTTTTCCCCTGCCCTCCCACTCCCCTCGAACCCTTCAAGAGCAGCATCTTGCCCGTGAACAAAAGAACGGCTCAGCAGAGCCCTTTCAGCCCCCATTGTCCTTTGCCGCTCAACTTCACCCCTAAATCAAGCACAATCATCCCATCTCACCAGTTCCCTTCCCCAAAGGCCAATCAGCGTGGCCGCCTCCCTCCACACCCCTTTTCCTTCACCTCTCAGGGTGCCAGATCACAGAAGCTTCCCTTTGGCTACAGATGGGACAGTTTCTCTGTTCTCTCTTACGGGTGCTCCAACATCCATTTGGAACCAAAGCATTAGATTCAGAAAAAAAATAAGTGAATATTGTCACCCTTGGGGAAAAAGCAAAGTAGCCTTCCTTTCTGAAGTGCTGTATTGAGTAAACTCTCATCCACCCTAAATATCTTACTCTCTATCCTCACCTTTCAAAGACTGCACTAGACTTTCCCTTCAACCCTAAGGCCTCAGCCAGCTTGCCATTGCTGAGACAGATGCCTAAGGTGATACATTTGAAAAGAAAGCATATTCATTCTGGCTCATCTTTTCTGTTCATGACCAGTTTGGTCTGTTCTAGGACCCGTGTCAGGGCAGAGCATCTTGGCAGGACTACATGATGGTACAGTGATGCTCACTTCCTTGTGGTCAGGAAGCAGTGGAGTTAGAGAAGGAACGGTTCTAAGTATCCCCTTCAAGGGCAGGCCTCCCCAATCGCCTAACTTCCATCTCTTAAGTCCCTCCCCTCACTAAAGTTTCGACCACCTCCTAATGGTACCACCAGCTAAAGAACAACGCTTCAAAGTGTTTTCAGGAGACACTCGCCATCTAGAGCGTGTCACTTGGTAAAGAGACTGTCATTTGACTTTCCCTCATCCACCCTGTGGTTTCCCTGGTGACTGACCTTCTCTGTCTGCCTCCCATCACACAGTAGCAAATACTCCATCTCCTCACAGCTAGCTCCTGCTGCAGGTTTGTTAGCACTTACGGTCATGCTGTCATTTTGCACAAGCAGCACCTCTGGAAGCACCACTGAATTTGGAACTTGGGTCTTTGCTCCCTCTTGCTCGTTTTGACTCTTTGTCTTGTCTCTGTTTTGCCCCTCTTATGCCCATCTATTCACCTTCAACCACATCTGTCCCAGGGTCAGTTGGCCAACTTCTGGGTTATGGGACTTTAATGCTTTCATTTAACTCACACAATGGCATCATGAAGCACCCTTGTGCGGTAGGGAGAGTGAGGACATCACTGGCTCCATTTTATAACTGACAAAAATATCCCTTCTTTCAGCTTTCTAGACTCCAAGGAGCAGAGAGAACCCAAATCTTCTACCTTGGCAGCTCATCCCTTTCTCCATGAAATCACCTTCCAGTTCCCAACAGTCATTGCTTCCCATTCTCAGTTCTGATTCCTGGCATGTTGCCTCTATCATCAGACTTCTCCTCAAAATACCCCCCCCATTGATCCTTACACAGTGACTGCCAGTCATCAGTGGCGTATGCCACACTAAATTGAAAGAAAGAAATCATCTGCAGGTCCTCCTGCTCCACCTTAAATCTTGGCGCTCAGGAGTGGCTTCCAACTGTCTCCTGAGGAGGACTTTACCTCAAAGCGTCATGGTCATCACATCTTGTTTCAAACCCACCACCTGTCCCCCATAACCTCATCACACCCCAAGACCCCCTCCAGTTCATTGCAGTACTCTTTGCTGTGTTCCCAAGCCACCAAGGATGGGACATCTTAGAAGCTCATCTGTGTTCCTATTTCCTCAAATTCTGTCTTTTGGCATCCCCATGGACAAAGAGACATGGCCATAAAACAGAAATTGAAAGACCCAATGGCAGGGTCCCTGGTGGTCTAAATGATTGTGCCTACACCTGATACCATGTGAGGCAGTCAACAAACTGTCGATAAAGAAAAACACTGCAATGAATGAATGAATGAATGAATGAATATACAATTTATCATAAATATCTTCCTTTTCAAATAAGATTTGGGGACCAAATTTAATAATTCCCCTCCATGAACCAGCAACAATCTAAATATCAGGAAATGTAGTTTTGTTCTAAAAGGTCCAACTAGCAGGGTGGGGCAGCATATAAATTCCTGTAACTCTAAGCCTGGAAGGAATTCTTTTATCCCAAATCCACTCTGAGTCATAAAGTGTGACAGTAGCATTTTGCCTATCAAGTAGTGCCACAAAAAGGGATGCCTGCCCGTGATCACATCACTGGGGGGGACAATCATCACTAGGGCAGACACTGTCTTCACATGGAATTGTTGTTGAGTGTTTGGTTTGGCATTGAGGTAATGGAGTCAAGGTCCAACCTGTCATCCATGGCTGAGGGAGCTTAAGTCTGAAGTCAGTAGTGGGATAAGCAGGACTTAGGTAGGCCTTGTGGAAAAAAGGCTAGAAAGCACCCTTCCCTTCAACTGACTCAGTATTTGTCTTATGGTTTCATTGCTGTGAAGAGACACAGGGTTTCATTGCTGTGAAGAGATACCATGACCAAGACAACTCTTAACTCTTATAAGGACAACATTTAGTTGGGGCAGGCTTACAGCTTCAGAGATTCAGTCCATTATCATCAAGGTGGGAGCATGGCAGCGTCTAGGCAGGCATGGTGCAGGAGGAGCTGAGAGTCCTACATATTCATCCAAAGGCAGACAGGAGAAGACTGGCTTCCAGACAGCTAGGACTAGGACTAGGGTCTTAAAGTCCACACCCACAGTGACACACCTACTCCAACAAGGCCGCATCTCCAAATAGTGCCACTCCCTAGCCTGAGCATATTCAAACCACCACAGTGTCCCTCTCTGTTTACCCTTTCCTTTAGTGGCCACTCATCAGCATCAGCACTGTTATTAAGAGAGCAGGAATCAGACAGGGATCCCCTGCATGATTGCTTCTCTTATGGGACACATCAGGCAAATCGCCTACCCTCAGTGTATCTGTGCCCTAGAAGAAGAAGGAGGGAAAGATGCTATATTAGTTACTCTTCTTAATTGTTACAAACACCCAGCAAGAAGTAAAAAGAGAGATGGGGTTTGTTTTGCTTCATGTCTAAGAGAATGCTCCACCTCTTGCCAGGGAAGGCAGAGCCGTAGAAGTATGAAGTGTCTGGTCACTTTGTACCCACAGTCAGGAAAGCTCAATGAAGAACCTTTCACTAGTGCCTTCCACCTCTTCATACCTCTCCCATCATGCCCCACACTCCTGCCCATGCTCAGGCACTCACCCAGAAGCACTATAAGCTTCTTTTGGGTGAACTTTGTTTGAATGGGGATATATCTTCCTTTGACAATAACCACTTGGCCATCTGAGAGGCTCAAAAGGTCTTGGGCACGTCACAGCTCAGGAGGAGAAAGTTTGGGTTATACTTGAGGAATGACAGAGGTCTTCATTGTGTTGCTGGTTCAAATCCACAGAAAGCAGAATACAGCCCTAGCCTGCACATGTCTGGATGCTACCTATGGCTTCAGGAATCGGATCTCTTCTGTATTAGACGTCTATGTATCACTGTGACCTAATACCTGCCATAAACATGACTGAGCCAAAAATGTCGGGAAGGCGCAGCAGAATTTGTGGCAACAGGTATACATGGAGGAGGTCCCTCTTGGCGTAGTGGACCAGCGCATACCACAGCTGGAACCAGGAGGCCAGGTAGAACCTTCCAGGACCCTTCCCTAGCTGACATACCTCTAAGAAGGTAGGCACTGCCTCAAAAAGATTCCAGAGGCTACAGCAACTGAAGCACCAGCCAGGGAACAAACATTCAAAACATGCCAATGGGGGACATTTCAGACTCAAACCAGGGCCTTGTTCCTCCAGCAATATGGGCAAGTTTAGAGCAGATGGTGGCTGCAAACGTGTGACCCATAACCTCTTCCTTTGCTTAATTTTATTATAATCAGCTTAGATTTAACAAACACAAATCTTATTAATATATGATTCATATAATATATACGCACACAAATAAACATATGCTAAATATATCAAGTAGTTGGTTCGCTGGTGCTTATGTTGAATACATGCTCTGAATGCTGAGGCTCTACTGAGCTGTGGACCCTTATTTTAGGCAAGGATGCCCTGCCGTCATTTCTAGATGCTAATGTGGCAGCTCCCAGGATTCCCAGTATGTCTGCCCACTCTCTGAAAGCCCTTCGAGGGCTGCTCTGCATTATAGTCCCCTGAGTTTCCACTGGTTCCTTGCAAACCATCTGGTCTCCTGCACTGCAGCTGTACCCCACCCCCACTCCCATACCTGAGCTTTTTGACATCCCCCACTGAAGTAAATCCATCCAGGACAAAAATCCAAAATTGTAACCAGGACTGTGTGTGTGTGTGTGTGTGTGTGTGTGTGTGTGTGTACATATATATACACATATATGTATATTATAATATGTTATAAATAATATATAACATTAATATATAACATATATATTATAATATATTTCCTGGTGTGTATATTGGGATATGTATGTATGTATGTATATCTGTATATACATACCTGTATATATATATATTTTTAAATAATATATAACATTAATATATAACATATATATTGTAATATATTATATTTCCTGGTGTATATATTGGGATATGTATGTATGTATGTATGTGTATCTATATATACATACCTGTATATATATTTTTTTATTTTAGATCTTCACTTGGTCTCAGCTTTTCTTTCTTCAGTTTATTATTTCTACTATTGAGACCTACACAGCTGTATACGAGCATGGGACCTGCAAAGTCTGTCTGCATTCAGTCACAGTGCCCAACTAGCTGAAGCCTCCTGCCTTGGTTGTGAGTCTCTCAAACATTTATAATTGTCATTAGCTGAAAGGCCAGAGAAGGTCAGAACTCAGGGTCCCTGGAGAGTGGGAGGTTGCAAGCAACAACGCAGGCTTTGAACGCCTCTGCCAGCTTCATCCCGAAAGAAGGAAGGTTTTAACCCGTGAGTCCTTGCTCACAGTCATTAACCTCGATACGGGGACATTGTGAGTGACAGAAAGCAGTCAGAGCATCATGCAAAGGAATTTGCAACTGGTGGATTATAGAGGGGCCTGAGCGTAAGAAAAGAACAGATGCCCTCCTGCTCAAAAAGACATTCTCCTCAGAGGGACCTCCACTCACCGGGCCCAAAGGGCGCTCTGTCGCCTCTTTCCATGCCTCTACTGTGGTGTCTGTTGCCTTGCCTGTGTTTCAGTTGGAGAAATACTATCACCTAATCAGAGCAAATCTACTTGCTAAAGGCATCACAAGAATCTCGGCTCTCCCTCTTCACAACGTACAAATTATGGCCTTGCATTCCAACGTGTAACCAGCAAAGCAAACTCCAAGCAACAGACATGATACCCTTGACCCCTAAGGATATATGCCCCGAGGAGAGTTAACTACATTCATTTTCTATTAAGCTGTTCACAGCAAGAAATTGTTTCTTATGAAGTTCTTAGCTGGGTCTGGGGAGATGGCTGACCAATTAAGGGCACTAGGTCCTTCCAGAGGACCCAGGGTTGAGTCCCAGCACGCACATGGAGGCACATAACTATAACTTCAGTCCTAGGGGATCCAATGGCCTCTTCTGGCTTCTGTAGGCAACCAGGCATGTGTGTGGTACACATACATGTAGGCAGAACTTTCATGCATATAAAAAGTATTTTTTAAAAAGTTCTTAGCTCTTGAGTCATCCTAGCCAGTAGGAGACAGCACATCAGGTGGACAGGAACTGCCATTAAAAAAAAAAAAAGCAATGCAAAGTAGAAAAAAAAATGACCTGATCACCAATCCAAAAAATTCCCTTGACCTAAGCATGAACCACTGGTTATTTAGCAAAATATAGCGTAGAAAAGGCATCAAAATATTTTACTACCACTTTAAAAAGCTTAAAGCACCTGCTTTAAGCCGTTTCAATATATATTTTTCTCATTTAGCATTCTATTATGCGTAGCTTGTGTCCCCCCTTTCCCTCCCACTCCAAAAAATAACTCCTATCTCCTCAGAATGTAACTGTACATGGCCATTAAAGTGATTAGTAAGTTAGAATGAAGTCCTGTAGATAGGTGCTAACACAACACAGCTGTGTCCTATAAAACCATGAGGCTTGTACACAGGTGTCTACAGAGAATGACCATCAAAAGACAAAGGGAGAAGATGGTGTGGTAGTCTGAATAGATTTGACCCTATAGACTCATGTGTTTGAATGCTTGGCCAGTGGAAAGTGGCACTATTTCAACGTATGGCCTTCTTGGTGTAAGTGTGTTGCTGGAGGAAGTGTGTCATGCAGATACACAGAAGTGTGTCTCTTTGCTCACGCTCCACCAAGTGTGGAATCCCTGTCCCCTCCTGGCTACCTGCAGGGATACGCTCCTCTTCTGCTGCCTGCAGAAGATGTAGAAGTCCTCCGGCACCATGTTTGCTTAGACACTGCCAAGATGGTAATAGACTGAACCTCTGAACCTGTAAGCCAGCCCCAATTAAATGTTTGCCTTTATAAGAGTTTATGGTGTCTCTTCACAGCAACAGAAACCCTAACTAAGACAATGGTCATCTACAAGTGAAGAGAAGACAAGCCAGCCTGTCCACACCTTGGTCTTGGACTTCTAGCTTCCAGAACTGGGAAGTTTAAGCCATCTGTTTAAGCCACATGGACTGTAGCACAGTCTTATAACTGAGCAAATAACTCTATCTCCTCAATGGCCTATATGCTAGTTCTCTTTGATTCCAACAGAACTGCACCTCAATCATCCCTTTATTAACTAAAAATATGGTAACTCAAAAAATTGCACTTTGTCCATGTACAACTGCCAAGGGTCCCTGCTTACAACACCATGCACTGTGGATCATCCAGTGTTCTCCAAATGATTCCCAGGTTGATTTACATTTTGAAAGTATCCCCTGACTCTGAAAAGGAGCCAAATTCAATTTTTAAAGAATATTTTCTACAGAATGCATATAGAAGGGCCATCAATAAAGACACAAAGAGCTGGAAGTGGAAAGTAACTTGTTGAGGATCCCAAAGTGAAGAGGTCATAGTTGGAACGGATACAGACCCAATTTTGACTCAAAGCCTTGAGGTGAAAATGGCGTTTCCCACCTACTGGATACAGGAGGCACACTGGGCAGAAAGGACTCTGATTATCCACTGGCCTCTTAAACCCAGCAGATGGTCAGTGCTGCCTGGGTCAGCTGCACCACAGGTATCATGTGAAAGCTGATCCAGACAGAGAACTGTGAGTCAGCCAAAGGAGGCATCTATGAGATGTATGTGGGGCACATAGGGGCCCCCTAAGGCATTTGTGTGTAATAAACCAGATAATCTTCATTACATCCTGTGGGCCTTGGGCTACTGTCATTCCATTTTATAGATGAGAAACTCAAGGCTCCATAGCAAAGCAACTGATACCTCTCAACAAGAGACAGAGTAGAGCTCCAGCCCCAGCTAACACCCCCAGCTCATGAGCTTCCAACTGCCTGAAACTATTCTGAAGTGAAGTAGGCTAGAGCAGATTCCCTGCTGGAAACTACAAAGCCTTTCTAAACTGACAATGCAAGGTTTTCTTCATCCACAGAGCTATGTTCCAGACTCCCCAGTCAATGCCTGAAACTTCAGACAGAACCAAATCCCAAAGACATTGTGTTTTTGTTTATGCATGGATGCATAAAGTCACAGTCTTTTCCATGTTGCCTGAGCACTTACACGGGGGCTACAGCTTTTGTAGTCTCAAGTGTGACAGCAAAACAAGTAGTAAGTCCCATCCTCCACCCTGCCACGGTTCCTCAGATAGACATGTTCTTCCCACAGATCATAACAATGCCAAGTGCATACGTTTTTTGGTTTTTTTTGTTTTTCTCATTTCTTACTTACCTTTTCATGTTAGGAAGTGCTTTACCGTCACCACTTTGGCAATGTGAACTTGTTGTTGAATGAGATGAGGGTTACTGGACGCAAACATTGCAATCTTGAGACAACTGATCTGATGATGATCCAAGATGGTGATATGAGACTTCTCCCAGGGAGACCAAAAGAATTGTCCATTTACTCCAAAAACAGAAGGCACCAATATCGGAAGAAAGTATTCTACAAGTACAGCTCAGTGAACCAGTGAGTTTATTGGAGTTGCCTATGGGAGCATGAGTTACTCAAAAGCAGTCACATGATTGGGAAGTCACATGATTGAGAAGGAAGGTACACCTCTGGAGTGCCTGTGTGCCTGCCCCTTGCCTCTTCTGATATAACTCCCGAAAGGGAGGTATTTTATGAATATCTAGTGAAGCAATGGCTTGTGAGCAATCCAGGCAAGCCAGAGATATTGCATAGGTTTTAAGGTCCTTCCATAGCCCCTCCGCGTGATCCCTCTTCAGGAAGGCTGTCTTTCTGAAGCACTGGATGGTTTGGGGGCTTTTTGTTTGTTTGTTCTGTTTTGTTATAAACTTAACACAAGTTAGAGCCATTTGGGAAGAGGGATTCTGACTCCATCAGATTGATCTATTTCTTGACTAGTAACTGATGTAGAAGAGTCTAATCCACTATGAGTGGTGTCATCCCTGGGCAGATGGTACTGAGATGTTTAAGAAAGCAGGCTGAGTCAGCTAAGAGGAGCAACCAATAAGTAGTATTTCCCCATGGCCTCTGCTTCAGTTCCTGCCTTCAGTTCCTGCCTTCAGTTCTTGCCTTCAGTTCCTGCCTTCAGGTTCCTGCCTTCAGGTTCCTGCCTTCAGGTTTCTGCCTTCAGTTCCTGCCTTCAGTTTCTGCTTTCAGTTCCTGCCTTCAGGTTCCTGTCTTCAGTTCCTGCCTTCAGGTTCCTGCCTTCAGGTTCCTGCATTCTGGTTCCTGCCTTCAGATTCCTGCCTTGCCTCTGTGCAACTTGAAAGTTGTATAAAGAAATAAATCTTTTCTTCCTCAAATTGTTTTTGTACATTTTTTTATTTTTGTCTTTTATTTTATATTTTTATTTACTTTTTTACTTTTTTTTTTTTTAATTTTCTCAGTTCCTTCCAGGTCCACCCTTCCACTCTTGTGCCCTTGCCCTCCTCAAATCAAACAAAAAAACAAGACACCAAGCCCAATTTGTGTTTTCCACATACTCACTGGAGCATGGACAAACTCCAGTGTAGCCCTTTAAAAATGACTGAGCCCTTCCCCACACCCCCACTCCCCCCCCTCCAGAAGCCATCAGTTTTAAAAGATAGACTTCATCACCTTTATCACAGTTTTAAGGACTCTTCAGTGTGGGGCAGTGGATCGTGCCACCAGACAGAAAACCTGGTAAGGTCGAGTGGATTCAGGAACCCTGGCAATTCTCATAGTTAAGAATGGTAGGTGTTTAAATCTACTCAGACCAGGTTCCTGTCTTGGAACATGTGACCGTGACATCCCATTGAAAGGACTGTGACAATCAGTTACATGGGTACAACACCAGAAGTCCTTCCACGTGCAAATGAGGCATCCCTAACATTTCAGACCAGGGCAATAGAAAGCATCTGCCTCTAGATCTCAACCCCTGCCCCCAATTGTTTATAAGGTCCTGTCCACAGGTAATAAAGTGCACAGGTTATTTCACCAAAGATCCTGTGAGAGTGCCTGTCTTATCAAGCTGTAACACTCCAGGGAAGAGTATTTCATCTCTGGACCTTGACCTGGCCCAACCAGCTGGGTGCTCTAGCCTACCGCAGCCACATCCCACTGCCTGCCACCCACTCAGGGGCAACAGCAGAGGAAAAGGCCCCCAACCCACCTTGCTCTGGCTTCCCCTCGGGGACCTGTAATTCTTTGTCTGCTCTGGCCAGGGGCCAAAGCTCCTCAGATCCTGCAGATAGCACTCAGTACGAAGACTGACACTTTAGTAGTTTCTTGTCCAGACTGTTTCTTTTGAGGAGTGGTGGAGGTTGTCTCTGAAACCTTCAGTATCTCCCATTCTCAGTTATGAGTCTGCAGTAATCAATACCACTGCAAAGGAAGCTTCATTGCCCATAGCAGCTGGCAGCAGCACAGATCATGGGCTTCCAGGGGCAACACAGAGTGTGGGCATCAACATGCGGTCTGTCAGCACCAGAAATCACAGGCATCTGCATGGCCTCTGCAGCAGCACCAACCGTAGAAGAATCCTGAGGAAACTTAATGCAGAGAGCCAACCAGTCTTCATCTCAGATGTCCTGTCATTGTTCACCGGCAGTGTGTCTGAGAGAAGCACCTGCCGGAGCTCCAGGCTGCTGAATACCACCCTGCCCTCTGCAGTGGCCTCCCTGAATACCACCCT
>JADRCH010000161.1:2798177-2810358 GCA_019843965.1 Rhynchomys soricoides
CTGAATACCACCCTGCCCTCTGCAGTGGCCTCCCTGAATACCACCCTGCCCTCTGCAGTGGCCTCCCTGAATACCACCCCGCCCTCTGCAGTGGCCTCCCTGAATACCACCCCGCCCTCTGCAGCGGCCTCCCTGCAGGCATGACCACCATGTTTTAGATTTATTTCATCTTACAGCTTGTAGTTCATCATCCAGTGAAGTCAGGGCAGGAACTCAAGGCAGGGACAGGTGCAGAGGCCATGGAGGAGTGCCGCTTACTGGCTTTCTCACCACAGCTTACTCTGCCTGCTTTTTTATCTGGTCATAGTTTTATCACAACAACAAAAAGGCAAATTAAGATATCTTGGTAATTTCCTTCCTGGCCTCCCCACATCACGTTCCGGCTCTCTCATGTTATCTTAGTCTTTTCTCCTTCGTTTCTATGATTCTCCAAGTTGTTAAGATCCCCAGAAACATGGAAGCTTCTGAGGGAGGTAGCAGAGATCCAAAGACATCTCTCTCTAAGGGCTCCCATGCAAGCCAGTTCCCTTTTCTTTTGTATAAAACTTCAAAAGTCTTCTCCTCTCTCCTCTCTATCCCCCCTTCCCCCAGCCATCCTCTCTCTCAAATAAACAGCTTCCATTCATCAGTTTGAGTCTTAGAAGCATCCCTCTTACTCAGAACACACCCACTGACTGACACCCTTTCTTCCAGACCATCCCACCAGGCTTCCTGTCTCACCTTTGAATCTTCCTCTGCTCCTGCTTTCTACCTATCATGAACAAGCAAATGGATGCTTGTTCACTTAAGCACTCTACTGAATGCAGGTATGAAGCTCAGAAAGAAGTGGTGGATTTAGGGGAAGAATGAGTCAGTGGGACTCCCTTAGACACAGACAAAAGGGGGCAAGTTGAAAGATCACTTTCAGATTAGCTAGATTACCCTACCAAGAGGGAGCTAAGTGGTTTTCTGAAAGCATGCCGCACAGGGCCCTAAAGCAAGAAGCTGTATCTGCTCACAGAAGTCAACGAGGTGAGGAAAGGCTCTGAGAACCAGAATGGGCAAGCAGCTAGGCAGGTTACTAAGGAAGGAGGTTAAAACTGCTACACTTGGGCCTGTGGCATTCTTGCACCAGAAAGAACAGGGCAGATCTGGCAGTTGGCAGAACATAGTGTGGCAGAGCTCAGCCCCCAAGAGGAGAGGAAACAGAGGACAAGAAAGCCACAAAAGGTCTTCAGATTATGTGCCACAGATAACAGGGACTGAATAAGTACTCCCTCTAGAAGAGAAGAGAAACCAAGAGTAGTGTGTGTGTGTGTGTGTGTGTGTGTGTGTGTGTGTGTTATTACTAGTGTGTGTGAGAGTATGTATGCATTCATGTCTGTGTGTAATGTTGGAGATTGAATCCAAGAGTGGTCTCATGTGGAAAAAGGGCTCTGCCATTGAGCTATACCTCTACTAAAGTACATATTTGAATTTTACATTTGAGATCTGTATGTAATCCTAACACTTTGGAGGAAGAGACAGGAAGATCGGGAATCCAAGGCCATCCTCTACTACATAACAAGATGGAGCCAGCCTAGGTGACATGAGACCCTAGGTTAATGCCCTCCACCCCTACTGAGTACACGGAATGTGTTCACATGTTGTTCATGAAATATTTAGAAGCTGCGCTTGGGTTGGATCTCCTCTTTCAAAAATCACAAGTTTCTTAGGATTTACTCTCATCTTTGTGCTAAAACCAAAATGGCCAGGGTCAGGGTTAGCTTCAGTTATCAACTTTGACACACTTGAGATGGAGGAACTTCAACTAGGACATGGCTTTCATCCATTGGCTGATGGAGGTGTCTTCAGAGCATTGTCTTAATTACTAATTGAAATAAGAGGTCCCTGCCCACTGTGGGTAGTTTCATCTTAGTCTGGTGAGCCCGGGCTGGGTAAAAAAGGTACATGAGCAGAAGCCAACAAGCAAGTAAGTCAATAGTGTTCCTATAGTGGTCGCTGCTTCAGTTTCTGTTTCCAAGTTCCTGCCTTGAATTTTTGCTTCAACTTCCTTCAGTGATGGAGTATGACCTGGGGGTTGTAATGATTAATTAACCTCATTCTTCCCTGAGATTCTTTTAGTCATGGTGTTTATCACAGCAACAGAAAGCAAACCAGAACAGCAAGGAATTCTCGTTTTACTCCTTACATATTCAAGGAGTTGCACAGAGCACGGTGATCTGGATCTCAAAATGTTTGTGTTCACACTTGTCTGTTCTTCATACTGCGATGTCCTTATTTTTATTGTCATAATCCTGTTCTTGATGCATATTATATCCCCTCTCCACCAGATAGCAAGCCTTGAGGGACAGATGCTACATCTTATTCTATTTCATAAGGGAAAGGTACTCTTGTTTTGTTTTGTTTTGTTTTGCTTTTAAATGCATTCTTTGGAATAGACTATAGAAAGGAAGAAAATAAGTCCTTGTTGAATAAATCACTTACTATTAAAAAGAGCAAATGCTTCATCTGGCCTATTCCTCCCAATATTTTACTTTAAATTATTCCATTTCCCCAAGAGTCACAGAAGTAGACCAAATACATAATGAATTCCCAGGGATCCACTCCATCCCCACGGCCAACATCCTTCTACAGGTACCAACATTTTTGACAGTCTTGACTCTTCCTTTCCTGCCACCAATCCACTTGAGGAGCAAAGAAGGCTGGGTGTTTTCATATGCATGCAAGGCATTAGGTTATGTTTTCTGCTGACACCAAAGGACTCATTGATAAATGGAGGCTGTCCTTTAATTACATAGACACATGTCTACAAAGGTAACAGTTTATTTTAATGTCACCTAATGGCCACACTCACATTGCCTCCACTTCTCAAGCATGCCTCTATACAGTTGATGTTGTGGGTTCAGGGCCAGGCACAGCCCACAAGGGTTACTTGGTCCTTGTACCTCCTATTGGTCCTTTCCTGTCTCATTCAGACTCGGCTCCCTTTCTGCTCAGGATCTTTTCTGCTATTGCTTGGTTAGAGAAGACAGTCTATTTATCTAAATTCTGATGAGTCTGGTTGCCTCTTTGCAGTGTTATGTCTTCTCTCTGGGTCTCTATTTCTCCATCTCTCTCTCTGTCTCTCTCTCTCTCTCTCTCTCTCTCTCTCTCTCTTCCCACCCCCTCCCCCGGAAGCTGTCATAATTTGTATTTGAAGAAGTACTGCTCTGCAGAGAGTCACGTATAAATGACCGTAGGCAATGGGAAGGTGATGGTTAATCACACAGGCTGGAGATTAGCACCCCATGGACTACAGGACTGGGGAATAGACCAAAGGGCATTGTGCTGGCTAGACTTATGCCAGAGTGATACAAGCTAGAGTTATCTGAAAGGCGGGAACCTCAATTAAGAAACTGCCTCCGTAAGATCCAACTGTTCTATAGGATATTTTCTTAATTAGTGATTGACGGGGATTTTTCTATCTAAAAGAAATTAAAAAGAAGGCTGAGCAAGCCATGATGAGCAAGCAATTAAGTAGCACCCCTCAATGACCTCTTGCATCCAGCTCCTGCCTCCAGGTTCCAGCCCTGTTTGAGTTTCTGTGCTGACTTCCTTCAGTGATAAACTATGATGTGCAAGTGGAATCCAAATAAATCCTTTTTCCCGGAAGTTGCTTTTGCTCATGGTGCTTCATGACACCAATAGGAACTCTAACTAAAACAGACTGCAAGGGCAGAAGAATGGTCTTCAGATATGTGCAGAAGAGGAGATTGATGAGGCTTGTTAACCAACTAAAGAGAATTGTGCCAACTCCCTCAGCTCCTTCAGTCCCTTCTCCAACTCCTCCATCTGGGACCTCACACTCAGCCCAATGGTTGCTGGGAAGTGACTCTTGGGTATTCCGAACTTTTGGGCTAATAATCACTTATCATTGAGTACATACCATGTTCATTCTTTTGTGACTGCGTTACCTCACTCAGGATGATATCTTCAAGTTCCATCCATTTGCCTGTGAATTTCATGAAGTCATTGTTTTTAATAGCTGAGTAGTATTCCATTGTGTAAATGTACCACATTTTCTGTATCCATTCCTCTGTGGAGGGAGCAAGTGTCAACTGGCCTGACCCCCGATGCTCCCGGAGACTGGATCACCAACCAAAGAATCCACATGGAGGGACCCATGGTACTGGCCACATATGTGGCAGACAAGGGCCTTGTTGGTCATCAGGGGGAGGAGAGGCCCTTGGGCGGGAGAGTGTTAGATGCCCTAGTATAAGAGAATGCCAAGGATGGAAGCTGAGAGTGGGTGGGTGGGTGGGGGAATATCCCCTAGAGGCAAGGGAGGGGGAGGGAGTAGGGAGGTTCCAAAGGGGAGGCCTGGAAAGGGGGAAACATTTGAAATGTAAATAAAGTGTCAAAAAAAACTGAAAAAAAAAAAAAGAGCAAGAATACCAAGGGGGGAAAAAAAGAATTGTGTTTCTGTATGATCTGGTTTTTGTTTTTTGTTTTTTTTTTTAAAAAAAAAGAAAAGCTGGATCTTACTATTCGACAACACACACAAAACTTTCTCCTAGAGAAACATCTAAATGTTTACAGACATTCTCACAATTGTCGTTTACGGCAAATTTTAAAGGCATACAAAGTTGTACTATTATTGTTGGTGTTAAATTTTATTGCTGTGGCTTTAAAACATAAACAAAAATAATTCCTTAAGTAGTTGGCAATTGGAATTATCCTCTTGGGAACAGATTTTACTGCTATGGATACTGTAAAGCACAAAGATAATAAATTTAAATTGCAGTATTAGTATTGGGAATAAATTTTATTACTTTGGCAGAAACACAAAGAGGCAGGATTCATAACTCTTGTGAGTTTTTTTCCAGCAGTAGGTTTACATCTAACAGCACTGGGTCTGGCGTGCAGAGAAGAGCAAAGGTTATTGGTGTCATAGGTCATGTGTCCAGGTGAAAAACAGACTCCGGAGAAGCCACATTCTCGAAGGTGCTGTTGGGTAGTGGAGGAATGAACCAACCCATCAGAGCACAGGCTAGGCAGATGCAGGCAGTCATTCAGTGTTGGAGAGGGGTCTTCTGAGTTATTGTGGGTTGCATGGGCTTTTCCTTCAGAAGATGTGAACAAGTGCTCACTCCAAATAGAGTCAAGGCCAAAGTAATGATTCCACCAGAATCCAATTTGCTGAACCCATACATTTGTTGAACTTGCTTACAATGAATAGGTTAGGACTTACAGAAGCATATCATTGGAAAGTCTCACCCTAGCGTGGAGGGCTGTATTCAACAAGAACATCCCCTTCAGGTAAACTCCCAGGACCCAGCCCCTCTAAAGACCATGTGCAGCAGGGTATAATTATGTACAGCTCTCAGGAGGTCATAGGAAGGAGTGGCTAGACTACAAGGTGAGGGTCTAATGACCATCCCTACTCGTTCCTTCTATGAGGAAACACCAAAAGGCCCCATCTTGAGGGCCTCTCCATAGTTACCCCTACTTTGATTAAGATGGTAGTGGCTGCTGTGCTTGGGTAGAAGAGCAGTCCACAACACTGTGACCCTCATTCCCACTGAAATGTCCCATGGCCAGCAATTAGCGCACCCCATGGCTCTGCAAGGTCCTCGTTTAGTCCCCTCTGCAAAGCCGAGCTCAGCATATTAGAGATTATTGAAGCTTGGGTGTTTTGTGGTTTAATGTGTTGGAAACCTCATCTCCCATGTGACAGGGTTGGGAGGTGGTGCCCTGGGTGGGCATGGGGGGGTTTATGTCATAAAAACTGATGCTGCTTTATCAAAGGCCTAGGCTGCATCTCTCTCTTGTCCATGGGATGATTTCTACCATATGGTAATGCGCCCAGAAAATCCATCCCTACCAGGTTCTTTCCCCACCTTGACCTCAAACTTCCTAACCTCCGGAACCACGAATGAACAAAATTAGTGTTCACTGTACAGTGTCAGTTTATGGTACTCTTCAAGAATAACATGAAACAGATAGTGTTCACTGGTAGTTTGCCTTGTGAATATTTCCGGTAGCTGCCTATGACCATCTCAGGCAAGGGACTGCATGTACCCATTGGATATCTGGATGTTTTTTGACTTTCCTCTCTCTCATTCCACATACCACACTCAACAACCTTGCAAGTGCTGACTCACAAACTCTCAGGGCATGTCATACCTTGATATTCTCTCTCTCTCTCTCTCTCTCTCTCTCTCTCTCTCTCTCAAAACAGTCTCACTATGTAGCCCTGGATGTCCTGGAACTCACTATGTAGACCATGCTCACCTTCTTCTGTCTCCCTAGTACTAGGATTAAAGGCATGTGCCACTACCCCTAGCTGGCCTTGACTTCCTCCTCACCACACATTAGACCCTGATTTTCCCCTCCTGACTCTTGTAGCTTCTTTCCTCCACATATGTTGTGATAACAATGACTGTGTCGCTGAGTATGAAGACTATACCAGGCTGTGATAAGTATCTGGCATCAGTGTTTCATTTGACCTTTATAACCTCTCTCTTGAAACCAAGATTTCAAGGTTGACTATTAGTACATAAATTGTGTTTCTGAAAACCACTGGGCACACAGAGAGCAACTCTCCCGTCTTCCCCTGTTCTTCAATGACCCCCTGCCAAGGGTCTATCTCCTCCTTCTTCCTTCCATAAACAAATGAACTCCTTGAGATGAAGCACAAGAGCACTGCCGGTGTCTCCAGCCTACACCATTCTTTTGGCCAAGAATCACAGACAAAGTGGGAGGTCTTAGATGCTTGTTAGCTCTTGATGTCCCTTTTATCTAAAATACTGCCTGTTCCTTCTGGTTGCCTAACACCTAAATATGCTTCAAGACTTACTTTGGGTATCTTTATCAGAAATTCTGCTCTTTGGCACTTCCAAATACCCATGAGCGTGGGGCATGCACCCATGTGAGCACAGACACCAAGTCATGCAACACGCAGGTGGCTCCCCTCCTGGCTCCCACTATCTCTGAAACCTACTCCCTACCTGCTAACTGTAACTCTCTGTGTTGACTCAGAGTCTCCTCTGAAAGTTGCCTATGGACAGAGATCATGTCCTTAATCTGTGAACTAGAATTCGGTGCCTGAATCTTGGCACAAGGATTTCTTGGTGACAGCTTACTGATTGCATGCATAAGTGAATGAATGCTGTAAAGCACTGTGAACTCAACAGCAACTGTTACAGTAATGAGATACACGATTTTTGAGTCTGGAAAATCTGCTGGGCCATGCCTTTTATTCAGTATGATGAAGCCTAGTTTACATCCTATTTACACATTTCAGATTCAATCTACTATGATTATCTATTTCCTTCCATCATAACGCCCAGAACAGTATCACCTACCACCCAACGAACGAGAGGGCATAACTGATAGAGCATAAGCAACTCCCTTTCTCTGTAGCTCTTTAGCAAGTACATGGGAAATGGTGCTCTTGGCAGTCACAGAACCCTTGATGTTGTTGTTGTTTCCATGTTACAGCAAACTCAAAAGACTTCAAGTAATAAAGAAATCAAGTCCAGTAAGTGTGGATCCCCTCAAAGACCAGCGGCAGTTTAACTTCTGTGAGCTTTTTGTTTGAAGGAAAACTCCTAGCTTCTCAAGTTATGTGAAGTGCTATTCTCTGCAAATGGTCCCCACTGAGGTCATAAACTCGCAGAGCCAGAGGATGGATGGAATTCACGGACATAGAGAGGCTGACATGAACCAGGCCCCTGACCCTAGCTGGGCAAAGCTGGTTCCTGCCTCTGTTTCTGTCTCCATAGAAACAGCCATCCAATCAGCAAAAATAAGTTCAAGTTCACATTGTTTTCCTTTCTTCTTACTTGGAGATAAACAATCAAGGTTGTGCTAATGAGAGAAATCAGACCTGTGGCTCAAACTTTGAATGCTTTAGGAATGGGATGTTGCTAAGTGGGAACACTGTGACAATTCTGGGTTCACAGGAGCTTGCTCCCCCGACAGCGTTCATCCTTGTCTGGTGTAAGATTTCTCAACCCTCTGGATCAGAATCATCTTCCAAGTGACTTACAGCAGTTGGGTAACCTTTATGACTGCACACGCTGCTGGGTATTCAAACTGAGATGAATGCATCCCATAATGCCTGTTTTTATTACATTAGTCGGGAAAGATGAAATCAAAAGGACTACTTTCAACAAAAATGTCCTGTGTCTGCAGTTCAATACTCTTTCCACAGGCCCTGGTGATTGCCCTTATTGTGAGCCGCATAAAGGCTGACCGTGCAGCTACCCGCTAGCTTGACAAGGCTGAGCTCACGCCAGCAGGCTGCTTGCCTTTTTTCTCACAGCAGCCCTCTAATTCCACCAAACCCACTAGATTAACAAAAACCTGAAAGTAAAATAGCTCAAAATGATATCCCTGCATGAGCTACTATGACTATGTGTAAACTACAATTACTCAGGTTCGATCTAAATGCCCCCAAAGCATGGTTTCATTAATTCGACGAGCCGTTTCAGAGCCAATAAATATTTTTTTTCTTTTGTGATTTTCCTGTTATTATTCATTGTCAGCAAAGAATGATAAAGCAGGCAAAAGCTACCCAAACAATCATAGGGTGAAGCCAACTGAACAGTCGGGACAGCAAGGAAAGGGGGGACAGTGGCCCAGAGATGGGGATGAGAAGGACAAAGTCAATTTGGACAAAAGACGGAGAGAGATCACAAAGGAGACCAGTGGTGATGAAGGTGAGGCTCTCAGGGTGGTACATGGAGGCATCTATTGCCTGTGACTAGTCCTGGGTACCCTTAAAGCACTTGCTGAGTCTGTGGGCACAGAGTATATGCACAGGGACCAGAGACTCGAAGCTGATTCATATCCAGTGTTCAAGTCATCTTTGGCACTCCAGGGCAACCCTTTTAAAGTTATTTTGTCCATGGCAAGAGTCCTTAGACCATTATTGATGTCACATGTATAGCTAATGGGGAAAAATAGCTCTAATATTCCCAGTTGGTCTAAAATGTTTCTTCTGAGTATAATAATTCCGGTTGGAAAGGGGTGTTCTGGCAAGGGTGCCTTTGAGCCTATGTTTACTGGTGGGCACTTGTGCGGTGAGGCCATGAGCAAAGCCGTTACAGACGAAGCTGTATGATAGAGCAAGGCAACGACCTTGAAAGGGAGGAGCCTGGACTCGAGGTGCAGCCCTGCCGCTGCCCCGGGGTGACTGGGACTGAATCCTGCGACTCCTACGCACTGCCATTTAATCGTCCCATGAGAGGAGTTGAGCCAATCATCAAGTCACGTGCTCTGCATGTGGCTTAGACCTTATAGGACCTTAAATGGGGCCATAGGGTTACTTTATATTATGCCTAGAACTAGATGAGCGTGGTAGAAACCTTTAGGATTTTAACTCTAAACAATATATAGGCGCATGAAGTGCCACATCAGAGGGAGGCACAGATACTGTGATGGAAAACTGTCCAAATAAGAAAAGGATTGCCTCAGCCATTATCACACCCTGTCTTCCTTCCGGGCGGAAGGGTGGGAGGAATTCCGGAAATGCTAAGAGGAGGCTGGGGTGCTCCCAAGGCTGGAACTACAGTCAACTGAACTGTCCTGAGCGCTGCTTCAGCTAGAAATCTTCTTTCCAGAAAGACAAAATCCTTCTGAAAATATCTTTTCTAACCCTGTGGGAAAGAGTGACCAGCCCTTGCCTGAAGACCAGGAGAGATCACAGGACCTCTGGGCTCCCTGTGCCCTGAGATGAACTGTGACTCCTGAGCACTGGGGAGTCAAGGATTGTCTACTGTTGGCACAGCTACATAACAGATGAGAAAAGGTTTCCGGATCCCTCAGAACCTTTTCAGAGGCTGCCTTGAACACCAAATCTCATGAACCTTCTTCCTGCTTAATTCTGCTTTCAAACCCCCCTTCTGTGGGCATCTCCACATCCTTCTGATGGTGGAACAATCCCTCATTGGCAAGTGGTCTAAGACGGAGTGGTTGTCCACTGTGACAAGGGGAGGCTTCCTGGCTTCACCCCAATACAGAGGAGGGAAACCAGCTGCACCCCGGAAAACAATACCACTGTGCAAACAATGCTGTGCCTGGATGAGTCAGAGTGAAGTCTGCCTCAAATGTTGGCACACACGTGACATATTAATTAAAACAACATTCATGATAAATAACATTGAGACCCAAAGCACAGAAGGCCTCTAAAATCACACTCGGTAATTATCCCTGCGGCTGCTAAATCACTCTTAGAACGCCAGTGTTGCTTATATGACAAAATTAGTCTCTGGGCCATGACCTTGAGGGGTCATCTGGTGGCACATCCCCCTCCTTGTGTGCTGAACACTGTCTAAATGCCAGAGGAAGAGCATTCATCTAATGTTCAAGTCCTGAGGGGAGGAATTCCTTAGGAGAGCTCAATGGTTTAATTTAATAATTATTTGAGTTTCAGCATGTAGACTTTCGGCTCTGCCCTGAGAGCAGAGGGTTGGGGGATGGGAGGAGATACCGTGCATGGCTTCTAGGAGTAGTAGCAACTTGCTTTTGGTGAATGCCTCTTTCAGGCAAGAAGTCCTTTTGTATGGCTCACTTAACTCTTCCAAGATGCTATTAAAAACATATCAGCAGTTGGTTAACCTTGCCTGGGGACCACACAGGATCGCTGTGTTAATGCATTAGGTTCCAGGGGCTGAGGACAGGGCTGACAGTGGTGTGGATGAATGTCCCTAGCACAGCACTTTCACATACTGACTCACGTAAGGATGCCCATCTACTCTGAATTTCTAGTTATTCACAAATTTTAACAAATCTGACATTTACTAGCTCTGCTAGTACCATAAGATCTGGGAAAAGAAGAGACCCCATTACCTTGATTCCAAAATCATTTCCCATTTGTGGTTCAGCCAACATATCAGCAGCTCGTTAAGTGTACTTAATTCCATTCCCTCAACATTAACCCATGTGCCACATCAGTGACCACAACTTTGGTGTCCCAGCTCCTAAATTCTATTAGTGTTCAGAAAGGTTCTTGGTTTCCACATAATGTTCCATCAGTGCAGAGAAATTAATTAAATTAAAATTATTTTTATTGTGATTTAATTAGCTTGATTTAATTACTTTGTTCACTGACTGAGCACTCTGTGGTTACTGCCAGACCCTCACTGTCGTCCGTGGCATGAATGTTCCCAGAGAATTACACATTTTCTCTGTTCAGCCACCGGAGCAGGCTGGCGGAGTTTGCCAGAAACTCACGATTTATCACAATCAGCATCATCACAAATTATAGGAAGCATCCAGCAATATGATAGCTTCTAAATGAAGTGTCTGAGAGCAGGTCACACCGCCGTCCTGCCCTGTTAATCCGTCATATTTCATAGTCAAGCTGACACCCTGTCCAATTTGCCATGCCTGCCTTATTGCTTGCTGCCTTGCAGAGTGGCTGCACAGGAGAGCCCACATCTGTCCGGGAGGCATTCCTCCTGTCCTCTGCCTGAAGTTCATGACTTACGTAGCTTTTTCCCTATACAGAGTAGGTGATAAAGCACAGAGGAGCCCCGGTGAGTCGGTGACCAGAGTCATAGAACTTCGCAATTGTGCTGTGTGGAATGTCTTACCCTCATGACTATTTCCAGACCGTAGTGAGGCTGGGACCCCACAGTGGCTGCTACTCTGTCGCCACCCTTTCTCCGGAAGCCTCCCAACTGTCAGTGTGTTGATTCAAGCAGAGCCACAGCAGCCAGTCATTAAACACCCTTATGTCTTTCAAAAATAAAATAATCTCTAACTTGCCTGTATTTGAAATGCATCATTCCGGTTAATGTGTTCAGAGTCATGTGTCTCTGTGTTCTTATGTTCTGGTAACTGCATTTTAATATATTTGGCATGCTACATAATTCTCTGTGTTTTATTTTATAATTTAAAACCACTTTATCTGAGCAGGGATCCTTTGACTTTCCCAGACAGCTAAATGCTAGAACACAGGATTTTTTTTTTAAGTCATTGTATTGGTGGCTGTTATGGCAAGTAGCTCAGTCAAACAGCAGAAACTCGTATCTGCACAGTTCTGAGGCCAGAAGTTCAATATCCTCCTCACTCTGCCAAAAGCTAAGTAGTACCCCTCCAGGGTCTCCAGAAGAAACAATTCCCTCTTTCTCATAGTCACATACCTGTGTTTGTGGTCTCTTCATGCCAACATCTACCTGCTTCTTCTCATGTGTCCCAGATTCTCTCT
>JADRCH010000161.1:2810368-2820893 GCA_019843965.1 Rhynchomys soricoides
TGTGTGTGTGTGCTCGAATGTACACAAGTGAAGGACAGAACACAGGGCCTGCTCACATGAAACAATTGTTCTACTGATGTACATCATCCCCAGCCTGTAATGATAGTTTACCTGATGATATCTGGGGCCCATTAAAGAATAATTATCTCTTCACCTTGATCACATGTGCAAAGACTTTTTGTCCAATAGCACAGGTTCCAGGGATTAGAATGGCTAAGGCCTATGCTTCATTATCTTTGTTGTCATTGAAGTTCTTGGGGGGTGGGGTGTATCCATATTTATTTTTATTGATTAAATTTGTTCTTTGATAATTTCACATGTGTACATTCTGTGGATTCTTACCCCACCCTTTTTATCTTGCCCTCCCCAATCCCATCCCATCCCATTTCCCCTCTTCTCTACAAGGCCTTTTTCATTCATGTCGTTTTGTTTTGTTTGTTTTGTTTTGTGACCCATAGATATTAACCAGAAGTGTCTGTGTAGACACAAGTATGAAACTATCTTTTGGAGCCTGATGCGCTCACCTGAGTATACATCAGAGGCCAATGACTGAGACTCTCTGTGAGCCATGATTGGCTGTTGACTATGTCAGTCTTGTGCAGGCCCAGTGTGGGCAACCACAGCTACGTGAAATCATGGTTGCAATGGCTGTGTAGTGCCCCATAGCACTTTGGATCTCTTCTAGCTACCTTTAGTTCTTTTGTTCTTCCTGACTCCTCTTCCTTGGTGCTCCCTGAGCTTTAAAGGAAATGTTACAGGTGTCCTGCTTAGGACTGAGCACCCAATGGTTCCTCATTCTCAGTAGCCATGAACAGTAATGAGTCTCTGCATTCACCACCATTCCCTGCAAGAAGACACTTCTCTGATTAAGAATGAGAGCAGTATTTGTCTATAAAGAAGAGTGTAGCTTTTATTTATGGTTATATTAAATATTTAGAATGCATTTTGGCATAATGTCAATTCAGCTAAACAACAGTAGTGAACTCCCCATTAGGGCCGAGAGCCTCCTTGGCTGGAGCTTCTGTTTTGTTTACAGTGTTTAGAGTACTAATCTGTGTTTAATTCTTTATTGGCAATTCAGGTCTGACATTAGTAAACCTTATGATGTAAGTAATATAAAATTATTTCAAAGTATGATAAAGCAGGTGCCAAGTAAAAACAGACGCCCATGGCAAAGCTGTTACAAATAAGCGCTCCCTAACTCGTGTTCGAGTTACATTCTAGTGAGCGTCTCCTCCCTGAGTTGAAAGCATGGTAAGTTGGAAAGGCATTGAATGCACCTTGCTGACTGTTGCCCCAACTTAGCAACCCAATGTACAGCAGCTGTCTTTGTCCCTTGTAACCAGGAACTGACTGGGAACCAAAGCGCTCTGCTAATGTATCAAGTTGGGAGAAAGGTTCATACTATGAATCTTATCCTGAGAGAAGAGCAAAAATCAAAATTATGATTCTATTAAGTGGACATCCACTTTGAACTATAAAGTCAAGTAATCATTGTATGGCACCATAAGTTGGGGACCATATGTAATTAGCTATGAGTCAATGCAACCATCAGAGAAATGCCAGGGTCTTTCCAGCCTTCTCTCCACAGCCTGGGATAGGAATCAGGCCTGTTTCCTCACTGCCAGATGATGAAAGAACACATTAGGCAAATCTGTCTTCCAGAATTGTGTAGCACTGGCCCTGAATACACCGTGAGCCTGCAGCTTGAGTCATGGGTCCTCTCTTTCTCCTTTCTCCCGTCTCTCCTCCTGCCCCTAAGGTTGCTGCAGTTGTGTATTCTGAACACTGAATGAGGAGGAATGTGTATTGTTAACCAGAACTGAGATGGGCAGGGGAGAGTTATCAGTCTTATGGAGGGCATTATTTTCTGTTTTGTTTTTGTTTGTTTTCAATTATATAGGACAAGGGGAAGCTAGTCTAAGCTTCAAAGGGAGCTTGGCAAGCTACTGAGTGAGATAAAACTATCTCTGACACATAGACCACACCAGGGCCAGTGTCCAAAAATAGCCTGCTGCAGACACCAGGAAAGAAACATGGACAGAGGATGTGGTGGCTCTTGCTTGTCATCCCAGCACCTAGAAGGTGGAGACAGAGTTTGAGGTCGTTCTTAGCTGCATATCCAGTTTCAAGCCAGCCTAGGAGACATGATATTTTGTCAAATAAAAGGAGAAAAAAGAGAAAGGAAGGGAAGGAAGAACAGAGAGACAGACATGACTTGAAAGTTGACAGTCTAATAGTAAACTCCATGACCTAGAAACCTGGCTTCCCATCCAAACTAGCCCTACCCTTCTGTGATGTTATTCAGAAGAACTGATTGTTCTAAGTAACACTGTGCTTACCTAGGGAAGTATATATACATGAGACAGCTAGATGTAGGTAGACATGTACTATATGGGTTCCTTAAGCCAGGACTTAAAACCTGTTTTTTAGGGGGGGAGTGGGAAGGATAACCAAGAACCCTTATTGGTCTAGAACTTTCCCAGTGTTAAGCTGGTTAGCCAGTGAGCCCTAAGGATCATCCTTAATCTGCCAGCCCTGTGCTGAAATTAGAAGAACATACTTTGCCAACAGTGGTATCATACATACCTCCAATCCTGGCACTTGGGAGGCAGAGGTAGGAGAATCTCAGTGAGTTTGAGACTAGCCTGGTCTACATAGCAAGCTCCAGGATAGCAAGGACTACAGAGACCCTGTGTCAAAACACAAGCAGAAGTACACACTTGCATTCGGGTTCTGGGGATTGAGCTCAAATCCTTACAGTTAAGAAGCAAGAACTTTCCCAACTGAGCTGTCTCCCCAGGTCAGGCTCACTTTTTTCTTTTAATTGAGCATATTGCCCATCACAAGAGGACCCTCCATGAATATTTGTGTCAGGTCTGAAGGAAGCTCCAATCCCCCAAATCCTGGTGTCCACTCCTCCTCTGCCAAAGGAGCCTTTTCCTATCATTGTCAGATCCAAAAGAAACTTGGGACGAATGGCTGCAGTGCCTGTTAGCATCCCAAAGCACACCTGGCCCAGGCTCACCCAGCATCGTAAGTACCTGGTAGAGCATCCGTTTTGGCACCCTGGCCCTTCTCAGTTCTTCTCACCCAATCCTCTATGGTAAATGTCCCCAACTCATGGTCTTCCCTCCCCCAGCTTCTCATTCCTTTATAACCCTATCTCTTTTGTCTTCTGCTCTTGGCTCCTTCTCTCTTGGTCTCCTTTACCCAAACTCTCTTTGTCTTTCTTTCTCACTCTCTCTCCCTCTCCTCTCACGACCTGGTCCAGTCTACTGGCCATGTTCCATCTACTACTTTCTCTTTCTGTTCTGGATTCTTCCAGATGCCTCTGACTGTACTCTCTCATATCTACTATAAAAACCTTCCTTTCAATCATAACTTGAAGCAATCACATCCTCAGTTTATAGATCTGTTGCCAAGATTCTCAGTTTACAAGTTGTGTTTACTTGAATGCCTGCCTTACTGATTCACACATTGGACAAGTTTTTAAAGGTTGCATCTATAGATAATTCTAAAACTCAACACACAGAAAAGGCATCCATAGACACAGACACTGTTTCTCTCCTACTAAGTTATACCTCAAAGCCCCTCCCTGCCACAGGACGCTTTCATCTCTTTTGAAATTCGCTTCTGACAATGCTCATGAGCATTCGAGATGAGTAGAGAGTGGTCTCCATTACTCTGCTCTTCTATTCAGAACTCATGTTCTCTTGAGAGCAACTGCTTTCAAGTCTTGGTTTTTACCATCAAGATAGACAGGGCCTTCAAGATCATTAAGTTCAACACTGAATAGTTTGGAAGTGGCTAGAGTATGTCCCCAGTGGACAGATGCTGGGAGATGGTTGGGAATCTAGGAGGGAGCTCAGGGAGAGGTCTCTGGGTCAGGGACAGCCACCCTCATAGTAGAATGTAGGATCAAAAGTTCTTGGGTTCCTTGTTTGGTGAGGGGATCTTTCCCTCTCAAATATGCTCACCCATGACAAATCCCTCACCAGAGCCACACTGATGTACCATCATGCCTCTGACTCATAGAACTGTGGCCAAATAACCTTTTCATTAAGTTAGTTTCCATAGTTACATCATCATAATTACCAAATATTATTATTATATTTCATTTTAATTAGAAAAGAAAACCAAACTAATAAAAACATCCTTCCAGGCTGGAGAGATAGTTAAAAGCACTAACTGCTCTTCCAGAGGACCTGGATTTCATTACCAGCACCTATGTAGTAGTGGCACACAACTGCCTGTAACTCCAGTCCCACAGGATTCAACATCCTCTTCTGGACTGCACAGGCACAAGGCATGCATGTGGCATACAGACAGAACATTTGTAAACATAAAATAAATAAAATAATTCTTTAAAAAATCTCTCCATTGGATTAGAAAAAATTTTGTTATCGATGTTATATGCCTTGCTAACACAAAGACCCCAGGCAACTAGAACCCACTTTAACTGTCCTCCTGTCTAGTGACATCTTCATTCCTTTAGACTTTATGTAACCCAAGGTCTGTACTTGCCTTGTAAAACTGATTCTGTTTTTTCCCAAAGTGACAAGGCCTAGAGCATTGGGGGTTCCAAGAATTGTGAGTGGAGCATGAACAAATAAGACAGACTAAAAGGAAGGAGGGGGGAGGGGGAGGAGGGGGGGGGAATAGGAGGGGGAGGGGGAGGAGGAGGGGGGAGGAGGAGGTCAAGACCCTGCCCAGCTAAACTTCCAAGTTATGAAAGGAAAAAGTCTCAGGCATTTACTGCTCTTAAAAACACAGCAAATAAAAAAAATAAAAACAAACAAACAAACAAACAAAAAACAGCAAAAGGAACCAGGCAGCACTCAGATGACAGAGGCATGAGGATCTCTGAGATCAAGATCTGGTCTGCAGAATAATTTCCAGGATGGCCAGGGTCACAGAAAAAACCTGCCCCACCCCTATAGAAAATCAAACCAACCAAAAGTAGGTTTTGAAAAATCTAAGCCTACAGGCATGCTTGAGATGCTGGGATGTGTTTCCTCAGGGTCAGGACAAAGAAACTGTGTTCCAGAAATGGACAAGGTTGTACCGTGTACTGGTAACCAAACTTGGTGATGTAAATGTCAACCAGGTGGTACAGGTATTGAAAGCATGAATGGGTCACGAATAGCAGTTAAGGCTTGAAATTGTGTGGCAGTGCTAGATTCCCCAAAGACAGCTCAGTAGAGGCTATTGGTGAAAATTCAGACCAGTTGTAGCAAGGGACTCTAGGATTTTTAAAGATTCCAGGACCATGAGATGACCATCAAGAACAGCAGAGTGGAGGCAGCTGGGGGCTAGAAGACAAGTCATGTGTGCTGAAGAAGGCAGAGTCAGAGAAATGGCCCAAGCTCCTTGGAGGAGCCCAGAAGATCATGAGTGAACCCCAGATACTGGACATAGAGTTATTTATACTGTTAGAGTTTGGTTTTGCTTTGTTCAGATTGAGACTGTGCCCTGGTTCTTCCCTCTTGAAGTAAAAAAAAGCATTTAATTTATCTTTGATTTTACAGAAACACACAGTTGAGAAACTTTGAGTTTTAAAAGACTTTGGATTTTAAAGATACTATCTTAAAGAGACTGATTTTTTGTTGTTGTTTTGGGGTTTTTTGTTTGGTTGGTTGGTTGGTCTTTTTGTTTGGTTGGGGTTTTTTTATTGTTGTTTTTCAAGACACGGTTTCTCTGTGTAACCCTGGCTGTCCTGGAACTCACTCTGTAGACCAGGCTGTCCTCAAACTCAGAAATCCACCTGCCTCTGCCTCCCGAGTGCTGGGATTAAAGGTGTGTGCCACCACTGCCCCAGCAAGAGACTGATTTTTTTAAAAAAGAATGTTTTACTGATTCTTTGTGAGTTCTACATCATGCACCCCAGTCCCACAGACATGCAAGCAAAACATATGTAAAATAAAATAAAATAAAATAAAAATTTTAATGCCATTTCTCCACCCAGGACCAAAGGTAAATTCCATTGTTTTGACCAGGATGGACCAGTTTTCCCATAGTGGGCCTCAACAGAGCCCTAATATCCTTCCTCTGTGCTCTCTAATGACAGTACTGCCTGTCTAGCTACCTAACTTATTTAGAAAATAAAACGTCAGGATTTATCCCACCTGTCTATCAATCTTCAGGTTATATTATAAGTGATCTTCGGAAGGAAGGGCAGGTGTGCTGGCTAATGCTCACTGTCAGCTTGCCTGGATTTAGAATCACCTACAAGACACATACAGGTACATGTTTGAGGTTTTGCCAGAGACATAATTGAAGAGGGGAAACTGAGCCTGAATTCCCTGGGCTGGGATCCTGGACTGAATAAAAAAGCAAACAGGAGAAAACCAGCTGAGCACTGACTTTCTCCTTCCACTGCTCCCTGGTCATCCCCATGGACCAAACTGCCCCAACAGCAGCCATGTTTGCTGTGATGGATCACATCCCTTTGAACTGTGAACCTACATAAGCCCCTTTTCAGTTGCCTTTTGTCAAGGATTTGGTCACAGCAATGAAAAAGCTAAGAAACTTCATCCTGAGGAGTGGGGTGGTTGTGAGAAAGTTGACCATGTGGTTCTTGTGCCTTGTGAAATGGTTTTTTGGAAACATTTGAAGTTGTGAGCCACTGAGGGTCTTGCTGTAAGAAGAGGTCAATGGGTCATTCTGGCTGGAGTTCAAAAGCCCAGAATGCCAACAGAAATGCAGACCGTAAATCTGAGCTCGTGAGCTTTCAGAGTTGAATAAAGATGCTATTGGGACCTGGACTAGAAGCCATTCACATTGCATTCTAGCAGAGAATCTGGCTGCATCTATCCATGTCCTGAGAACCAGGGTGAGAATGGACTGAAAAGTGATAGACTAAGACATGATTATGGCTTACTGTTTACTGAGGCTTACAAAAAGTTAAAAGCACAAAGACAGGGAAAGTGCAATTAGCAAGAAAGGGGAATGTGCCTGAGCTTAAAGCTGCTGAAAAGAACATACAACTGTTAAAAAGATTAGCAGAGACCTAATTAAGAGAGAAATCTTGGTTTTTCCTGGGACAAAAAAAAAAAAAGGTGTTTCGAGGGCAAGACCCTACCTGTCAAAGGTTCTAGCTTATAAAAATGCAAATTAATTTGCCCCTGAGGCTCCCTTATCAACAACTTCAAGGATGCTATGCTCCTCCAGGATGCTCAGAACAACCATTCCATCTCTCTCTGGAATGCTTACTTTACTTTGTTTTGTTCAATAAATTTCTGCTTAAAATGGACAGACAAAAGTCCTGCCCCAACGGAACATGACTATGCAGACTTTCAATCTTCATACTCAGGAAGCAGAACCAGCAAGATCAGGAACTCTTGTGATACAGTGATATCAAGATCAGCCTATGCTGTAGGAGATCCTATCCCCAAAAAACTACCTAGAAAAAGAAGTGTTTTCCCAAACTCAGCCACCAAAATGCACAGGGCTATAACCATTACGGTAGCCGAAGTTCATACAACACCCCTAGCTGGTAGCAGAAGAAGGTGGGATGTCGGTCACATGTTACTGGTTTTGTAGTCATAAGTTATGGGTTTATAAACCCACTACTGTAATAAAAATAATATATCTTCCCAGTAAGGAGTCACTCCATATACTTAAAGATGAACCAAGGAAAATTCCTTTAACAGTGTTTTTCCAGCTGAGGCTAATGACCAGGGAAGAGCCGGCCTTCAACAGAAGATTTTGCCAAGTTATGTACACTGTCGGCTTATAGAATCCACCACCACTGTGATCCTTCAATCTCTTTCCGTCACAACCCCAATTTAAACAGGAACAGGAGGCTGCAAGCCTGGCTTCTTGGACAGATAAGAGATTTATACAGCAGAGATACTGCTAGGATTATTTTAAGTATACCAGTGTTATTTTTTGAATAGCTGTTACCCAAGGACATCTTGCCCACTTGGCAAAATTATGTATTTCCTAACAAGCCTTAATGGGACACCAGAACCTAATGGTGATTGTGACCCTGTACCATTCCCTTGAGCTACTTAGAGTCCAGTTCTTTCAGGGGTATGTAGCCCAAGGGTTGGTCAATGCTAGTGAATAAACATTTGCACCCTAACATCCTAAATTTCTTTCACCTCTAACAGGCTTGGTTAGCATATTACTTATCTTGGAGGTATTTGGAAGGTAGAGCTCCTTTAGCTAAACTCTGCTTACATGACTTAATATCTCCTAAGAGAATCTATTAGTAAACCTTTTATAACATCGATTTTATTATTTTATCATTTTGAGTTTCTTCTGCATCCAAGGTAAAAGGCTGATACAATGTGTGACAGCTCTGGACTTTCTGCAAGAAGTCTCTCAAAAACCATTATATTAAGATGGGAAGGTGAAGCCTATGTTACTATGGACCCCACAGGATATTGGAGATGTCAAAACTTCCAGATGTCTGCTGAGGAAAGCCATGGGAACAGAGTGAAGTATGCCCAAGAAAGAGGCTATATGTGACACAGGAAGCAGAACTAAAGATGTGTGGGGCTACCCAGCTGATGTCACCAAAAGACCCAGATGCTAGAGATGAAATTGTGGGACTTGTTGTTTGCCCTCCTGGGTTTCAGTCTTATTTTTGGCCCAGTCTTTCCTTGCTGTGCCTCAATTCCTGTTTTTTTGTCATGGAATGTTTATTCCCTGACATTGTATACTGGAAGTATGTACCTTACTTATTTTATATGAATTCGCAACTAGGGAAATGCCTGGAATCTCAGAAAATTCTAGACTTTTAAAATAGTATAAGCTGTTAACACTATGAAGACTTTTGAAGTTGGACTGAAAGTATTTTGCATTATGAATGTCCATGAGCCCAGAAGGAACAGACATGGAATGTTATAATTTATTTTTGTTTTTATATTGAGGCAGGATCTCACTATGTAGCCTTCGCTAGCCTGGATCTTATGTAGACAAGGCTGGCCTTAAACTCACAGAGGTCTCCCTATTTTTCCTCCAGGATGCTGGGATTAAAACCGTGTGCCACCATGGCCAGCCAACGTTACAACTTAAAGTGATGCCCTTGGACGTCAAGTTGAGAAGGAATGAACTTACGATGGTTAGTGTTTGTTATCATCTTGACTGAATTTAGAGTTACCTAAGAGAATACCTCTGGGTATCTCAGTGAAGGAGTTTCCAAGGAGGTTTAACTGAAGAATGAAGACCCAACATAAATGTGGGCAGCAGCCCGTCGTGGGCTGGACTCTCTGATGAGAGACTGAACCAAGCACCATGGTTCTCTGAGTCCTGTCTGCAGATGTGATGCTACTAGCTCATCCAACTACCGATGCTCACATCTCTTCCTGCCTGTGATGGGTCAAAATATACCCTCCCCTATTTATATTGTGGCTATCGTGTATGTTGTCACAGCAACAATGAAAATAACTATGACTAACACATAAGGGTAAACTGGGGAGGTTGAACCTTTCAAAGACCCGAGACTCGGAGCCACTAGAGACGCTGAGTTCTCTTCCTGAAATGTCCTCCGCATTTCCCACCCTTCTAACGTCATCCTTTGTCTTCCTGCTATTTTATTTTTAATTTTCCCAGTTCCAAAAGCATCCACGGGCACAAGTTGTTCACCACTACTCCAAGATCCTCACTAAGAACCAAACCACCTGGAGAGCTTGTGTGAAAGCTGACTGGGCCGGATCACAGGCCAATCAGATCATAGCTTCTTGGGTATGGCCTGGTCACAGGCCAATCAGATCATAGCTTCTTGAGAATAGCCTGGTCGTGGGAGTTTTACCATCAGCACTCCTTGGACTCTGGTGTGGAATCACTGGCTTGGACCTTTGCCCTCCTCTTTAGCCATTGGAGAGCCAACTGTCTACTCTGGCATAATCACACTCTTGAAGCATTTCTTAGAAAGTCTAGTAACCTAAGCCAAGGACAAAATAACCAATAAAAATGGAAGCTAATAATTTGAGTGTTTTAATCGCTCTCCATTTCCCCAAAGCCAAAAGGAAGGCATGTAATGGTTTCATCAACGGAGGATAAAATCTATAATTACAACATAAAAAATAAAACCACATACGAGATGCTAAGAAAACCCGCCAGAAAGATAAGACGTTCTCAGACTCTAGCAGGAAGAGAATGGGACTGTGGGACGGTCAGCTGACGGCAAATCTGTCTGTCTCCCAGCTGAATAGATTCCCCAAGTAAAGCTACCGAATTGATAAGAGTGTAGAATTTCCCCTTTGGCATGAGGAGAACAGAATCTAAGACAATCACTGATAAGACCCTCTAAGCTTCCAAGTGAATAAATCCGGATCTCTTTCCAAAAGAAGAGAGTACAAACTGAGGGGTGGGCAGTATATTAAAAGATTTAATACAGAAAAGGAGAGAATACACATTGAAGACAGATGTGTGGTATAGTGTGGTTTATGGTGTGTGTGTGTGTGTGTATGTGTATGTGTGTGTGTTGGTATGTGTGTATGTGTGGTGTATGTGTGGTGTGTGAGTGTGAGTGTGTGTGTAGGTGAGGTGTATGTGTGTGTGTGTGTGTGTG
>JADRCH010000161.1:2820903-2873860 GCA_019843965.1 Rhynchomys soricoides
ACTGGATCTCCCAATGTTACCCAGGATAGTATAAAATCCCTGGACTTAGAGGTTGAAGAAATAGCTCAGTGAAGTGTAAAGTTCCCCAGAACCTACACAAAAACTGGGATGACAAAGCAGCCAGCCTCTAACCCTGGGGCTCAGGAGGCAGAGACAGAATAGATGATCCCTGGAGCAAGCTGGCCATCAGCAAGCAAGCTTTAGGCTCAGTGAGAAAAGCTGACTTAGTGAATAAAGGGGAGAACAATTCAGATAGACTCCCAACAGGACCCCCTGTGCACATATGTATATACACACTCAAGCACACATGTGCCCCCACACAGGCATACATATGCACAACATGCACATGTACATGGGGGAAATGTAGGCTCAGAGAATCCTGCCTTAGCTTCCCGAGTGATGGAATTACATGCACGTGTCAATGAGCTGGTTCAATACAAACATTCGTTTAGATTTTCAACATAAAGAAACAATAAGTACTCCTACCAAATGAAAGTTGTGTCCACACACACACACCCCAAAAAATCAAGCCAGAAAGATAGCTCAGCAGGGAAGTGTTTGTCACTATGCCTGATGACCAGGGTTGGTTCACTGGGACACATGGTGTGTGGTGGTTTGAATGAAAATGGCCATCTTAGTTCCATAAGAAGTGGCACTACTGGGAGGTATAGTCCTGTGGAAGGAAGTGTGTCACTGGGGGGTGGGCTTTGAGGTTTTAGATGCTCAAGCCAGGCCAGTCTCCCTCTCTCTCTCTCTCTCTCCCTCTTCCTTCTGCCTTCAGATCCATATGTAGAACTCTCAGCTCCTCTCCAGCACCATGTCTGCCTGCAAGCTGCCATGCTTCCTGCCATAATGGTCTAAACCTCTGAACCTGTAAGCCAGCCTAACTAAATGCTTTCCTTTACAAGAGTTGCCGTGGTCACGGTGTCTCTTAATAGCAATAGAAAAGAAACTAAGTCCTGTGGAAACAAAGAACCTTCTCCTTCTTGCAAGACGTCCTCTGATTCCAAACAAGTATTGCATCATGTACACACACACACCACACACACACACACAGAGAGAGAGAGAGAGAGAGAGAGAGAGAGAGAGAGAGAGATTTTGATCTGGACAGTAAGGCAGATTGAACTCTGCCAAAATGAGACTCCCTACAGCCACACGATCGTTGGCAAGTGACTCTCCTTTCATCAGGAACAGGGGTCCATTTTTTCACATCCCTAAGTCTGGGGAGGCAAGGAAAGAGAGGGACAGTGGTTTCTCTAACAAGTATGTTGGACTCTATGTGATACTATGTCCTCTACGGGCGAGGTCTTCATCTGGCAGCCTCTGCTTCATGCCCATTGGGAGATGGCAGGGTGGGAAAGTGTACATTGAAATCCCCTGGGTGTGAAAAACTCAAGCCAGATGAAGGGTTTCTCAGGAGCAAGCATGGAGAGAGACAAACAGAGGCAGAGAGAGAAAGAGACAGAGAGACAGAAACAAAGAGACAGAAAAACCAAGGAGCATCAGACATTGGGGGTTGGGAGGTGGGGTGGGACAGTGTAGGCTCTATGTCCCTATAGCACCAGTGACCATGTGAACAGGCACACCATTCATCAACACCCCAATTCTAAGTCATAAGCAAATAAAACTATTTTCCCAGGCTTCAGAGTTGTGGGGCAGTCTGTAGTTGCAGAAATAATTATCTGGCAGGGGTAGTCCACAGCCGTCTGGCATGCTTCAAAGAAGTGGGTGGCAGTGAAGGCTGAGTGTTGAAATTCCAAGCTCTCTCACTAATTCAGCTCCCAGAATGTTGGCATCCTGGATGCTACTACCCCCGAGGCAGGAGACTGGCAGAGTCTCTATTGGAAAATCTGACCAGCTCTGGAGGAAACACCTAAAGCAGCTGTCCTGGGGAAATCCCCTAAGCTACCCTGCCAGGAACCTTGACCCTACCCTTGGTAGTTAACTGCCCAAGCAATCAAGGATTCCTACGTTTCTAAAGAGGGTAAGAAACCTAAAACAGAGGGGGAGCCTTGAAAGAAAAAAATATTAAAACAATCACTATTATTTTTGAAGGCAAGGTATAGATAACAAAATACCCATGTGACAAGAGCAGGAGGCAATCAAAAGGGAAAAGCTGCTGATGACAGGACTTTCAAGGTATTAAAAGTGTAGTGATACAAACCTAGCAGAAGAGTTAGGAGAAACGTTTTGTGAATGCTTTCAAGAAGAAAGCAAAATACATAGGTTGGAAATCAAAAAGGAGAGATGGCTAGACCAGGGCAGACCAATAACTATCTATTTCATCCAAACGCTGAAGATTTCCCAAGAGAAAAGATGAAGAACAAAAATGAAGGAGAAGCAATCACGGATCAAGTAGGTCAGGAGCCTTTCCTAGAAATGGAAGTCATGACCCACAGCAAGTCGCACCATCATGAAAGTCCCTGCAGCGCTGAGAAAAAGGGAAGAGGCTCCCAGGGAACGAGAAAGGACAGTTGTTGGAGAAAGTTCACATCCAAAGGACACAAGTCAAGTGACAGGATTTCTCAGTGGCACAAAGGAGCTATAAGACAATGGCGTGGTGGCTTCCAATTTCTGAATAATTGTTTCCATACTGGGCTCACCTACTCAAACTGCTGTATCAGGGCGTGTGCAGAACTCTCAGACACATGAGGCTGCAAAAAAAAAAAAAAAAAAAAAAAAGCCTCCCACGAACTTTTTTTCAGGTCACCGCTGGAGACAATGCTTCGTTAAACAAAGGGGTTCAACAAGAAAGAAGACAGTCAGAGCCAGGAAAAAGGCTTTAGCACCGTAAAGTATAAAAAGATTTCCAAGATGTCAGCGATGAGGGACCTCAGCATGACAGCTGCCAGGCCAGAGGAGAACTCCTTCTGGCCGGAGGACAGAGAATGCCACCTCAAGAGGAGATCCAGAACACTGGCATGGAATCAAAGGTTGATAAATGCGTAGCAACCAGAAGGCCAGAAACAAAACAAGCACAACTTGGTCCGGTCCTATCCTGCAAAAACACAACATGCACACCAGGTGCGACTGTCCGTGGTTTGTCATCTTAAGAATTCATTTCATACCATACCACATTCAAGTCACGATTACCTAAAATATTATTTCAACCCAATGTTGGTATAAAAGTTATTTACGAGATAGGTCATATTCTTTTTTCAAATGGAACACATGAGCTTCAGGGTACATATGCATTTACAAGCCATCTCAATTTGCCCACCCAGATTTCTCAGAAATACTTGATTAAAGCTGTACAGAACTTTCATTAAATTCACAAGTGGAAGGCGATTTACATAACAAAGGTATCCCAAACATTCTTAAAAGGCTGTCAAGTCTTTCAATTTAGTTGTAAAAGAATTAAAATTAAACAACATTTAAGAAGTAGTTTTCCAGCCACCATAGTCATATTTCAAGTGTGTAAGAGACCGTGTGGCTGCTGGCTGTTCCTATGAGTCCCTGGGAAACTAGATAGCATGCTCTAAATATTGAACAAACCAAAATACAGTACAAGCTACTCTAGGAAAATGGTGGAGAGGAACCGTTACTTGTCAAGAAAAGAAGTAAAAAGAAAGTTCTGGGCCCTTCGTCCATAAAACCCTGCTATGGGTAGTGATGGGTAGAATGCTAGTGGGTAGTACCTGCTATGATTTAAATCTAAAATGGCCCTCACAAGTTCATGTGTTAGAATACTGGGCCCCCTAGGTGTTCTGGGTGGCTCTTTTGGGGGAGTCTGTGAAACCACTGTGACCAGTGACCTAGCTAACAGAACTGAGTCGCCGTGGCAGGCCTTGAAGGTTACTGTCACCTCTGTTCCATCTGGAGCTTTCTTTGACCTAATAGGCCAAAACACACAGGGCTTCCAGCCCAAACTGCCGCAGCCTCCCACGGCATGCCTACCTTGCCACTATAGATTGATGTCTTTTGAAACCACAGGACAAAATAAGTCCTTTCTGTCCTAAGCTGTTTCTGTCTGGGTGGTGGGTCAAAACAAGGAGAACACAAATGTGGTTGCTTGAGACATAGAACAAAGGTTAAGTAACAATTCTTCTCCATGAAATAGAAATACGAAGTAAATACAAAAAGAATATTGAAACACAGCCCCACAAGGCCAGCTCTAAGTAGGTTGAAATGGAGGGGTGAGGACTCAGGATGCCTACTTTCTTAACAATCTCCATGGCATTTATTCGGTTGACCCCTTCCATTTGAATTTGTACATATATGGTTTTGACTGGGATGCTTTCAGTCCTGAGATGGGGGGTGCTGAGATAAAAGGTGGTAACAGATGAACCATCTTGTCCAATGCAAAACCCGTTCTCAAGTCCCACATTGCTGCCGTGAGAGGCCTGAACTCTGAGAGAGAGGTCATCTGACCTCTTGCAGAGCTCTGGATGCCAAGCTTGTTGGATCACAGGACCAGCAGGCACTACGGCCCCTTTCTAAATCCCCAACCCACACCTTCTACATTGTCTGTCCCGTCAGCCACACTCCCATGCTCCTCCCCTCTGCCAATCCCGGGACAGAGCTTCCACCATGGGGCACTTCCTGTTGGCTCTCACCCAAACCAACCTCCCTATTTCTTAAAGCTGGAGACTTTGCTGCGCCAGGATGAAGACCTTACTTCAGATCCTCAGGACCCAAGTCAGAAGCCGGTCATGACTGCCTGTACCTGTAACCCCAGTTCTATGAGACAGCAATAGCCAGGAGGATCATTGGGTTCAGTCAGAAACCCTGTTGTGCAAAAGGAATAAAATAGAAAATAACAGAGCAGACACTCAAAATCCTCCTCCAGTCTTGGGACAGTGGAGCACACCATGCACACACACACATGTCGAAACAATAAAGCTCATCTAGTTTTGAGTCATCTGTCTTCAAGTTAGAGCCCTAATTAATTTGCAATTGATGGTACTTTTCACATATAACTTAATATTCATGATAAGTACAGAAGCAACATCATGTGCTCATAAGTGGCTCATCATGCATAACTCATATCACACGTAGGCTTACAGGAGGGGGAGGGGTGTATTCGTGTATGACAGGGTCTTGATCTCTAGTTCAGCTTGAACTCAGTTCTCCTGCCTTAGTCTTGTAGGTAATAGAGTTTGCTGCACAAGCATGCAGACCTTCATTCAGATTCCCCAAGATCCATGTAAGAAGCCGGACATGGTTACATCATGTGCCTGAAACCCCAGTCCTATAGGGAGGCAATGGACAGGGGGGTTGCTGGCACTCAGTAGCCATGCAGCTGGATTGGTTGGGTGACAGATGAGTACCTCCTCACATGCTCACTCCTCTTCTTAAAATGATTTGATCTCAGATACGTGTTACGACATAGGACTAATACAGTGTACTATGGGTCTTGTTTCCTTTCTTACATTTCCAGCCAGAATTTTTCGAAAACCACCTTCTTCGCTTCATAGTTGCATGACATTTGTTATGAATATGAAATTTCCTCCACAGGCCCATATAGTTGGGGCTTGTTTGCCAGATGATGGGATTTGGGGAGGGGAGAACTCTGGCCTGATTGATAAATTGGTTAAATGATGGAGTCGTAATATATTGGCATCATTGAGAGGCAGTGTGAAGGAGCTGGGAGATAGGGCTAGTTTAAGGAAGGAAGCCACTAGCGATGTTCCCGTAGGCTATGTCTTGCTCTGGCCCCGTTCTTTACCCCCCTTTTCTTTTTCCTGGTTACTATGACATGAACTGCACCACATCCCCTTCTGCTTTGATAGACAAACCCTCTGACACCATGAGCTGCATACAGCTTTCTTCTTGTGAAGTTGTTTATCCAAGATTGCCCACTTTTATTTTGTCAGTGCTGGGGAACGATCCATAGGCTCGTTCATCAAGTTCACCATTCTTCAAATACACACACACACACACACACACACACACACACACACACAAACCAAATCTCTGAGACTCAATGCCATTGGGAACATCTTTACATGTTTGTGCAAGAGTTTCCCTGACATCTACTGGGATCTCCAGGAAGGCCTGTATAAATCTATAATCCGTTCCCTGACATCTACTGGGATCTCCATAAAGGTCTGTATAAATCTATAATCCGACTATAATATTTTTTTATTCCCACCCAGCTAGGTAAGGGTTTCCCCTACTGTGTAATTGGGAAATTGCTGCGACAGAAACAGGTGTGGACCAATTCTTGTGCTCCTCAGAAGACTACCTCCACACAATGAGCAAGAAAGAAGTCACAGGCTGTCACAGAAGGACCCTTGGGCCCGTCCCTTGCCCTGAATACAGGAGCTGTCTCTGTGTGGGAGGCAGCTCTGCCACCTCTGCCTCTGACTCTGCCCCTGGCTGTCCTACCAAGGAGCAACTTGTATAAAAGGCTGGTTTCCTTTATGCCTCCAAAGTCCTCTACCTGAAGAGAAAAGAGATGAAGAGTGTCTGAAGTCACAGGTTTTTTTTTTAAATGACAGCAAGTAAACACCCTTGCTTAATTAACTAGAGGCCGCGTGGCTCCGAGGTTGACGTCTATACCCTGCCAACAGGGAATTGATGAAGCCTGAGCCAGGTGCAGCTAGCTGGGTGAAGCCTCTGTCTTTTCCAGCCCACATCCTCCTGTTGCATCACCTGGGTCCTGCTGGGTCCCAGCAATGTGGGGCTCCTTTGTTTACCCCTCTCCTGCCTTCCCTCTGGGGGAACTGCAGGGCCCCTTCAATTGGTTTTCCCATCGACACTCCTCCAGTCAGGCACCCGCCCTGTACTCTTTCAGCACCCGTCTCAGGCACTCTTTCCCCTTCAGCCTCAGCTATAGACCGCTGAGCAGAGGGAATACAGATGAGCTGACTTCCCAAAGCTCCCTGCACCTCCCCACTTCCTGGTTCCCACCATCTGGGGTCCACCCCTCCACCCCCTAAATTGACAAACTCCTACTTGGTCACATCTGGTTGAAGAGAAAGAAACAAGGAGTTGGGAGCTCTCTCCTAATAGGGCAGCACTTGGCACGCACAATAGAAGCAGCTGCTGTTTATAGCCCTTCTAAGGGTGGCCTCCAGCAGGACCCCACTCTTCCCCTCCCTGTGGGGCATTGTTTTACATGAAGCATCTGGAACCTCCTTGTGGTCTTGCGGCTCAGTTTTTTTTTTTTTAAATCAAAATCTACTCATCCTTTGAATCTAAAAAATTGTAACAAACACTCTTCCGCAGAAAACTTCCCAGCCCCAGTCTATCTCCGTCTTCTGTGAGACAGCAGATCCATATACAGGTCCCAACTCTTCCCTCTTGCTGTTGGTTAAGTGAAATATAAAACCAGCCAATAAGTCACACCACACAAGCAATATGCCTCAACCTTCGTTGGAGGAACACACCTGTAATCTCAGCACTCAGGAGGCTGAGGCAGGAAACTGTGGCAGGAAGATGGAGAGAGCGTTCAAGTCCAGCCTGGGCTACATAGTAAGACTACAAAAAAAAAAAAAAAAAAAAAAAAACCTTAAATAAATTCGTTTTTATTTTTAACTGTCCCTTGAAGCTTTCTTCTAAATAAAGGACTGTGAGGTTTAAAATATTCCCAACTTCTTAACGGGAGGATAACAAACAACATGAATTCAGTCAGATTCTCAGTTCAAACCTGATATCAAAGTGCACAAGAGCCAAGCGGCAGGACCCACCCTGCTTGCTGTTGTTATCTGTGCACCATCTCTGACCCCGGGGATCCTCTTCGCTGGCCTTGTCCCCATAGAAACAAGCATAGATTGGCAGGCAGCAAGCAAGCTCTGTGCGCATCCTCTGATTGAACCGGCCCTTCCGATGCCCAGCCTTTGGCAGACTCCTGCGCAGGTTCCGCTGGACAAAGTGGTGCCTAATTTCCTCCCTTCAGTTTTCCTCCTTTCTCTCCTCTCTTGTCCTGTCTCCTCCCCACCCCCACAGAGGACAGCCTTTTCAGGAAATAACACACACACACACACACACACAAGCACAAGCACACGCATACGCACATGCACACCTGCACAGTGAGATAGGGATGTTCACCATGGATACCAGGCTACCATTCCCACTCCCGGCTGGGGCTCCTGGGAATAAGTAACTATCTGTAGAATGCTGAAGCTCCAGATGTGTGCTGGCTAGTGCCTTGAGACCTGGCTTCTCTGTCTCATTATGCCTATTTTTTTCCACAAGTTTCATATATGCATATCAAGCTTTCAGAAGGGGAAAAATTGGAAATGGTAATCTTCCTTTTATGCTACCACATGCCAGCCCAGAGCAGCTGTGCACACACCACACATTGGACTGGACATGAAATATAGTCCAGGACCATTTTTTTAAGCATTCATTCCCAGGGCTTACAAAATACATTTACTTGGAGGGAGGTCACACAGTCTTCCTTCTGCATAAAAAGGTGGCTTTGAACTAGGTACTGCCATCTGGAAACGCCTCCTCTCCTATTGATATGTAAAGCGCACATATTACACCATCTTGCTGGGACAGTGCAGCAGGAGGCTGAGGCACACACAGACTCTCGTAGTTGTTTAAATACACAACCTCCAGTTCTCCAAAGTGCTTACTTACCTTGCTCTGAGAAACCATTTGCCAGAAGCAGAGGTGGCTGTAAACAGGCTGGGAGGAACCTGCTCAGAAGAGCGTTGGTCTGCTTTTGGGAAAACGTGCCTGGAGCCCAGATTTTGGAGAAATGTTTGGATATTCTCCACTGTTGCTCCAGGCCTGCTAACAAGAAAGAATATGTCAAGTGCATGCCCAAGAGTCCACTGCCAACACCGCGGAAATAATGACCCCTGCTCTTTCGCTCGTTAGAGTGACATCTTTGCCTCCCAGACTCTCCAGACTCTCAAATAGATAACACCCTAAAACTGGCTTTCTACACACACACACACACACACACACACACACACACACACACCAGGAGTGAAGGATTCTATATTGCTAATTCATCTCTACTAGTCACGGGGATGACCGTGAGTTTATTAACATTTGCTCTGGAAAATAGCCCGCCTCCCTCCACCCTCAAGAGTCCTTTTGATATAAAGAGCTTTTCCAAATACACTGTTGACCTCTGGGGCTGTTTAACTTTTGTGTTGTCTCTTCCTCTTACTTCCTGGCCTTGTTTCCTCATGTGTTTGCTCTTTCAAAGGTACATAGCATGGATAACATAGATCATCTGCCTTAAATGTAAAACATGGGCAAACCTTCAGCTGGGATGAATGGCTGGGAATGTGACTTACAGTGATTACCTGCCCAGCATTCTTGAAGCCCTGGTTTCAGCCATAAGCACAGAAGGGGGGCGGGGGGACTGATACTGTGTTGTATGCCACAGATACAGCATTTAATGGTTAGTTATGCCTCCTTCAAGTTCAGTTACTTTATGCGTTTGTTCGATTTTCTCCACCGCCCTAGGAATGGAAGCCAAGACCTTGAGCAAGCTAGCCAAATGCTCTGCTACTGATCCAAGTCCCCAGCCCTAGAGAACAAAATTAACTGCCATTTCAAAAGAAACCGTGGAAAGAATACAGAGCTCTGAGTAACTCAAAGAGTTAAGCCATTACATGCAAAAATAACAGAGGTTCTGTACACACACAGAGAGAGAGAGAGAGAGAGAGAGAGAGAGAGAGAGAGAGAATACAAGAACTCCTTGGAAGGAGTCGACTGTAGGTCACATTGTCCTTTACATTGTGAAGAGCTTGAAGAGACTAATAAACCCAGCAGCCTATAGCAAAGGTAATTTATTTTATATTCCCAGTCATCTCATGCAATATTTTTGGAAGGGAAAGGCAAATATAATTCAAAAGGAGAGGTAAACAGTAAAACGATATCTAGTCATGTTTCTACCTCCAAGTTATGAGGTCACATGCCTTTCACCTCCCTGCAAGGTGTTTCGTCCATCCTATTTCTGGTGTCAGCATCTTGAGGGTGACTAGCTAGGGACATGGGGTCAGCTTTACTAGCTTGCAGTCAGAGGCCCTTCTGAGGGATGAGAAGCGATACACAGTCCATGAGATAAGCAACTTCCAGGTGTGGGCACACTCATGTCCACACGGGCACCTCCCAGCTCCACTTCTCAGAGAACACAGCACTTAGCTGGGAGCTGATCCCGGCTAGGGAATGATTACAAGATAGACAGCTGACTCCCTGAGCCCACGAGAAGCCCCGCCCAGCTTCTCCTGGGCTCCAGCAAGATTCTAGCTGGCTTTGTTCCTGACTCATACTTGCTACATTTTAGGTGGGTGAAGTCATTGGACTGCAGATGAGGTAACTGTGCAGCCTGTTGGAAGATATTACCATATGACCATTCAGTAAACAAAGTAGAATCCCGAGAGGGTTGCAGACAGCTGGGCTCTGCCTCTGGCTGCGAGCAGTGGGAGCCCCGGGACTCCAGAAGCCTGTCCATGCTTTAAGAGGAGCCAAATCACTGACTGAGCTCATGTCACACCAAGTCCGGTGTCAGCCAGCTCAGCAGGAAGAAGCTCCTCACAGGAGGAAGGCTGACTGCCCTGTGCACGTTTGCAATGGACTCTGGGTAAACAAACACCAGCACTTAAAAGAAGAGCGGAGAAGAAGAAGAACAGCTCCAAGTCTACACAGCACCAGGCAGGACGGCCTCATCTTTCTGTGCTGATAACAGTGGGCCTGGTGGTGAGAAATGCAGCCTAGTTTGCTGTTCTTTAAGGTAGAACTGTGACAGGAAAACAAATACTTTTAATAATCAGCAAAAGGGTACCTTAATCAAATGTCTGTGGAACTATAGAATGGCCTCCTAGAACAGGATCCATCCTGCTAGGGCCTGCCACAGTCCCACCACCTTCATGATCAATTGAAACATCCTTCCCATTGGTCAAGTCAGATTAGCTACATTCTGCTTCTGCTTCATGCCTCAGCTTCCCTCCCTTTCTTTTTTCCTGAGAACCTCCTTTATTAAGCTCTGAGGTCGGAATGTCATGGGAAACACTGAGCCCCCTCCACACGGTAGAGCTCATACACTCGATGACAACCAGCAAGGTTTACAGAGGAAGTTAGTGTGTATCATGAATGGGAAGAAGGCAGACAGCACATGAAGGACAGACACCCTGAGAATCTCCTTACACCAAGAGTAGAGGGTGAGAGTCATGGTGCAGAAGGCTGTCTCCAACAGCCCGTAAGGTAACTTCACAATGACCCCTTTTTACAGGTTAGCACAGAACCTCTTAGAAATTCAATCACTTGCCCAAAGATATGGTAAGAATCAAGAAGAAGGGAACCACACGAGGACCTCCCAGCTTGGATGCTGTAGCCACTCTATCCCAGTCACGGTTACATAGATGACAAGGCACACAGCGTCTAGAGTCACTGGAAGGTCTGTAACCTGCTGGCCACCTAAGTGGCTGTGGAGACAGAGAGACAGGGTAGAAAGACTAGAAGGCTAGAGGAAGCAACATATGTTGCCATGATCTGCTCTAGGATTGACATGAGGGGGTGGGGGGGGACAGGGAATATGGAAATGGCATACATACAAAAAAGCTGGGGTCATGTGGGCCACGTGCCCTGATAGAGGTGCACCAGCAGCAGCCTGGACACACAAGTTTATTACACAGAGCTGTGGTCATGGAAATCCAGGAGAAGACTAATTAGTGGCTCTTTAAGGAGGTCTCTGTAGGAGAGCAGTCTCATGTTGCAGTCACCCCTGAGGGGGAAGCTGTGGTTGACAGTTTCTGCACACAGAGTCAACACCACACAAGAGGAAGGCTTTGCCATCCCCATGGGTCTGAGACATTGAGAAATCTGCCATGGCTATGCTCATGGCGATAATACACATTTAGTCAGGACTTTGTCTGCTCCCTACAATGCATAATGGCATGTGAGTTCGGATGTGGGAGACATGGCAAATCTTGCCAAAGAATTTGAGCTTTCTTCAGGTCATGGGCAGTCATTTGCTTGCTATAGTTTGGATGTGTCCCCCTTGGCCATGAGGGTAACTCAGAGGTAGAGGACTTGTCCAGCGCATGTGAGGCTTGGTCCTCACTCACCAGTACTACAAAAAAAAAGGAGCATTGGCGCTGGGTGGATAGCTAAAGTGGTAAAAATATTCACTGCACAGAGATGATCACCAGCCCCACAAAAAGCCAGGCATGAGGAACACATCCGTAAGCACGGTGCTGCGGAGGTAAAGATAGGAACCTGTACCGATGTTGATGCATAAATATGAACACTGAGGACAGGGACTGTTCTCATGGAAGAGTCATTGCGTCTCTGTCTCTCTCTCTCTCTCTCTCTCTCTCTCTCACACACACACACACACACACACATACACACACACACGATAGTAACTGTCAGAGACAATGAATACATAAATTATCTTCATTGCAACGGTCACTTCAAAATGCATACATATATCTAAATAGCAAGACATATTTTGGAGGGTAGTGAAAAATGGCAGTCCAGGCTTCCAAATTATGGCAATCTTCCTGTCTCTCAGTTTAATTATATCTAAAAGAGAAAACAGTACGGCGTAATGAAGCACAGGGACAGCGTGTCACTACAGTGTGTTGCTCCCAGAACTATGCACCATGCATCAAGATCAAAGGCATTCCAGTAGGAAACCCCATCATCTACTCTGAACCAAGATGCATTTTAGCTATCATATTCAAACTGTGTATTTCTTATAAAGTCATTATTCACACACACCCCCACACCTCCAGTTTCTTCCGTTCCGTTTTCTTGCGTTTTCTTTCTTTCTGGGAGAGAAGTGGCAGTACGCATGTTTATATGTGTGAGGGTGCACATGTGCACAAGCATGCATGTATGTGTGTGGGCATACATGTGGAAGCCACAGGTAACTCCAGGCATCATTTTCAACAGACATTCACAGTGGAGTTTTGTTTGCTGGTTTGTTTTCGAGAGTCTCTCACTGGGACCTTGAACTCACCAATTAGGCTAGATTGGTTGGCCTATCCTGAGCCCCCGAGATACACTTGTTTCTGCTTCTCCAGCAATGAGATCATATGTGTGTACTGCAATGCTTGCCTTTCTACATGGGTGCTGGGGATTGAACATAGGTCCTCCATTGTGAAGCAAGTGCTGTCCCAACTGAGCCATCCATTTTAAGAAATCTGTCCAAGTTCTCCAAAACATAATGTGTGTCCTAAAGTCCCTTTCTTTTTATTTTAATTTTGATCTATTTTTCTCTCAAGCAATGCATCCTGACCACAACTTCATCTCTGTCCACTCCTCCCAGTTCTCCCCCAGATCCACCTCCTGTGCCCCTGCCCACAGAAAAGAGCAGGCCTCTCAGGGATATCAACCAAACATGGCATAACAAGATACAACAAGAGGACACACAAACCCTCATATCAAGGTTGCACAAGGCGACCCAGTAGGAGGAAAGGGGTCCCAAGAGCAGCAAAAGAGTCAGAAACGCCCCCAGTCCAACTCTCAGGAGTCTCCCCCCAAAAAAATACCAAACCAACAACCATAACGTATATGCAGATGCCCCGGTGCCTCATGCAGGTTCCGCAATTGCCACGGAAGCCCTTTCTTATTCTAGATGGTCCCTTGGTCCTCCTGCTCTAACTGGGATCAATTGCTTTCCATACCTGTTGCACAGCTCACATCCCAAGGCTACTTTGCTTTGTACTCCTGACCAGCTCTTCTGCTCCTCAGATTCCCAAGATCCTTGTCTGTTCAGTTCTTTTTGCTCCAGTTTTCACTGTACTTCAGCCTTAGTTGTGTTCTTTCTGACTCCTGGAAAACATCAGAACTGTCTCCCTTCCCTGCCTCAGATCTTCTCACTGTTTGCTCTATCCATTCCAATCAGGTAGCAACACTCCCTGTCACTGAGCCTAAAACAACACATTCACCTAAAAATAACTTCAATACTTTTCAACACAGTTCTCCTGTGTCTTGATATTGTCCTCACTTTTTAAAAATGTACATATTTGAAGATGGAGGAGATATGCAGAGGGTCAGGAAATTGAACAGAAATGTGTAACAATGGGGGAAGGGGATCTGGGGGTAGAATCAGAAAGTCCCAGATGCCAGGAAAGGAAGAACCTCTCAGAACCCCACAGGGATGACATTCGCCGAAATACCCCACAAAGGGGAGGGAGAACCTGTCGAGACATGTCCAGAGGTTAGAGCTACCCACTCATCTCCAAATTCTTAACCCAGAAGGACTCCTATATAATGATAATACAGGAACAAAGTGTGGAGCAAGCAAAGACTGAAGGAAAAGCCATCCAGAGACCGCCCCACCTGGGGCTCCATCCCATATGCAGAAAACAAACCCAGACACTATTGCGGGTGCCAAGAAGTGCTTGCTGACAGGAGCCTGATACAGCTGTCTCCTGAGAGGCCTTGTCAGATCCTGACCAATACAGACTTGAAGGCTTGCAGCCAGCCATTGGACTGAGCACAGAGACCCCAATGGAGGAATTAGGGGAAGGACTGAAGGAGCTGAAGGGTCTTACCTGGCTTCAATGGGAGGAGAGGCCCTTGGCCCTGTGAAGGCTGGATGCCCCAGTGAAGAGGAATGCTAGAGTGAGGCAGGAGTGGGTAAGTGGGTGGGGAGCACCCTCATAGAAGCAGGGTAAGGGGAAGATGAGATAGGGATTTGCAGAGAGGAAACCAGGAAAGGGGATAACATTTGAAATGTAAACAGAATAAAATAAAATAAAGGTACACATTTTTTTGCCACATTTGTTTTGCTTGTATCTTACTCTAACAATGCCAAGTCCAAGTATTTATTTATTTATTTATTTACACCTTTTCTACCAGTGAATCTCAACCAGTAATGCACTAAAGTTACACAGAAGTTCAATGGGCACAGCTATGAGAGCTCACAGAAGGCAGGAAGCCACACGCCACACACTGCGTCCGTCTCTTCTACACAGGTTTTTGATTTATGGTGGAGCTGCAGACCAATAAGCCCATCACATGTAAGTTGAAACTATGACAAGGTAAAATGCATTTGGTCCACCTGACCTACAAAACATGGCAGCTTAACCTAGCCTGCCTTAAATGTGCTCAGAACACCTACATTAATCTACAGGTGGTCAAAAATCATCTAACACAAATCCTATTTATAACAAGGTGTTGGACATCTTGGATAATTTATTGAAGACTGTGCTGAAAGTGAGAAATGGAATGATTTATGGGCATACTTTCAGTCTGTTATAAAGCCAGAAAATCATGAGTCAAAGCATTGTAAGCCAAAACCATAGATACACCACCCTCTGACCTGAGAGAAAAGAAGTCAGACTCTTAGGATCGCCCTTCGAAAGGCGCTATGGGCTGACATGTTTTAAGAAGGGAAAGGAGCTCTAAGCTGGTGACAGTGGTGTTTAAGGGCTTGGGAGGTGCCTAAGGTAAAACACATGGCTTGTCACTTAGCTAACTATTTAGGTTTGGTTTGTTTAGCTGAGTGAATATGTAAAGGGGAAAATAAGAACTTGTTCAATTCTGCTACTGATCCCATAGAAGCCTAGGTATTTCCAAAACCCCTCTGTGACAAAACACTGCAATGCTGGATGAATGACTAAGTTCAATGAACTAACACATTTCTTTTAAAAAATATATCAGGATGTGGGGATACTGAAGAACCAAATGTTAAAGCCAGAACTCTAGAGCTAGGTTAGCAAAACAAAGTGTAGGCCAACCACCTGCTTCTGTAAATAAAGTTTTATTGGCATACAGCCACGCCCTTTCAGCTACATATGGTTTGTGGCTGCTTTTGTGTTACAACAATAGGGCTCTGCAGGTGCAGCTGACACCATATGGCTCACAGGCTTCAAACATAGACTAGCTGACCCTTAAGAACATTTTTCATGGTTGTTCAAAGAAACGTGGTCTTTGGAGCCTGCACAGGGAAAAGGGTGAACCTAAGATTAACACAAAATGTAAACCTTGAAACAGGCTCTGTCATGGTTTGAATCTGTAATGACCCCCTCAGGACCAGGTTAAGGATGCCCATTTTCCAACTAGAGGCTCCATGTTAGAAGGCTGGAACTCTTTAGGTGATGGGGCCCACCTAATGGATGTAAATCATTGTTACCAACCTAGCACAGTGTGACCGGCCACTGCCCTCCATTCCCACTGCCAGGAAGGAACACTACTTTGCATTCCTTACCAGGAAAGATGAGATGCCCTTACACCATTTCCTCCCTTAAGCTGTCTATGTCACATGATTCGATGACAGTGACACAAAAGTAACTAAAAGATTCACAAAGAGGATAAACTACAGAAAAACACCTGCTGATATCTGGCTCTATTGTAGCTTTGGATAAGAAAACATTAATATAATCATCATCATCATCATCATCATCATCATCATCATCATCAACAAAAATAGTGGCCTCCTGGGAAGTAAGCCTGCTTTTGACTTTCATATAATCTTTATTAAACACCCTAAAAAGAAAAAAATAAATGTCATGCAGGAGGACATGCAAATACTACCCAAAAAAAAAGCTTTCACTACCCATGGTTTCCACACATTGGGCTCCATTAACTACAAAAAGAGACACTCTTGGGAAGATGGCTCAGCAGGTAAATGAAATAGTTTGTATCCCAAGGATCCTCATAAAAACTGGCTGGGCATCAAAGCTCACCTGTAATCCTAGGAATCAGATCCCAGAACAAGCTGGTCAGCTAGATTAGCCAAATTGGCTAGCTCTGAGTGCAACTTATAGACCTTGAGCACTATATAAGACAGAGAGTGACCAAGGAAGACACCTGACACAGACCTTGGACCATCTCTCTCTCACACACACACACACACACATGCATACACCACACACCACCCACACACAGACACACACAAACATGAACATGCATAAATGAAAAAAAAAGACCAAAACCATTCCAACAACCATATCCAGGAGTCAAAAGAAATAACCATAATTTAAACCTTCAAGATCTTCAAACAGAATTAATAAATAATAGAACATAAAATGACTGTGTATGCTGTACAAATACTTAACACAATGAATTATACACTTAAAATCAGTTAAAATGCTGTCTTGTGCCAGCTGAGAATGGGCCTCATAGATTTATATGTCTGAATACTTGATGCCCTCTAGAACCATGAGTCCCACATGAAATGATTTCTAAGTTACTCTGCATCCACGTAGAAAGCCAGATGTGACCAGCTATGCTCCAAACAGTAGCACTAGACAACCATGGAGGCTTAAAGCCAGCTAATGTACTGCCTGGTCAGTGAGAAACCATCTATGCTGGCTGGTCTTATATCAACTTGATACACAAACTAGAGTTATCTGAAAGGAAGGAACGTCAACTGAGAAGATGCTGCCATAAGATCCAGGCATTTTATTCCTTTTTCTTTGTGTGTGTGTGTGTGTGTGTGTGTGTGTGTGTGTGTGTGTATGTGTGTGTCCCACAGTATAGTCTTTTGTTCAAACACCTTCATTTGCAAATGTTCATTGCAATGAGTTATTGTATTGGTCTTGTTCAAGGCCTCTGGCTTTTGCTACACCAGAAATACTGAATCTTCACCAGGACTCTTCTCAGATACCTTGTTGCCCTGTGTCGTGGAGATCCTGCAACTTTGGATCTGCAGGACTGGCCCCTTCATGCCTCCAGCAGTTCATAGAAGGGGTAGGGGTTGGGAATCAGCTAACTCAAACTTCTAGAACAGGGCCTGGGTAGTAGCTGAGTTGGTCTGCTGTCAGCTCTCCTATTTTGCCCAGGAGAGGGGCAGGTCCAGCACTCCTGTCTGCAGCAACCAGCAAGTGTGGGGATCTGTTCTCCCTCACCCATGCCATAAGGGCAGGCTCCTGGTGAGGCATTTCCTAATTAATGATTAATGGGGGAGGGCTCAGTCCGTTGTGGATCTCCTAGGTTCTATAAGAAAGCAGGCTGAGCAAGCCAGGGAAAGCAGGCCAGGAAGCAGCACCCTCCATGGCCTCTGCATTAGCTCCTGCCCTCAGGTTTCTTTCCTGTTTGAGTTCCTGTCCTGACTTCCTTTAATGACGAACAATGATGTGGAAGTGTAAGAAAAATAAACCCTTTCTTCTCCAACTTGCTTTTTGGTCATGGTGTTTCATTGCAGGAATAGTAACCCTATCTAAGACTCTATCTCAAGGGAATAAGTGATCCAGCATTACACTCACCACCTTCCGCTGACCTCCCTACAAGCATAAATAGATGAGAGCAAACATATGCATACACAGCACAATACACATGCAATGGGGTGGAGAGAGAGAGAGAGAGAAAGAGAGAGAGAGAGAGAGAGGGAGAGAGAGAGAGAGAGAGAGAGGGAGAAAGTGAGCTTCTTGGAAAAAATAAAACTTTGAGAAAAATAAGATAGGGAGGGTTTTTTTTTTTTTTAAAGCCAAAAGGAAAAGAAAGAAAGAAAGGAAGGAGGGAAGGAAGGAAGCAAGGAAGCAAGCAAGCAAACTAAGATATTACATTATGATTTTGCAATATAAAAGGAATTGTAGTTTCTTCCTCCTCACTTCCCACAGTAACCTCATCTGTTTTTCAAGATGAGCTTACCAGTCAGATGAATGTTCCAATATTTTCACAAGAACAGAGCTGGGCAGGTCTTCTGTGGGCTCTCCATAGAGACTTGGGCACCGGCTTGTTGCATCCTTTGATTGCAGTGGGCAGTCTGAGATTTTCCTGGTAGAAGCTACTGGTATCATTCTGTCACATGCCTCATGATTTCTCTTTAGACACCCCTCACCATAAACAGAAGAGTCCATAACCAGGTTGCCAGCCGTCTTACTTTGTCTTAAAAGCGAAGTGAAGCTTCCCCCTCTCCTCCACCAAGGGCAGGCTTCAGCACTGCTGAGGGCAGCTTCCAAGCATAGCCTGGAGGAACAGAGAAAGGGAAAGAGAGCCGTTTACTAAGTAGGTATTCACCTGACCACTCTTTTATCATCACATCATTAAACACATCAAAGATGCAAGCATTCCCAGAGTATCCTGGTTCGATTTCTAAGCATTCTCAGTGTACCCCAGTTTGATTTCTAATGTTTAAAATTCCTGTGTGTTGTCCAATTCTGCACTCTATTTTGTTTTAGTACATTGCTACACATATTATATGAAACCTTCAGCACTTCTTTTGTAAACTAAGCTTTGTGCTAGATGAGTTTGCCCAACCACAGGTCAGTGTAAATGTGCTGAACCCAATTAAGATAGGGTACACCAAGCCAGAGTGTTTGGTAGGCAAGTATTGTGCACTTGCAACTTGAGATGTATTTAGTTTTACCAAGGGTTTGCTAAGATGTAACCTGTCCTAAGGTGAATCCTGAGCTGTCCTAAGGAGCATCCATAGCTGGAGACTAGAAAATAGATGCCTCCAGTAATCAGGGCCAGAGGAAAGAGACTTACTTCTGACCACTACATTATAAAACAAAGACATATTGAATAAGACCCACCATCAGAGAAATTTCTCATTAGAAGCAATCTGTGCATAGTCAGATCAAAGGTCAGAAACCTATTGCCTATGTCGGTTACAACCCACAGCCTGTTTCGGTGCAGCTTGGATCCAAGATGACTTTCTAGACTGTGTTAATGTTCGAAAAAATTCTAAGACTATTGCTAAGCAAGCAAGAATTACATGAAACTCGAGTTTCAGTCCTGCTATTGTCTGGATGTTCATGTCATCCCCAACTTTTTCATGCTGAGACCTTGCCAACAATGCTCTGGAGTTTCGAAGTGGAAACACTGGGGGTAGATTAGTGTGTGATGGTAGATCCCTCATAAACAAGATTAGTACCCTCAGAAAAGAAGTTCAAGAGAGATGCCCTGTCCTATCCACAGCATGATCTATGGACATTATATGAAACCTTCAGCACTTAAAAACAAAACAAAACTAGGCTTTGTGCTACATGAGAAAAAAAAAAAAATAACCCTGCCATCTACAGACTGCCAGTCCATGTCTTTATTATAGTGGCTGGAAAGCCTAAGATGGGGCCACAATATTTTTTGGACCATGCCTATGCCTATTTGCTCGAAGATGGCTGTTCTGGCCCTATAATGGTAGAGTTGAGTAGATATGACAGAAATAACATTCTGAGTGACTAAAGCCTGAGAGAAGAGGCACAGACCTCACACCAGTGGGTGGAATAACCACGTTTGATACATGTCCCCAGTTTGTCTGCCACTCCTTTGCCTTTGCCCTCTCTCCTCCCTATTCTGAGGTACAGAATGTTCTTATGTTTCCCATAGTTCGCATGCCTGCTGGAAGGCCATGACCACAAAGCTACGTATTCGCCTTGCCCATGGCCACGGGCTGAGCTTGGCGCCCGCAGGCCTGGCTGGCTCAGCCCCAGTAGGAATGATGAGACTCCAGAGGCATTAAGTTGATGCAATATGATTCATTTTAAGACTTATAAGAGCTGATGGCTTCTAAGGGGACTGTTCTCTTCTTTCCAGTAAACTGAGGCACAATGCTTTCCCTGTCTCTATTCCATACTGATGGAAAATGGAGGTTCTGGTCACTGATAGAGCCTCGGCTTCCAGAGCTAGGTAGCTATTTCTCTCTTGTTTGTTTTCCTTCCCTGGAATCTATCCTTCAAGTTCAACCTTCTCAGATATTTCCAACCCCAGGCTCTCTGAGGTCCCATGGCCCCACACTTACGCTGTGCTCCCTTCTTCCTGTGTGATAGCCCTTACCCCAATCCCTCAAAACCAAAATCATCCCTATGTCTGCCACATCACCTCTTTATGAAGTCTTCAAGGCTATAAACTTGACTCATTGTTCTTCCTTTCTCAGCTCGCGGCTGGGCACATTGAGTCCATTGCTTTCAGACAGTAGGGGGCTAGATTTGAGGTCTGCAGATCACAATTACCATTTCTGTAAATTATTTTATTGATAACCCCTTCTCATAATCACTTCCAGGGTCTATAACCAGCCTCTTCAGATCATAAAATCTGAAAGAGAAGAGAAACGAAATCTCATAAACTCTGACCTATTGGAACTGAAAAGTCCTTTGTGTCAAAAAATATAGTAACTCCACAGAAAGGTCTGTACAGGCATCCCAGTCCTCACTGGACTCCAACCCCTGGTATTTGTGATGGGGTGTCTGTCCCGGAGCCCCTTCATGTGCCCTCAATCCTCAGCCTCTCTGATGCAAAGAGCACAGAATAGACAAGTCTGTTCCAAAGAGAAAGGAATGCTAAGTACTTAATGCTTCCTGGGTGACAGTGTGTTCTTTATCACAAAGATGGACAGTCTGAGCAGAGCTGATTTCCAAACCTCTCTCCCCAGTTTCAAAGGAAGAAGTGCAGAGTCTCATGTGAGAGGGGGTAGTGGGATTCACTAGGAAGTCCTCTAGAAGATGCATCTATGCCAAGTCCTTCTCCAAGGACTATGGAAGTCCAGGTGTAAAAATCAGAAAGGGGAGAATGCAGAAGGCAGCCAAGGGCATATTGTTTTCTGGGAAATCAGTACACGTAACTTCTTCCATCATTGCAAATGATTTTGTGTGCACCATGTAAATAAGCTTTTTTTTTTTTTAAAGTGGAAACCTCAGATGAAGGAGGAAAACACTGAGGCCCTTTATAAAGGAAAGAATGGAAGCCCCAATTGCTCAAGTCTTTCAAAGACTGTACAAAGCTCCCTGAGCACACTGTAGAGAAGAAGTCTGCATTCTCTAGGGAACTGGCTGTACGATCTACTAAGTTTTTGCCCTCATTCCAATTCCAGTGATTCATGTGTGACTTATTTAATTGTTATCATCTATTGCAGATATATAAAAGAATGCTTTTATTCTTCAAAAAAAAAAATCTAAATTCAAATCACCTTTAATATCACCAAGTCTTTCCTCTCATTACCCTTCAGAGCGTTGACATATTAACTTTTTGACCTACTCTCAACCCCACTTCTACCTTCCAGGATACAAAAAGTACATCTGCTAAGCAGCTGGGTATAATGAGGTGCCCGCCCAACGGTGCATTGAAAGCAGGTTTTAAGAAACTAAGGGGTTAAGTAAAGTCCCCCAGGAATTCCAATCTATTGCAAGCTGCTAAATCAGAAGCTGCCCCGGGCCTAGGTGTAACCACAGCTAAGAAAACAATGCCTAACTGCCTTACCCTCTACAACCTTTAACTTTTATCATGGTCAGAAAGCCACCTGTTACTTGAGAGAGTGTCAAAGGGGGTCTAAGCCATAATTAAAGGAATAAAAACATATTGTGAATTGCTCTGCAAACCTCAGGCAGATGTGCTATTTAGCTGTGGGCTTGATCTGTGATATTAATTTGAAATAAACATAGCAGAAAACAAAACATGCACTGAACCGAGGCTCTGCTTGCCTGAATGTTTTGTTTCTTTTGTAGACTTTGACAGTTGTGGTTAGCGGCCTAAACACAGGCAGAGCCGATGTGTCTTGCAAACAAACCTGAGTACTCTGGCAATCGCTTAGGGCAGAGCTGGCAGCCAATCAGATGTGCACAAACCGCTGCACATCGGTGTGGATATCTGTAAATGACAGTTGCAATAATAAATAAGCACTGTCAGCCAGCAGGGTGCCATCCTCTCTCTGCTAGGCACTCTCAAGTCCCTGCCTTTTGTTGTTGTTTGTTTGTTTGTTTGTTTGTCTGGGTTTTTTTTGAAACCAAGTTTCTCTGTGTAGCCTTGGCTGTCCTGAAACTCACTCTGTAGACCAGGCTGGCCTCAAACTCAGAAATCCACCTGCCTCTGCCTCCCGAAAGCTGGGATTATAGCCACGCCCCACCACCACCCCACTTAGATCTTGCTTTTTAACCCCACCAAAGGCAAAGGAATGCTCTACCCCAGCAGAATGTGCACTTGAATACTTGGACCCACTGAAAAGATACTCAGGTCCTTGGGAAAACATACTTCTCCAAGGTTTGGCCAAATAGCTTTTGATCTCAGATACACAGGGCAAAGTAAGGATCTGAATGCAGCCAGTGACTGCTCAGAAGTACAACTCTGTTTGGCAGTGTTGTTTTGTGGTTAAGTTTCTCCATCTTCTTAACTCCCTCTAAACCTTCAGGTAAGAGTGTGCTCCTGAGAGGGTGAAGGGAAGGCCATGGAGATGTGAACTGAAGAAGCCAGGGCAAAGCAATTTGGTGGTACATGGGTGGTGATAGCTTTGGATCCAGCATTACCTTTAGAAGAGTGCTCAGTTCAGTTGACAGATCTATGCAAATGTGTGGGAAATGAAGAAAAGGCAAGGCAGCATTCATTTTGTAGGCTGAAAAAGAGTCGCTTTGATTTGCAATGACTTTAATCTACCTCTTTTACCACAGTGAAACATTGCAAAAACAGGTGCTCCAAATGTCATGAGATGAAGCTTACAAGAGTTCTGTTGGCACACCTTTTTATTCCTGAACAATTACCTTGCCATATACATTTATTCTAGAGTAGTATATAGTGACACATTAGATTCTGATACTGAAAGATAATGACATATATAAATACCTCAAATGTAGAACTGACTTTAACATACAATCTACTGCCATGTATACACCTTCCTATGCTGAGCCTATGAAAAGTTCAAGTTTCCCACTTCATGCAATTGATTACCACTAGTCTAAAAAAAGAGTATACTTTTCTTGCCTTGAAAATGTCCCTGCCCATAGGTATACAAACTATTAACAGCAAAGGCCCAGAGACTCATTTCTTCTTGGATACACCCACAGCACGTTCCCAGTTGGCCAGTGGTCTTGGCATGCTGACCTCGGACACAAAGGCTCCAAAAGTGGCAGAGCCCCCTGTGCACTCTCATCTTCTTTGGCCACTCCGCTTTTGTCTAGACCATTGGCCAGAACCTGGCTGTACTATTCCATCCTTCACATCCTTCTGACTGTGTAAGAACCAGTCTGGAGTCTTGTACGGTCGTGATTCTGTATGTTGGAGGTCACATGTTCCACTTCTTCATCCATGACTTCTCCAGCCCTCTTGGTGAGGTCAATGTCTGCTTTCCTCAACAGCACATATCTCCACCCCATACCCTTAATGGCAGTGATGGCGAAGGCTATTTTTTGCAACCTGTCGAGGTTGGTGTTGAGTACTCACAAAATGTTCTGGAACTTCTCAGGGATCACTGGAGACATGACAGCCACACAGGCAGCAGCATGTAGGCCTCCTGTGGAAGGCCTGATCTATATTTAAGATGTGATCTTTTAGCTCAGTGGTTAAGAGCACTGGCTGTCCTTCCAGTGGACCCAGGTTTGATTCCCAGCACCAACATGGCAGCTCACTCCTGTCTATAAATCCAGCTCCAGGGTATCCAACACCTTCTTGCAGACATACATTCAAGCGAAACACCAATGCACATGAAATAAAACGAAATAAATCATTTAACAAATATATTTAAAGACTAGATCTCTATATTAGTAATTACAAACCTCATGAATTCATAGTCCTGAGTGGTCATTATGTGGCTGTAAGCTTATGATTACCCCTTCATGGCACCTCATTATCTTTCAAAGTGACAGACAGTTACTCAAGACTGCCTGAGACAATTATTTCTGAAATCACTTCCCCTTATTCTGCAGGCTTCATGTCCACCATTGTAGATTTCTAAAGACTTTCTAAAACTTCTCGTCCCGTTTCTGACGTTGCGCATCTTATTCTGTCCTCTTGAAATGCCCTCCCGGATTCCCTTACTACAGTAGAAGTCTCATCTCCAAAACAGCTCCTTGGGTGCCACGCCGATGTCTTATTTGTGACTATGTTCCAGTACTGAGTAAACTAACTGACCCAGGTAGAGATGTGACATGCACTCGGTGAACACGGCTTCACATACTTTTCAAACACTAGTGCTTCCTCAGCCGTCTCTGATCCCTTCCTCTGCTGTTCTCTGGACCACAGCGTTGGGATTCTTTTGTGGGTTCTCCGTGTTCCAACAAATGTTTCTGTTATCTGTCGGCTTCATCCTGCCCTTCTGCCCCACCATTTGCCGACTGTCTGCTAGGACTGTCCCTTCACGTGCCTACAGAAACTCAACACTGTGTTTAATGAGAACAGAAAAATCTAATCCCTGACAGTGCAGAAGAGTTAGCCAGCCAGCCTGATAGTCAGCACCCATGCCACTCTTACACTACGTGCAGTCAGATGTGAGCTCCACAGCCATGAGTGAGGCGGATGAGGTAGCACTGAGGACATGGAGGCCGTGCTCAAAGCCAACCCAAGTTACATAGCAAGATGTCATCTCGGAAAACAAAACAAAAAGATGGATGGAAAACACTTTTAAATTGCATCTGTACTGAATATGTTCAGGCTTTTTGTTCTTGTCATATCCCCTAGATAATACATTATGTAAAAAAAAAATTTACATAGACTTAAATTGTATTCAGTATTATAAATAATCTACATGTGTTAAGCAAGGAAGTGCAGGTTATATGCAAATGTGTTGCCCTTTTTATGTAAGAGATTTGGGTATCACGGGGGGGGGGGGTGCTTCTAGAACGCATCCCCTGTGTACACATAAAGAGGACGCTGTGTAAAATAAGAATGGTATCATCTCACAGAAGAAAACTACAGGTGACATGTATTGGCAGCTTACTTCATGCCAGGAATGACAAAGACATAGTAAACCATGTCACTTTCACTGCCTCATGGGAAAAGCCCTGCTTTATGCTCCTTCTACCAGGAAGAATGTGTGACTGGCATCATCTAAGGACAAAGGCACCCAGCTGGTACTGGTTAGTGTCATGGAGGGGCAGATAGTGTGGTGCCAGGGTTCACACCCTTGGTTATTGCTCCCCACAGACAGTCTACTTCACAGTCTTGGAGCTAGAAATGGCAGAGCCAGAACAGGAAGTCAGCTCTTGCATTATCTTCCATAGTCTCCTGTATCCTCCCTGGGAAGAACTTGATCGAAGAACTGAGTCTTGCCAGCATTCAAGAAGCAGAGGCAGGAGGATTGCTGATTGGAGATGAGCCTGGTCTACTGATCGGGTTCCAGGATGGCCAGGACTACGTAGTAAAACACTGTCTCAAGAAGAAGAAAAAAATAGAACCGAGGCTGCTTTGAGAGCTCAGTTGTGGCTTACAGGACCACATGCTGGGTATCCACACTGAGTCTGGACCCTTCGGGGCCCAAAGCCCACAGCTGCCTTGTACGAGTGGCACGGGGTCCTGCAAGTTGTTTCAGTCCTCTGTGCATCATATCTCCAGCCCCACAGCGGAGGTGATAATGTTTCCACCCAATAAGGTAAGCCTTGAAGCTCAAGGGATATGCAGATATGATACCTGTCCCCACTCAGTGTGTTCAGAAGCCAGTAGACAGTCCCAAAAGACTTGATGTGAGTGTTGCCTGGGCTTTCTGGTTTCCTCCATGCAGAGTTAGTTCCCCTGTCTGGAGCAACCCAGCTCCAGCATTATGGTTAGGCTTCATAGCCATGTCCCCCAGCCTCATATGTGTTCGAGAGAGCTGATCGGGGCTGAGACTAATGCCTCCTGCCACAGAAACGCATATCTTCCAGTCTCCTCTGACTTAGTCCTTCTCCCTTCCAGAATCCCCCAGCCCCTGCCAGCCCCTGGGAATGCGTTAACAACTATACAGATGCTCATTTTGTCCTTACCTCACACATGGACCTCCAGATGGGGCTGACATTCTACCCACCCCATTTTCCATTTGTGTGCACTTAACGCGCCTAAAAGGCCACCAGCGGTGCCCATGTGCATCCGCTCCCCGCTCTCTTATCTGACTATCTCTCTAGCCACAGCATTCTGCCTCTCTCCTCCTCTGCTGCCTTCTGTCTATTTCGCTGCCTCTCCCCTCCTCTTAGAGATTCTGTTTCCATCTCCGACTCTGTATCTGAGACTCTTTCCAACCACTTTCTCAACACATCTGTCTTTCCCTACACACACACACACACACACACACACACACACAGACACACACACAGACACACACACACATATGATATGCTAATTGGGCTCCCAAGTGAGTTTGTCTCACCCCTACAGGCAGAAGAGAATCCAGTGGGGTTAGAAAGAACATACTTCACACCTGTCAATTAAGCTCAATCACTTGTTGTGTGAAACTAGACACTGATGCTCAGGGACAGGCTGACCTGGCTGGACTGGGGACTCAGCTGTCCTTCCAGAGTGGGCTCGGGGAACAAATGCCCCTTCTGTTCCCAGAAAATGAGAGCGTGCATCCCTTGGAATGTCCGGGAGCAGCTGCGGGCCTCCCCATAGGGTGGACAGAGGACTGTTCTCAGGCAGCACAAGGAACTATATGTACTTCAGCTATTTCTACAGAACTCTAATGACACAGCAGAAGAACAAATATGGCATAAGAGGAAATAGGTGACGTCCTGAAACTGATGTCACCTGAGTACATCAGGAAATGTCTTGGGACTGGACTGGCCATAATAGGAAAGAAAATATTACCCTAAACAAAGGTGCCTCTATTACCATATTACTTTCGATTTACAGAGGTCTGCCAACTGGAACAGAGCCCAGCAGGAGCAAGTGCTGCGTGTTGCTGTGAGAGAAAGCTGGAGATATTTTTAAGGGTGGACTGAGAGCCAAGGCTTCATCTATCATTTTCTTCACTTGCCAATTACTTGAGAGCTCACAGTGTTGAAAAACACATGCTAGCCACGAAGATGCCCCCTCCTGTCTCACAGGGCTTCTAGCTCAGAAGAGAATAAGAGCATGCAATTGAGAAACAAGGATTGTCTGACCTGAAGGTCAGAGAGCCGTGAGCAGAAACCAGAGAGCTAACCTAGGCAACTGGGAGAGTAGGTTCTCCAGAAGAAAGGGCAATAAGAGCTGAGCTTTGTCCCAGTCCTCAGGACTAATAAACAAAGGAAAACAAAGGATGGTTTCCAGAAAACAGGGGACAGAACATAAAGGTGGAAGAGCAAAGAGTCTGATGATCCCTAAGTCCTGTGAGACACAAGCTTCAAATGCAGTACAAAGATATATTGCAATCAGAACTTGTTTCTACAGGGTAGCTGTGGCCAGTGATGGAAAGGAAAAAATGGAGCCATGCAGGTGGCAGCTGAAGCCTCACAGTGAAGAGAAGAAAGGGATCAAGAGGCATTCAAGAGACAAAATAGCAGGCTTGATGGTTGCTGATGGGTGAACTTGACCAGAGGAGGGAGTTCTGACTGGCTCTTGGTCTTGCTTTAAGTACCACCTCCTCTGGCAGGGATCTGGGGAAGACAGACACAGTAGTTAAATGGTAATGAGTCCCACTCCGGGCATGCTGAAGAAGCTTGTTGAAATCTGGATTACCAGGTTGGTCCTTAATTTCCCTGCCTCTTGATGCTTACACTCTGGAATAAACCTCTGCCTTCCAGAATGGGCAGACCATGTGGCTATTGCTTCGAGCTAAGGGAATAGGGCTCTCCCTTAGATAGCTGGACTAAGGATAACCTTGGGGATCTGGTAAGGGATCAGCCTCTGGAACCTTACGTTGGCTTCTGTAGACATCCAGTAAACACCTGGTTCCAAAGTCCCATAGTCATAAGGAAATAACACTGCCAATAACCTGAGTAACTTAGAAACTGCAGGCCCACCCAAATCAACTACCAGAGGAAGACATAACCCAACTAAGGCTTTATACAGCCCTACCCAGACCTACAGAACTGGTAGATGAGAACTAGCTGTTGGTTGGAGACATGGAAAGTATAATAATTTCATTATGAGGCAAAAGAAAAACAGTATGGTGTCTAACTCTCCAGTTAGACAGAGATGAATGCTTGAATCTGAGCCTCAAGGCAGAATCTAGGCCAGAGACAACACATTTGATGATTAGCATATGGTCAGTGGCCAGATGCAGTGATAGAAAAAGGATCAAGACAAGAATGGAAGTAATCTCAGAGGGTTCTAAGAAAGAGATAGGAAGAGGAAAGAAGGAAGGATGCTGTGGGTTCTCCGATCCCCTCAGCCTGGTGAAATCTTCAGTTTACTCACTGCAATCATGAGGTGGCCCCTTATTCTTTGTGTCTCAGCAATTCATCTGTACTAAGGGATGCTAAGTTGACTGTATAGATGGGGTCATAAGGATAGAGTGAGTTAACACATCTCCACAGGGAACAGTACCTAGTGATGGAAGTACTTTTCTAATTCACTCACTCATTCATTCATTCATTCATTCATCCTTTTCAAGACAGACTCTCATGTATTCCTGGATAGTCTCCAACTCACTATATAATCAAGGGTGACCACGAACATCTCACCCTGTTGCCTCTACCTCCTGACCCTATCTCTCAGCTCAGACTTCATCAAATTATGTTTATTCTCAGACAAAATCTACTGACATGAAGGCAATGATGGATCCAAGTGGGTATAGGGCTGTCTTCAGAGTAGAGCTTGCCTGCTGCTTACCCAGTCTAAACTCACCCTAGAGGCAGGTGGGCTTCCAGGAGTGCCAGTCTTCCCAGAATCCATGTAAGAATCCTAACTGCCAGTTTGATGCAGTAGGAGTTTGCTTTCTGTCTCTATGGTAAAGACCATGGCAAAAGCAACTTGGTTTGTTTGGCTTATACATCCTGATAACAGTCCACCATTGCATTGAAGGAAACCGGGGAGGAACTCAAAAGGAACCTGGAAATGGGAACTGAAGCAGAGACGGTAGAAGAGCACCTTACTGGCTTGCTCAACTTGCTTTCCTATACTACTCAGGACCAGCACACAGGGGCTGGTCCCTCCTGTATCAATTAGAAATCAAGGAGATAGCCTTGATGATGTGTCCAGAGGCCAATTCAATGGAGGCAATTCCTGGGTTGAGATTGCCTCTTCTCACATGCACCTAGGTTTGTGTTGTCAACTAACCAGCACAGGTCATGAGTTCGAGACCCTGGAGGTTGGTATTAGTACTCTTCTAGAAGGAACCCAAGAAAGCGCTCTTGGTTTTCTTACATGTACAGGACATAAAAATTGTTGCACCAAACTCTGCATCTACAGACCCCTTGACCCTGGACTTTCTACTCTCCAGAGTTGTGAGAAATAAATTTGTATTGTTTATAAGCCATTTGGTCTGTAGTATTCTGTTATGGCAGCTGGGATAGACTAAGACAACTGCCTATTCTACCTTAGAATCAACTGAGAGATGAACTCAGGAATCAAACACTGTCCACATGTCAAACTTTAAAAGAGAAAGAAGATACAAGAATACTAGTAAAGACATGGCTCAGGTATTTGACAAAAGAAAAGAAAAGAACTTCTAATATTGTCCATAGGAAAAAGATCTATCTAAGTATCTAAGACATAAGTAGCCTGGACAACTAGTAGCTGTCACAATTGGAACAAAACCTAGGAACACAGTCTATCCAGCTAAGCTAACCCCAGGGCTTTATAGGACAGCATGTCATCATAATGTACCTTCTCTCTGACAGAGTAGAGAGGAGCTGAGCCACAGAAAATCCCAACGAAACTTAACTGCCAATAATTCACCTCTCTACCCGCTTCCCACCCCTCTTAAATGCATACTATCAGGATAGCTAAAGATTTAAAAACCAGACAAGCAGGTACTGATGAGGACATGCAGTGAATGTAAGTCTCATCCATCATTCATGAGAACGTCACACAGAACAGCGGCCATGTTGGAAAACTCTTAGGAAATTAACAACACTTTACCATGTGACTCAGAAAACCTGCTTCTATGTTTGCTCAAGGGGGGAAAAATGAAAACTTATGAACACACAAGGTTTCTAGAAGTTTCATGAGCAGCTGCCCAGATTGGGAAGCATGCAAATAACACATCAAATGGAAAAAGATTAAATAAGTGTTAGCATCCACACTGTGCAGTTAGATTTCTGTCAACTTGTCACAAGCTAGAGTCATCTGGGAAGAGAGAGCCTCAATAGAGAATGTTTCCATCATGGCCTGTAGGCAAAGTCTCTAAGGTATTTTCTATTGACATGGGCCAGCCCACTGTGGGCAGTGCTATCCCTAGGCATGTGGTCCTGAATTGTATTTTAAAAAGCAGGCTGAGGGAACCGTGAAGAGCAAGCCAGTAAGCAGCACTCCTCCATGAATTCTTCATTGGTTTCTATCTCCAGATTTGCTGCCTCAACTTCCTTCACTAATGGACTGTGTAAAATAAAATAAAATAAACCCTTTCCTCCCTAAGTTGCGTTTGGTCTGGTGTTTATCTCAGCAACAGAAAGCAAACCAGAAGACACACAGTGGAATATCACTAGTGACTAAACAGTATAGATAAGACATAAAATGATTGTGGTAAGTCAGAGAAGCTAGTCTAAAATGACAAAGATATCAAGACAAAATTCAGGACAGTGGGTGCCAGGATTAGAAATGGAAGGAGAGATTAAACACAAAGAGAGATGAAAGAATTTTTCTCAGTGACAGAACCACTCAGTGTCATGCTAATGGTAGTGATTACTCGGCTGTGCAGTTGTCAAGGTTCATATGCCTGGATATCTAAGAATAGTATTATTCCTATAAATTAAACTTTAATAAACCTAACCCAAAACAAATGGGCCTGCTACGAGAATACAGCGGTTGTCACGCTTCATTGTATCTGAGCTTTCCAGGGGATTGTGGTTTGATCTGAAATGTCCCCCTACAGACTCATAGGTTTGAATGCTTGGCCTCCAGCTAGAGCCATTGATTTAGGAAGGTGTGGCGTCTTCAGTAAGTGGAGGTGTGGCTGGCGGAAACAGTTCCCTAGAGGTGGTGCTCTGTAGTCTGTGTCCAACTCCCATGCTCACTTGACCAGTCTGCTTCATACCTGCTGTGTTGTGGAGAAGGGCCAGCTCCACATACCAACTAAGGATGGTGCTACCTTTTGTGGTAGTTTAGTCTATTGCTATGTATTATAATGCTAAATTCTGTAGGGAAAGTCTAGGCCTACGGAGTTAATTCTCACTGTTACCAGCTTTTGTTGTGCAAACGTTGTTCCTTAATTTAAAACTATTGGTTAAATAAAATTGGCTACAGCCAGTTAAGGGAGGGATTAGAGATAGGTGGGTTTTGAGTTACTTGGTTGGGAGTGGAGAAGTGAGAGGAGGGACCAGAAGGAGAGGGAGGAAGCTGGCAGGAGAGAACATATAACACATGTCCTGGAAAAACAGCAAGTATCTGGGGTACACCACTAAGAAGGTAAGCAGGTTAGCAGTTAGAAAGGTAGATTAGGGGAGCCCCGGCAATAATTGTCAAATGCAAGTAGAATTACTGTAGTCTGTGTCTCATTTATTTGTAAGCTAATCAGGGATAAGTTTAAATAGTTGCATTACTACCCTTCCCAGCTTGAAGAACTGGGAGCTCTCTGAAACCATAAGTCAATCCTTTTTCTTTTCGGTAGATCCAGTGTGGCTTTTGGTCACATTAATGAGAAGAGTACTGAACATACTTGAGAAGTGTGCTGGAAGCTGGGCAGTGGTGAAGCACGCCTTTAATCCCAGCACTTGGGAGGCAAAGGCAGGCAGATTTCTGATTTTAAGACCAACCTGGTCTACAGAGTGAGTTCCAGGACAGCCAGGGCTACACAGAGAAACCCTGTCTCGGAAAAAGAAAAGAAAAAAAAGAAAGAGAGAGAAGTGTGTTGGACTCCACTAGTGAGCTCAAGCCAGAGTGGATCAAGAGAGCCAGACAAGACCCCAGCATGGAGCATATATACTTCTAGGCACTTTCCCAAGATGTCAGTACTTTCCATGCTTTGAGAATGCCTGCCTGCATACGGAAATGAGGACCAAAGGACAAGCATTCCTCTTTATGCAGATATGTGAGCTACCAGGCAAGTAGTGGGAAGTTGAGAGACCATTTTTCATGAAAAGTCTTATTAGTAAGTAAAAGACATTTTCAAAAGTAAAAAAAAAAAAAAAAAGGAGATTCTTTTTCCAGAGGTTCAAAGAACAGCTAGTTGAGACTGAGACTGAACTAGAGAAACAGAGACTGAGAGTTACTGTGAGAACCAGTGATCATTGAGTCTAAGAAGTCCAAGCCACTCACAATCGACAAGCTGAAGACTAAGAGGAATCAACGGTGTAAATTCATACTGAGTCCAAAGCTCTAAGATTCAGGAGAACTGATAGTGTAAGACCTTCTTCAGGTCCAGCAAAGACCAATGTCCCCACCATGACCCTCACCAAAAAGAGAGAGAGAGAGAGAGAGAGAGAGAGAGAGAGAGAGAGAAAGAATGTCTCTTTACTTAGTTCTTCATTCTGTTAAGGTCATGAGTGGATTGAATGAAGCCCATCCACCTACTGGACTCAGTCTACCGATTACCTTATTTAACTATACAGAAATACCCTAGTGTTTAAACATACACCTGAGCGTACATTTGCCCAATCCAGTTGGCATATAAAACTAATCACCAAAGCAGCTCAGAACTACACTCATTGTGGAAAAGCCAGAAGAAATGAGTCTACCAGAAGAGAGTGGGAAGCACTGACAAGCTCCCATATGGAAGATTGTGGGCTATAGATGAAATCCTTAATGAATGTGCATTATTGACATGAGCGTTGCCATGTCAAGGACTCCAATGCCCAGACCCATGGGAACAGAGGCAATGAGTTTCCAGGCTGTTGGTGTGTCTTCATTAAAGCGCACTGCCCATCTGATCCCTGCTGTGGTGGTTTGAATGGGATTGATGCCCCCTATAGACTCATGTGTTTGAATGCTTGGCCAGTAGGGAGTGGCACTATTAGGAGGTGGGGCCATGTTGGAGGAGGTGTGATAATGGAGGTGGGTTTTGAGGCTCAAGCCCCAACCACTGTGGCATTCTCTTCCTGCTGCCTGAGGATGTAAAACTCTCAGCTCCTTCTCCTGTACCAAGTCTACCCATATACCATGCTTCCCATCATAGTGATAATAAACGGAACCTCTGAACCTGTAAGCCATCCCCAATTAAATGTTGTCCTTTAGAAGAGTTGCCTTGGTCATGAGGTCTCCTCACAGCAATGAAACCCAAACTAAGACACTTTTCAGTTTGTACTGCTGTCACTCCAGTTGTGTCAATACCTAAGGTATGCAGGTTGCAGCAGAAGATGGAAGACAGAGAATCCACTAGACTGAGCAACTTGGAGGGCATAGTAGCCTTGGAAAGACCATAATTCATGGACACCAGTGATGGAGCCAAACTACAAAAATTCAGCCTATAAGATAGGAGGTAAGTTAAAGATGACTCAAGGCTGGAGTGGAAATTTGCTTTTCTTCTTAATATGGGAGACACCTGAGTATAGAAGTGGGTAGATCACAAGAGAAAGAGCAGACTCACAGAGCAAGACCCTTGAGAATGTTGGCAAGGAGGGATCATGACCCCAGATGGAATTATCAGTTCCATCTCTAGGGCAAAGACAGATAAGATGGCTAGGAAGATGGTATTAAGTAGGGAGAAATGGAGCATCTTTCCCATCTGAGGTTCTGTGTTTAGGAAGTGGTGATAGGCTATCTAGATGCTGCTGAGGTCCTTGACTGTAAAGTCACCTTTGGAGTTATTACAAACCAATGAGATTCTTCTGTACTCCATCAATACCTATGTAAGAGGAATACTGATATCAGCCTTCTCAAAACATGAAAGGGCTTAGAATCCTGTCGGGGACACAATAAGTGCTGGTATTTATATGGCACAGGAGAAGAATGTAAAGGCCAAAAAGAAGACTGGAGTAAAGACTACTTCACATAGAACTGCCCATAACTCACAACAATAAAGGTTTAAGTCTGTCATGGGAATCAAACCATTGTCAGTCCACCTGGCCACAAGCCTAATCAATCTGGAGGATGTCACCAGCAATCTTCTTCAAACCCTAAAAGTACAGTAAACTTGGTAAAATTGTGGGAGAGGCTGTTTCACCTAAAGAAGGGTTCTAGATTCCATGAACCATGAGCCACCAGGCATTGTGTGATTCTCAACATTATCAAGGCTATCTTCAACGTTATACCAAGATACAACAAGTAGGTATTTTGCAGACTCCTAGAGTGGCACCTTCAAAAGGATCAGTTGTGTAAGGCACCCTAGATAAGGATATGAGTAGCTAGTTTACCTGGGAAGACAAACTGACACTCCCACCTAAAATCACAAGGGTTAAGAATGCTGCTTCCCTTCCAAAAGATAGGTGAGCGAGGGCAGTCTTTGTAAAAGCAGTTCAATTTCTGTTTTATTTTGCCAGGGATGGCTTTGCATTTCCAAAGAAGCCATCTCTTCCTGGGATTCTTTGGACTTGACTAGATAAGTGAGCTAACACACAGAAAGGCAGCCACAATATTTCATCAGTTCAAAGCCTTGCATTTTCCTTGCACACGACATCTAAAAGATAGGGATGCATTTAGAGACCACAGTACCCTGACTTTGTATGCTGATGCTATTGGCCCATCTTACGGTCTGTGTCTTTGCATTGATGGCTATTGAAATTGCTCTTCACTGAGAACTCTGGCATAAGTACTCACTAACATGTTTTCCATAGCTTTGTCTACAGTCTTATACATGTGATATGACACCACCTATGGTAGAACCCAAGATGTAGACCAAAGTGATGGCTTGCTGAAGGCCACATAGTTAGTAAGTAGCAAAGTAGGATGGTGGCAAGTCACTCTCCTACTCAAAGATTACAGCTGCATCAAAGAATTATCAGCAAACTACATTCATAAACAGTGCTGCTCTGGTTGGAAAATATATTTTTTTTAAAAAAAAAAAAAGCTCATTCGTTGATATAGCAGAAGTTCCTCATCTGGTTCCAGTCACACACCTACATGCCCAGCCTACAGAAAATCTTCATCAAATTCTATTCTTTGTACATTACCCAGTTTGTACTATTTAGTTACACCCACAGAGAGCAGAGCAAGGGAATGTAGGAAAAAAAGAAGTCACAAGCAAATACACTAAGGATCACAACTTGAGCTCTATCAACATACTGTAGAAATAGAAAGCCAGCCATATACAGAGATATTTCCAAACCAAATGAATGCTAGGAAACAGCCATATAAGTGTTAGTTTCCAGGAGCCTGGGCCCCTTCATCTATAAATAAGGTAACAATAACAGCAGTGGCTAATGATGATTGAAAGCTCACCAATGACAGGAACTGTGCCAAGCATTTTACAACATTGTCTTATTTTGTTGTCTCGACAGCGAAAGAACTTAAATATTGTTGTCATTAGAACCAAGTCATATTGTGTGCACATGGCACATTTTGTATCTACTCAGTAAACACGTTTCTCATTAGAAACTACTGCTTAGAGTGTTTAGGTAAAGCCATTCAAGAGGACAAATGTGCTAAGTATGGGGACAGGATTGGGTCCTTCCTGACTGGCAGAGGGTATATCCCAATCCTTTCCCAGCTAGCTTATTCTTCAAGGAAGGGGATGGTTCACAAGACTTCTGATGTTCCCTCCCTTCAGAGAAGTGGCCCTCCTTTCACCCAGAAGGATATGTTCATTTCACTCATGGAGATACTGACCTGTGAGGAGGTATTTAAAAATGGCGTGGTTTGAGAAAAACCTCAGGGTTAAATAGAGAATAATACACCATCCAGTGTTCCTACTACTAAAAATATACCGCAAACCATCAACAAAGCGCAGGAATTCAAAAAGATCCTTGCAAGTTGGTTTTCTTAGCATTTTACCCAACATCTGACAGATGACAATAATACAGAGATCCATCAATAGATAGGAAAAATGTGGCACATATACTGGATGTGATTCCCTGATAAGAAATGAAGTTCTCAAACATGGTACAACATGGGTAAGTCTTGAAGACCTTAGGCTAAATGAAATAAGCCGGTCACAAAAGCACAGCTGTGCATGATTCCATTTGGATGAGGTGCCTGGACTAGGCTTATTCACAAAGTAGCATTTAGGAGAAGGATGGACAGACAGTTCATGCTTATTGTGTACCGAGTTTGTATTTGAGATCACGAGAAAGTTTCTGAGTGGATGATGGTGACGGTACCACACTGTAAATGCCACACACAATTTGCCACAGTTCAGCGGCAAATTGTACCCTTAACAGTGGTGAAAATGATAAACCTTTATGTCTCGTGTACTTTAGAACAGTTTTTTTTAAAAAAAAAAAAAAATCACCAAAGAAAAGGATTTGAGATTAATGGTGCTATTCCAAAAGGAGAAAAAACAAAAAACAAAACCAAACAAAAACCATTCCAGACTGTTGCTAAGCTGGAAGAGAAATCACGTCTCATAAGTGCAGTGTGTTTTGAAGAAGCCGAGGGAGGTAACAGCAGGTAGTGGTGTGTGCTGGGAAATGGAAAGGGATGGCAAAGCCGAGAATGTGTGTTCTGCTAGACAATCCTGGGCAGAGACCCAGGGCATCTCAGAGCAGATGGCAGGTTGGATCTTGACAGTAAGGAATGGCCAAGGGAGTCTGTGTCATTGAGAAATACACCATCTATCTCAGAGCTCTGGGGAATTACTTGAACACACACATTCAGTAACTCTCTCACTATCAAACAATACCGCATCCTTCCTCAAACCTAAATAAACATCTGGCCATCCTCATTTTAATTGCAAGAAGGAAACAGTTGACTAATGAAGTCACTAGTTGGCCTTCGGGTGACATTGGTGCAACTTATGATGTCTGTTCACATCAGACTCGAAATTCAGTGTGGTGTTTGCTGCAAATGAGTGGTGACGGCCAGTTCCTGAGCACTGGGCAGCACTTCCCTGGTGGGCCTTGTCGGGAGCTTTCCGGAGCAGCTGTGTGGAGGTGATCCAGTGGTGAGCCAGGAAAAGCCAGCCCACCCACACCTCCTATGGAAACCAGCAGTGCTGTAGTGGCCCTTAATACTATTTCCTATAAAGAAGGGGATAAAGTACATTCGGTAGAATCAGGAAGAATCCCCAGTGCCTTCTCTGTTCTTGTTTGTGTGGGTGTTGTGGGTGGAGCTGCGAAGGAAGCCAGTGGGTGGAGGCTGCGGAGGAGTCTGCACTACTGCTTTCAAGATTGATCAGAAAAACTAACAAAGGCAAGTATTCTCTGAGAAACGTAGAAAAGTCCCAACTCGTGATCAGAAGCCATCTCATTTAATAACTCTAGCCTCTTTCCCCTGCCTGTAGAAATCCAAGAAGCAGGCCATCCCCCAAACCCCAGGGGCTTTCAGTTGCCCAGTGGAGCAAGTACATCCTGGCTGGGGCTGGGCAGGCCTTGGCAGCTCACTCTGTCCCCTGCCCGGGATCTGGGTGTCTTACTCCAACATGAGAGTATTATGATGAGTCTATACTAAGAGTAACATCTGTGCCTGTAATTTTTAATGATAAGGGTGATGGAACACGCGACAATAAAACTCATGAAACAGAAAGTGTTTTTCCTTTAGTCCTTTTATGTCAGGAAATCACTATGCTACGCCCTCCATGCCTAGAAACAAATTTAGTTACCACAACTGCACGAACGCAGCGTGCTTTGGTTTATAGTTGGCTGTTCTGCATCTTGAAGAAGAGACCAGGGTGGGACTAATTCCAAAAAGCAATCAAGTGGCCGGGTACTTGGTACACCTGCCGTGTCGTTGATGGGTGGTTAAGGCGAAAGGGTCTTAGGTTGGAAGTCTGTTGTCCTTGCTCATACACTTTTTAATGTCCTAACCTTAATTATTCAAAACTGAGCATGTGTTTGGAGACAAGGCCTTTAAAAGAGGTGATGTTAATAGATTTGGGTGGGCCAGAATCTAGTATCTCTGGCAAGTTTATTAAGGAGCATGGGACAGACTTAGAAGGAAAAGTCAGGGAAAGACACAAGAAGATGGACATCTGCAAGCCAAGGACACTTTGACCTTGCATTCCCAGCCTTTCAGAACTATATGAAATAAGCTTCAACATGTCTATGGAGCTTGGTTATAGCAGCCCTAGAAAGCCAGGACAGGGAGATAGGGTGGTTTTCTTGGTAAACCTGTACTGATCTCATTAAACAAGCACTGACCATGTAAAGTGTAGTGTGTAACTCCACCTCTTGCATCTAGTAATACCCAGAAACACACACACACACACACACACTGTTCATGAACACCATGTTTTAATGGGCACACACCTATTGAGCTGCAATGTGAATGCATTTTGCAGCCATTTTTTTTAAAGTCCTTTAACAGAACTAGGGGGTTGAAGAGTAACCACATCCTTTCCTTCAGCATGGTCTCCCTTCCTGCCAGCCGGTCACTTAAGATGTGTGGGAGTACGCTGGGGATACGGACACGTGGTTGAGTGGATTGCTGCCACCCACTCACCCCACCTCTGGAGATCTTCCTGAAAAGAGAAGACAAGACGAGATGACAGCCTCTCCACTATTCCAAAAAACGGAGTCAAGAACCACCCTTCCTTCCTCCTCAGCCCAGCTGCTCCTGGGAAGCTGTAAGAGGAAGCCAGTCCCTGGGGATCAGACCTCTAGTGGTCCCTTTCCAGGACAAGTAAGCCACTGTTGTCCCCCCCTTCACCTGTGCTCCTGGGGAGCCAGCTGCCCAGTGGCACTACTGTTTGCTTTTGGATTTAGAACAACAGCTTCCCCTGTCAGCCCTGGGGGGGATGGAGGGGGAGTGGCAGGTGTTCTGGGGCTCTTATATGTCAGTGGAGCCAGTCTTAAATGACAACAAAGAGAACGCAGCGAACCATTGGACATTAGGGGAAGTTTCACAAGGCCCCTCACCAAGAGATGAGAAAGTTAAAAAAAAATCCATTTTTCCTTCTCCTCAGCATTCAAAAGGACGTAGAAATTCAAGGAATATGGCCATTGATAGACAAAACTGGGCAGAGGAGTCTCTGCCAACTACATTACCTAGGATGGCCTGGAGGACTGGGAAGTAACGAAGATCCATAAGACCAAGGGCAGGCTCGATAGTGCCAACTGCCTGTTGAATGCATGGGATTCTGGCCTACTAAGGAGCATGGGACCTCACATGTTTGCTGTTCATAAAGACAGCAACTTTAATGACTAGCAGCACGTTTTTGCTGTGGTTACAACCTAGTTTCAGCTTTTGCCTTGGTTTGTCCCCATTCTCCTGGGGACTCTCATGACCACCGTTACCTCATTTCATTAGAAGATCAGCCTGAGAATTAGCATTTCCTGTGCATTATTACTGAGGTCACGAGAACCCAGAGCTGGGAACAGCCACCTAGCCCTGCCCACCCTGCTTCATCAGACTTCCCCAGAGACTAAAAAGCTAAGCTTCCCTCCACCCTAGAGCTGAGGAAAGAAATGGGTAACTGAACAACCGAACATCAAAGCTATCTGAGACACTAGTGGTTAAGACTAATTCAGAGATTGTAACAACTGCTGTTTTAGAAGGCAAGCATCTATTTTTGGGTATACCTTTCCATGTAACTTCTCACCTGGTTCTATCAGGTTCTATCATTGATGCCTTCACCCAAAAGATGTCCTCTCTGGCTTCTAGACTTTCCTTAGTGTGACCCTCTAGCTAAGAAGCCTTTCTTAGCCACAGAGTCTAAAAATAGCAGCGCAAATCCTAGTTGTTTTGGTTTTCACTTGGGCACTTTACACTTTCTAACAGGTCTCTTACTGCCTCGCAGACTAGACTACATAATCTTCAAGGCTACATTGTCTCCCCTGGAGACAGGAACCCCTGAGGATCTCAGCATCTCGTCATGTCCATGCCCGTTGTATAAACTGAGGCAGTATTTGCACTTAGCCCACACTGTGACACATCTTCTCCTATGCTTTAAACCTCAGCTTCTTGAACTGAGAGCAGTGGACCTTTACAGTGTCACTGGCTTAGTTAGGGTTTCTTTTGTTGCAACAAAGCACCAACACCAAAAAGCAAGTTGGGGAGGAAAGGGTTTATTCAGCTTACACTTCCTTATTGCTGTTCATCCTAAAGGAAGTCAGGACTGGAACTCAAAGAGAGCAGGAATCTGGAGGCAGGAGCTGATGCAGAGGCAGAGGAGCGCTGCTTACTGGCTTGCTTCTCCTGGCTTGCTCAACCTGCTTTCGTGTAGAATCCAGGACCCCTAGCCCAGGGATGGCACCACTCAAAATGGACTGGGCCCTCCCCCATTTATCACTAAATGGGAGAATGCCTTACAGCAGATCTCACAGAGGTATTTCCTCAACTGAGGCTCCTTTCTCAATGATAACTCCAGCTTGTGTCAAACTGACACAAAACTAGCCAGTACAATTGCATAAACTGAATGTGGAGTTGTAGACACTTAGGTAAAAGTAGCAGATTTCTGAGCACACAATAAATTAAAAACAATTAAAAATAAACACATATGGAATCTGAGGCATTTCTGACAGTGCCCTCTGATGCCACATCTTCACTGTGGACTTGCTTCTGAACATGCATTACAATGTATGTTCAGTACATGTCCGTGCCCACGATACCAACACAAAACACAAAACACCTATATTTGGTCTCAGTACTCCCAGAGGCAGGCAGATCTCTGTGAATTCAAGACCAGCCTGGTCTACATAGCAAGTTCCAGAACAGCCAGGGCCACATAACAGAGACATCTTGTCTCAAAACAACAACGATTTGCTGCTTTGAATTGTTAATGTGAATTTCATGAAAAAATAGCTCAATGAATTTTGGGTTAGGATTAGAACACATTTTCCAATAATTTCTGAAATGGTCCTAAATATATTTTTGTCATTTTGTACTTTGTACCCATATTTATATAAAACAGCATTCTTAGCACTAATGATTATAAAAATCAAAATATCAATCAACTTGGAAAAACATTGAGGATGCTCTAAGCTCTGCATTATAAAATGTTCAGCTTATATTACATTCTGCATGTGGTAATAAATAATCCCACCATCCCATCAGTGTGTAAATTCACTTTCATTTCCCCTACTACTCCTGATTCAAGGTTTCTCTGTGTAGACCTGACTGTCCTAAAACTCACTCTGTTGACCAGGCTGGCCTTGAACTCAGAGATCTGCTTGTTTCTGCCTAGTGCTGGGATTAAAGGCAAGTATCATCACTGCCCAGTTGCTTTTACCTTTAATAACTATGATAAAGTTAAATGTATACCAAAAAATGGTTTGAAATTTATGTCTGTTTTATATACCTATATACTTGGGCCACATAAAAATTCATTGAACAAAAGAAGTCCTGGGTAGAAACAGTTTAAGAAGACTTGTTCCAAATCATCTCTGAATTACCAATAAGACCTAGTATAATGTAAATTAGTTATAATATAAAACAAATTAGTTATGATGTATAGAGAATAATAATGATGACAAGAAAGTCTGTATGTTTAGAACAGATGCAAATTCTTTCACGTATTTCTGACCTATAAATGGCTGAATCCACAGGCGTGGAACAGGCAAGAAGGAGGGTTGGTCGAAGGCAGGAACATGTCTGATTTGCTCAATGCTACAAGCCTTCAAACAGTGCCTGGCATAGAGCAGAGGTTCACACAGATTGGTTGAATGAGCAAAGCAGCCTCGAACCCTTCACCATGTGGTCTCTATCCTTTTCCTGACCACAACGGAAACACTGCTCCATCAGCCAGCATCACAGACAGGCCACCAAACAGAATGAGGTGCATGAGGACCCAAAGGGGAGCAAACATGTGCTGTTTGCATCTTCTTTGAGAAAGGCTAGAAAAGCAAAGGCAAGCAGAGGGACCCAGGAGAAAACAGAAAGTGACAGCTGATTCCAGGCTGGTGCAGGAAGGAAAACATACAAACAAGAGGCGGCATGAAACTAAGAAGGAATCTCTGGGGCGCAGGAGCGCGGGAGTGAGCGCCATCCCCAGAGCTTTGTTTCAGCAGCAGATGGAGAAAGGAAACATTTGTATGACTTCCTGGAGAATCTGAAAGCAGAGAGGACCACCATCATATAAAAGAGTATCCATCTAACCTCCTGGGAGTCTGCTGAGGCTTGTCTAAGAGTAAGCTTGGGGTGGGGGCGGGGTCTGAAATGATAAGGTCCTGGGGAGGATGAAGGAGTCCTTACGTAAGCCTGAGAGCACAGAATCTTTTTAGAAGTGACCCAGTGGGAAGTCAAGGAGTCTGAGCATCACATTGGAGACAAATCAAGAGGAACGTAATGTGTTCCTCAGTGGCTCTAGGGAGCCAAAGGAAGACAGAGCCAGACTGTGTCGGGACCGACTCATGATACAAGGCCACTCTGGACTTTGGGAATGGCTGTGCCCAGAAGCTGTGGCTAAAATCTCCTTTTCCAATCATGACTTTAAAAAGTGATAGGGAAGTAGGCCAGAAGTACTCTCAGAGTCTGAGCCTAGCATCCCTAAGAAGAGTTTGAGCAATCAACTCAACTCAATCAAATCAACTCCCCCCCACACACACACTCCCCATCCTTTGAGGTAGCTTGTTAGGAAAACACTTTAGAGGACAGAAAAGCCATAGCAGTCCGTGTGGACACACTGAGAATGGAGGTTAGGGAGAGCTGGGGACCACAGCACCAACTGAGAGCATTGCTGCAGTTATTTCTTTGGGGGTGGGGTGGGAAGTGGGAAGTGGGGAGTGGGGAGTGGAGGAGAGGGGGTGGAGTGGGGGTGGAAGAGTGGAGGGGCAAGGAGAGGAGAGGTGGAACCCAGGGTCTCACACTTACACCGGATCGGTATGGCTTTTAATAGAGAGGCGCTAGACTCCTCCCCAGTGAAATGATAGAAGGACAGTGGGACTTCCCGAAAGCTTATGAAAAGCTTTTCTAAGATTTTCCGTCGTTCACAATCCTCTCTATTTAACGATTGAATTAAAAATCACCCACATGGGTGAAACAACAGAATAACTGAGATTTGTTTTAAAGCCCTCTAGCAAACCAAGCAAGCTGGGGGAGGGGACGGAGGCACCATAATGGAGAACTGCTTACACACACTGAAGCCAGGAGAGGGTTACAGAAGGATCTCTGCAGCCAGAAGCAGCACCTGGGAATTCTAACAAGTTGCAAAGTCTCAAGCTGGGGCCAACCCCAGGTCTCCCAAATAAAATAACCTCTGGGGCTAGGGCCCAGCAATCTGTGTTTTAACAAGCCCCCCAGAGGATTCTGCTCAGCTACTCTGATACACCCTCAAATTGAAGACCCACTGAATAAATATCATTCTCTTCCTTTTTGTGTAAGCAATGGATTTCCATAATAAAGGGTTTTAAAAACCATCCCTGTGGGCATTTTTGTTGTTGAGTTTTTTTCCCTTAGATCATTTGTCTGCAACTGCTATTTAACTTTTTTTTTTTCCAAATCTTCTCCTGGAGCCAAAACAAAAAGCCAGGAGACAGAAGAAACTACGACACCCACTCACTCTCTCTGTCTCTGTCTCTATCTCTCTTTCTGCCCCCCACCCCCACCCTCATCGGACTTTACAAATATAAACTTCCTGTCAGAGACACTGGGGTAAGCAGGCACACACATTCATGTGCACACACCACTGACCCCTGAAGGCTGCCTACACCTGATGACCCTAGAGCAGCTCCCCGGTGCAAGCTGCATCGTCATGATGCCTGGGCTTCTGGATTAGCGCCGCTGCCTTCTCTGAAACTTCATTAGGTGCCCACAGAGGCTCACATTGGGGCCCAGGCGCGGCTATCTCGACCGCCTAAAAATCCAGGTGGCTCTGTATAGTCACCCGGGGCAGCAAGAAAAGTTCCTCTTTACTCGGATTGCCTTCTGTAGCAAAGCAAAAGAGGTCCCCTGATCTTTGCCCTCTGTTCCTCGGCAGGAAAACAGAGAAAGGAAGGAGGCCAGTCAGAGGTTTCCTCACAGTCCCTTCCCTCCAGGCACGACCTCGAGCCTTCCTGGCAGTGGGTACCAATAAAAGGCCAAGGGAGACCTGGAGGCTGCGGGAGGGAAAGGGTTAACAAGATGGGGCCACCTCTCCCAGTACTCAGTACTCTGACTCCCAACCTCCAGCGCGCCTGCCTCACTTGTGTACTGTAAAACAATCCTTTTGTTTCCTCTTTAAGACATTAGCCTCAGGGGCCATTATAGGAAAGAAAGGTAGCAGGGCTCTTCTATCTGCAAGAATCCATTAAGCGTGGCCTTTGTGCAGCAGGGCGCTCCTTCACTGGCAGCATCTCAAGGCGGTCCTACGGGGGACCCCTCCCCAGCGAGGACGACTCTTAGCCACCTGTATCCCAGCCCCTTAGCAACTGGGACCTGGAGGGGGGGTTAAGGACTGGGGGGGGGCATTAGAGAACAAGCGCTCTCCCCACGGAGTTAGCATAGTTGGACATGGAGTCCATCCACCGCCAGGGTGTCCCCTAAGGTCTCCCAGTGTCCTATCATCTTGCCCTGGGTCATTGTGTACCCAGAAAGGGCAAGTTTTCAAAGAGAAAAGAAAAAATGCTCTTCCCTTCGGTTTGTTCTGTTCCTACAGCAATCTGTGAGCTCTTTACGCCACCCACCCAAAGCCCGGGTGTACAACTGAGCCTGATCCAGACCAGACTTTGGGCACGGGTGGCTGTCTTCCGCGTAGCGGGTGGATGGAAGCTGCACGTGAATATGTCGTGCAGCATCTGGACCCACTCTCCCCACAGACATACCTTCTGCTGGTAAAACTTTGAGGCAGCCTCTAGCCATTAGAGTGGGGGTACCAAAGGGAGGTGTTTGTTTGGTTTGGTTTGGTTTACCTTTCCTAAGAAGCTGTGTTGCAAAAGCCCGCTGGGAAGCTAGGGCCCTGCACCTAACAACCATCAATCATTTGTGTCTTCTCCAAGTAGCAGCCGACCCAAATGTCCATTCAACCAGTATGCTAGTTTGGCTTACCTAGTGGTCCAGTCAAAATAACAAAAGCCACCAACCAAAGCATAGACCAGGGCTATTGAGTTCTAGTCTTTTGAGCGAAGAAGCTGGGGGGAGGGGAAAGGTTCTGGGGCCGTCCAGGGTCATATTTTCACTAATCTTAGGGGACCCGTAGCCCCTTTGCTACTGCCAAGGATTCAAATCTTCAACAGAAGTGCAGGGGTTAGGGAGAGCTACAAAGTCAAACTATTTACATTTTCTGTTGAATCTAGGCAAAGACAGAATATCGGGCTTGTGTCGCCTGCATGCAGTCTCTGTGAAATGGCCGCTTCTGGATCTTCTGCCTTTCGCTCCAATTACAATCTTTTCTGCACTTCCCATATGTTATCCACTCACTTCCCCAGACCAAGTGGCCACAGCCCTGCTGGGCTCCGTGCAGAAAGAGAGGGTGGAGGGCGAGCAAGGCTGTTTAAGGGACAATGTCACTTTCCTCTTCATCAAGATTCTTTGTCAATTGCTGGGGAAATAATTGACCCCAAGCTACTTCAGTCACAACCAATAGAAAACTGGGATGGTGATGTGTCCAGCTGTTCAGGGGAGGAAGGCAAGAGGCTGGGGAACAAAGGTATCAAGCAAGGAGCTGATGTGAAAAACAAGGAAAGGGCTTCGCGCGGGAATTCTTGAGAAGCGTGAACTACACACAAACACAAACGCCCATGCACACGTGCGCACACGCATGCACACACACAAATAAAACCCAGAATTCTATTCCTTTGTCCTAACTCTAAGGTTGCAGCTCTGAACGCTGGCCTTTGGGTAGTTTAAGAGGAGACTCCCTACACAGGAGCCCTGTAATACAGCCACCCAGCTTTAGGTCTCTGACCCTTCCCTTAACCTACTTAAGGCAAGGCGCTTTTCTTCCAAGGTCCTCAGTCTGGAGTCAGAGTGACTCAATTGCTGGCTGATTCAGGGGCCCCTGGAATTATTTGGGATTTCAGTAAGTACTGTTGGGAAGGGGAGCATGTATCGCTAGTAGATAGCAAGAGAGCAGAGGAGGTACACGGAGAAAGCAAAGAAAAAGGCAAGAGAAACCCAACATTTGTCTGTCCTTGGGGAGCTGATGGTTAGAGTAACAAATCTCATGGTTTCTGACATAATGGTCAGAAATCATGAGATGTATCAGGCTATTCCTGATCCAGGTTGGACCGATCAGGTATAAATCAATAAGGACATAGGATGTCACCCATGTGGTAAGAAGCTAGAATCATATCCGGCTGGACCTCAGATAATGTGCTCTCTGCCTGTGCTATGTGATCTCCAAAACAGACAACGGAGGAGGAGACCAGGAACTGAGAAGCTTCTGCTCACCACTGCGTGTTCTCCTATAGTGTACAACTGAACTAGCTTAGTGGATATTGACAAAAAGCCACCACAGAGACGAACTAATGTCCTCAGTTCTTAGCACTGAAACACAGAGGGCAAAGACTAATATCTGAATGACGTGAACACCTCTCCTTTAACAGAAGAGCTCAGGAGAACTGCAAACAATATTTTTCAACAGTCTCTATGTCTTTCCTCCACAGTTACAAGGAATACTGGATATGTAGGTGAAGTTCCCCCAGAAGAAAGCATGTCAGGGTACAGAAAGCAGCAGTACATCTGATGCTGGCAAGACACTGTACAAATGCCTGGTCACAAATACTTGATGTCACTGCAGGAATTCCCCCAGTACTGTGATTCGTTTTTATCCAATTGTTTTTTATTTTTGTTAATAATCTAAGTAAATAAAGTAAATGGCTGATGCAGAATGAAGCACGAACACCTGATCCATGTGTGGAGTGCTCACCCCCAATGTGATGACATTAGCAGGTGGAGCCTTTGGGAGGTGACAGTGTCATAAGGTCAGAGCATTTACAAATGGGATTCAAGTCAGTGTAAAGAGGCCCAAAAGAGATCACTCAGCCGCCTCTCTACCACACAGTGATGAGGCTGGAATCTCCATCTATGATTCCTGTGCTGCCTTTCTTGGTCTTAGACTTCATAGCCTCTAGAGCTTTGGGCAGTTGATAAGTCCCCCAGATGTTGGCATTCTGTCCTAGCAACGTGAACAGACTGGACAGCAAGTGTACCTGCAAGCTGCTCCTACCTCTCCAGAGCTCTTCTGCATGTGTTCTCCACGTTTAGTTACACAAAGACATACTCAGTAGCTGCACTTTGCTTCGCTCGAGATGGTTAACTCCAACTAGCTGAGTTACCTTTTGTTAAAGAAGGAGACCCCTCCTGAAGAGATTCTCTAGCTGCCTGGATGCTCAGAGCAGAGTGGTCTTTCATTTGTAACCAGAGACATTTTTACATATACACTCCTTTGAAAGGAGCTAACTCTGAACTACTTCTGTTCTAGCTCCATCTAGAACGTTCATTCTAGAATGGAATACTTAACATAAATATGCCAGTTCTGGTCCTCACACCTCACCATTTCAACCTCACTTAACGATTCAAAGATGAAGTGGTTCTCGCCCTGACAACAGCCACATATTTGCATAGAGAAAATTCTCTATGGCTGTTCTTCCTTGGAATCCCTGACACTCACTTGCAAGGTTGAACCAAAACTGATGGCCACCATATTTCATACGGATAGATGTTGGTCTTTAAGGAGAACGAAGCCTTAGGCTTGGTTTAACTAGCCCTGCATTAAATATAATATTTCAGAATGTTCCAGCTCTAACCTGGAACACATTTATGATCTGGTAGATACGGTCCTCATTGAATAGATACTACTCTGTCACAAAAGATATTCTAGACCCAAAGAAAGACATTAAGGGTATAGTGTAAATCACTAGTCTAGACTGTGAAAATCAGATATTTTAAAAGTATATAGCTTTCATTCATTTTATTGTATGTTAATTATTCTATTGTGTAAAAAAGCCTACAAAAAGTTAAATAATATAAATCAAAACATGTATGTGTCTTTTATAGATAGCAGGATAGTACTGCTCAATGACTTTTGCTTGCTTGCTTTCTTTCTTTCTTTCTTTCTTTCTTTCTTTCTCACTATGTAGCTCTGGCTGGACTCACAGAGATCTGCCTGCATCTGCTTTCTGGGTGCTATGATTAAAGGCATGCACCACCACAGCTGGCTTCAATGACTGTTCCTTAGTTCATTTCCCCAAACTGTTACCAGGTTAGTGACTCCTTGTGAACGGAACAAGGGACAAGTTCAACCCATACACATTTGCTTGCGTTCCAGCTCTGGACTCACTACCCCAAACAGTGACTTAACAAGTATGCTTCCTGCATGCTGATAAGCAGTGATCTCAACAAACTGGAAGGGGAAGAAACCCGAGAAAAGGAGCAGTCACTCTGTGCTTCCTTCTACCCACCACGGTGGCATCTCCTTTAACTCTCCCCTAGCAAATGAGACTGCATCACTGATTCTACAGCCAAGAAACTAAAGCCTCCAAAGAACAATATAGGTAAGACCGCCAAAAAGTTACTGCCGGTGAGGCTGTTCTCCCTCAGGCTTTCCTCCTATTCCATGAAAGAAACAGCAGTGTCATTTGGTATACTACTTAACTAAACAAATATCAACATTCTGTACATTTGCACCAAAAGTTCTACGTGTGAAAACATGCTAAACCACACCCCTTACACTGAATCAACAGAGAGAGAGAGAGAGAGAGAGAGAGAGAGAGAGAGAGAGAGAGAGAGAGAGAAGCACTGCTTGGACCAAAAACGCTTGGAGCCACTACCTGGCTAATGCCCCACTCACTGGCCAATTAGATCTTCTCTTTTCAAGAATTTGAATAAAGAGAAGGAAACCCTGTGGCAAAGGCTAAGGAAATCTTTCAGCCCAGACTTTGACTGGATCAGGTAGGGGAAGATCAGGAGTCAGTGGAGGGCAGGGGCTCCATGGATCTGCCCTGGTATGCTACAGTGCAGGGGGAGGGGAGTTGACATGAAAGGGGGTCCACTTTGCTCTGCAAAGTTCACAAGAGCTGCCCCCTGCTCAGGGCTTCCCCATGAGCAATGCTCTTTGAAGCCTGCTGTGCTGAAGCAATACCTTCTTTTAACTGAGCTAGCTTGAGTAAATGTCTTTCCTTATGACCAAAGATCTGAGACTTCAGCATAAATAAACACAGATAAGAGAAGCATTTTCTCAAGCCTGTGTGGTTGCTCTGCCATTGATGAGCGGTGTTCTCAAATGTATTCCCACCTGGATGTCCCCTCAGGAACTTCAGTTTCAACATACAGAAAAACAACCCCCCCAACACACACACACACACACACACACACACACACACACACACACACCAGCATGTTCCCTGTCCCCTTGTCTCCAGCTTCACTGAATGCCATAGTCCATCCAATTGCTTAAAGCCAGAAGCCTAGGACTATCCCTAGGACTGTCCTTGACTTTTCCTCTTCTTTGCTTTCTTATTCAACCATCACAAGTCCTCTTAAATACCGTCCCAGCAGGCCCACCTCTTTGTCTCCCTTGACTCTGTTCTAGTCTAAGCTTCATAGGTTTGGTCTATCTCATAGTACCTCTCACTGGTTCCCTCGACCCTGTCTTGTTCTTCTCTAACAACCAGAAGGACCCTCTAACTCTACTCTTGTTGGTGTACACACACACACACACACACACACACACACACACACACAGCATCTACAACCCTACAGTGGCTTCCCTTTGCCTTTTAAGGTAAAAATCAAAACTCATGTAAAATGGCTTACAGGGCCCCCTGCTCATTGTAGTCTCTCTAATCCTGTCTCTCAGCATCCTGCCTACAATCTGCTGAAGCTGGACCTCTTTCAGTTCCTCAAAAAAGGTCATGCTTCTATGCCCAAAGGAGTTGTGTGTGCTTTGTACCTCCTCTTCTGATGAACCCTTCCTCTTTCTCCAAGCCACAGCTTAGAGTCTGTCCATGAGGCTTAAGTAACCCAAATATGTATCCCTGTATATGACCACCCAGGCCACCGGCAGACCTTCAGTATAAGGAATTATACTCACTAAAGCTTTCTTGGGGGAAAACTGCCAGCAGGCAAACATTGCTCGGTGCTACCCTAATGTTGAGGTGCACTGCCTGCTTAAGAAGCTCTGAAGAGATGAATAAACCTGTGTCCTCATGGTCAGGACTACAGTGACAATGTAATAAATCAGATTCTCTAACTGCTTATATCCTTACACATACGGAGTGAGATTGTCACGCTTGGCGGCAAGCGCTCATACCTGCTGAGCCATCTTGCCAGCCCTGTGGGTGCTTTTCAACAGTCAATACAAGCTGGAAGTACTGCAATGGAGACGGCTCATAACCAACTTCTGAGGGCCCTGTGAAGGAAATCCCTGCCACTCAGCAAGGAGCCAGAGGCCCTGAAGTCAATAGGATGTGGGCAGCAACGTAGCCAATGTAGACCTACCACTAGGGTACTTTCCTAAACCCAACAGCAGGCTACGGCTGCTCTACCCCATTTAAAAAGGGCAAGAGCAGAACTCCGGTTCCTTTTCTCTCCACGGTTCCATTCAACATTCTTTTGCTTCTTTCTCTTGCCCATATTCTAATCAACGACAAGAGTATCCCTGTTCATGAAGAACCTAGTTTAGAAAGAGAAAGATTGGGAAAGGGAGGCAGGAGGTAGGATTTCCTCCCAGGAATGTAAGCGATTTGGTGCTTCATGGGAAATAACCACATATACCAGCTCCCTGGGTGCCAGACAGATAAGAAGACCAGGGATCATGATGGCAAGATACCCCGGGACCCCTGGAGTAAAGATGGAACAGATTTGGGGATAGAAGGAAACTCCAAGTTTTGTGACACAAGAAGAATAAAGAACCACAAGAAAGGTGGAAGACATCCCTGGACTGCAGAGAATACGTCTGACAGGCACATCCTTCTCTTAATAGTAAATAGTAGTAAGATGGGCATTGTGGATAGCTCTCTTCACACTTCACTTACCAACATTTCTTCCCATGATCCTCAGCTCCATAAGATATGCATGTTCACGTCTTCTCTCCCAAACTGGAACTCTGTCTTTTGGCTCTACTACGTTTCCTGCTTCAGGTGAATAGGGATTTAAAGCAGAGACAACGAACCGATCCTCTGGTGTAAGACCTTCGAGGTTCTGCTGCCTTGAGATGGATAGAGCCAGGGCAATGTGGGCTGCAGGGATGCAGTAATGGCAAAGTCTCTGAAGGTATCCTGGTTATAGCTCCAGCAAGCACAGAAATAAAAAATGCTAGATAAAGCGCTATCTTCCATCGCTTCTCCCTGGCCCTACATCACAGGCCTTCCCCCTCTGCCGCTGGAGTCCACCCTGACTCTCTGCTTTGACCATCTCTCTTCCATATGATACCTTTGTTATTTAGTCTCAGTGCAGCTATCAGCCCCTCGATAAGAGGAAGGCTTTCTGTCCGCAGTTTTTTCTGACAGAAACACATATGTTTATCCAAAAGTTGTCTTAAATAGGGTATCTTGACCTGATTGTTCAATGATAGAACACTTGCTTTGCATGAGTAATGTTGTAAATTGGATCTCCAGTTAAAAAAAAAAATGTGAAATTTAGATATTCTTTCTTCACTCTGCTTAAGTCGATATGTTGCCCAGAAAGCATGGCTTGTGGTGCATCTCCTAATCTGGGCACCAGAGAAAGCACGGGGCCTTTGTTGGGACTGCTCAAAGTGTGTCAAGCTGAATTCAATGAAATTAAAGTTTCAACCCGCAAACAAGTAGCCAGATATCGAAAACCAAGAGATTAGCTGTTAAAAGTTGACCGCAATTTTTCTTTTTCCAAGCTCTCAAACAGTAGTCGTAGTATCTGTGTCCTGAGCCCCCCACCCCACCCATCCTAACATTCCTTTCCTTTGACCAGGTTGAAAGTGATTCCCAGTGGTTAAAGGAAACCTCTGGCTTAAAAAAGACAGTCATCACTGAAAAGCATTTTAAACACACAGTAAAAGGAAAATCTCCAAAGGAGATAAAGGGTGTCAGGAGTGGGGTATCTCTTTTCTATGAACATCTCTGAGACGGGGCCTGTCTAGCTGTCCTACTCAGCAGGGAAACTGGTGGTGGCCTCCCTTAACCCTTCAAGGCTCCCACCTCAGCAAGACGCTGGGGCAGATCAGAGCCAGTCACGCACTCCTTGCTGACTGGAAGAAAACAGCAAAGGAAGGGGGGGAAAAAAGACGATTCCGGTGCGGCTTCCCCACCCCCAGCCTTTCTTCTCCCAAAGAGCCCTCTGTTCAGAGAAATTAAAGGACTCTGATAGCAGACTACAAATTCAGGACAGAAAAGCTCCACTATGCGGTAGAGGTCGGTTTTGTGGGTACTCAGACAGTGGATACTTTTTTTGTTCGTGAACTTTTGGAGACCATTTATATAGAAGGCTGTTTGTTCCTGAACAAACACCGGCAAAGAAGCCTTGAGGAGGGGGGAATTTTTGTTTTGCAGGAGAGAGAGAGAGAGAGAGAGAGAGAGAGAGAGAGAGAGAGAGAGAG
>JADRCH010000161.1:2873870-2899704 GCA_019843965.1 Rhynchomys soricoides
GAGAGAGAGAGAGAGAGAGAGAGAGAGAGAGAGAGAGAGAGAGAGAGAGACCCAGACTGATTTGTTTACTACTGCTGGCAGTTCTTATTTACTAGTTCCTGTGCCCCTGTGGTAAAGAAATGCTATTTTAAGAAGTTAAAAAACCCACACAAACCTCCAAACTGAGGGTTCTTCTTCCCTTTCCTGCCTCCCTCAGCCCCACTTCCGTTTTACAAATGGCCAAGTCAAAGCAATCAGGAAGCCCCTTTCTTTTTCTCACAGTTTCTCCTTCAAGCTCCCTTCAAAAAGAGCTATCCTTGAACTTGGAAGGCATCTCTCCTCGGCCATCAGAGAAATTCCACCTTCCACATCCAGATATATTCCCTCTCAGCAAACCAACTCCTGTCCTAGTTGAATCTCCACGCCTCCTTCAGTTTCCTGCCCCTTGCGATTTTGCTTTTCCATGTATACATTCTAAAATCAAGCTGGCAAGATGTGAAATAATGCTCTTTTAACAGAGGATGTGATGCAAAAGAGAAAGGGAAATAGGGTGTGTCACAACTGGGTCACTAACTGTGTGACTAAGCACAGTTGCCTAGAATCACAGAGACTGGCTTCAGAGACTTGTAAGCCACACAGTGACCCAGCCATCTGTAAGAGTTTTGGCTTGAGGGGCAGACAGCTCTCCCCAGACCTGTCACTTCTTTACCAGGGGAGGGTAAAGACCAAGATGGAGACTGTCGGTACTCACATCCTCCCTAGCTTCTGCAGCAGCACACTGAAGTAAGCCAGTAAGCGCTAGCTAGCTAGCTGACTCCATTTTGCAACCTTGAATGCAGAAAAAGGACAAGTCCAGAATATAATTTTCAAAGAAAAAAGAGGAGGAAGGTAACAAGAAAGAAAAATTCTGTAGTTTCAGATCTGCACAAAACTCATTTACTGCTCCAAAATTGGTAAAATCCGCAAAGCTTTCCTGGTCACTAAAACAATTCAAGGAATTTTCAGGACCTTTGCCCAAGGGTCCCGGAAGAATTTTAAACTGGAAGCACCTAAGGTCAGCAATGCGGAATCCTCTCAGGGATCAACAGAGAACATTGCAAGAAGCCATTAACCTCTTCCCTTCCTGCCACCCAAGTTAGCGGGTTTTTTTGTTTTGTTTTGTTTATTTTTGTTTTTTTTGTTTTGTTTTGTTTTTTTGTTGGAGGGGAGTGTTGTTCGCTTCAGGCCTGTTAAAGCAAAACAAGAGGACCAAAAACCTTATTTATTAAAAAGAAACAAAGTTGGCTGGCCGTAGTGGTCTAAAGGTTGTTTAGGGTTTGTTTTGTTCTGAATAATCTAGGGACAGTTAGTCCACTATACAAATGGCCTAAGCCACCTGCCCTCTTACCCGTGTTCCCTCAGCCTACTCACCCACGCCTCCATTAAAATCCCACTTTCTTCTTATATCATTAATTCAACATAGTAACTGCTCTCTCTGTCTTGGAAGGGGAAAGAGTCTTCTCCAAAAGGACTCAGAGAGCAACAAATGGGAAGGAAACAGACAAAGCTTGTGAAATCCCAAACCCTGTTGGTAGAACGACATCATAAATTATGGATCCCTCGAGCCGCCTCTGGCCTGTCACTGCTTGGTTTGTCTCCATGGACGTGCCGGGCGCGGGCGACACTGTTGTCCTGGAGCACTAGTCTCTGAACCTCAGATCTCTCCCCACCCCCACCCTCTCCTCCGGCCTTTCCCTGGCGCCCTACGGGGCAGCGGGGCCTGGGGCCGCGGGGACAGAGCGGTGCTCAGCCCCGAGGGACGCACCAGCTGCAGGGACGACGCCCCCCAACCGGCCGAGCACAGGCTCGCCTTTGTTCCCGGGGACTCTCGCGGGGACACCCGGAGCTGGCCTGGGCGCTCAGGTCCCAGCGGGGCCAGGCCGAGTGGAGGACGCCAGGGCGCCCAGGGCGGGCGGGCAGGAAGGGTGAAGGAGGCTGCGCCTCCTTGGCGGCCTTCATGGGCGGCGTGGCGGGGGCCCGGGGGGCAGCCTGCGACATCTGTGCAAGAGGGGGAGAGCGAGCGCGGTGGGGGCTGGGGGGTCGTTACAATCAGGACGCCCATCTGGCCCGGCTTTGCTCCGGTGCCAGAAGCCAAGAGGCAGAAGTCAAGGTTAAACGCTGCGGCGGGGCTGCGGCCCCCTTCGCCCAGCCCGACTCCCTGCAGGAGCCCCGCGCCCGCCTCACCGCCCCACCTTGCCCTTTGTCTTTGCTGGAGCAGATGTGCGGTGACCCCTGCTAGCATCCGTGCTGTCAGGATTAAAGAAGCCTCCACCCCGTTTAGCAACTGCAACTCTGGAGCCCCCCACCCTGCCCCCGCCAACGCACCTCTTGGGGGTGGGGGTGGTTGTTTGTTTGTTTTTGTTTTTTTGAGTTTTGGCAATAAGTCAAAAGCAGTCATCATAAGGTGCACAAAGCCTTCGGTTCACATTTAAATTTGTGTGCCAAGTTGGCTGCTGTTAGACCCTTTTAGCCGCGGAATCATCACCACAGACACAATGAATTGTGAGATTAAAGTTTAAAAAAAAAAAAAAAACCTCATCCTGCAGATGTCTGCTGAAGGCTGTTCCACCGAGGAGTGTGAAAGGTCTTTGTGTGCGTGTATGAGTGTGTCTGTAAAGCCAACAGTCTCACATTTGTTCTCTGGTCATTAGTCCTTAATATCCCTTAAAAAAAAAAAATTAATGATGAAAGTTACCACACTCAAACCTAAGCGACCTCTTTGCCAAGCTCTAGTTGCAGAAATGAATGGAGGAAATGAAGAGTTGGGATTTCTCATGAGGTGGAGAAAAGGAGAACTCCAGATCAGGCGAACTGTGTGTGACTCAGGGCCCCGGAGAAAATGTGGGTAGAGGAAACGTGGGGTGGGGTGGGGGAGCAGCTTCCTGGAGTTCTGTTGCAGGAAGAAACCACCGATGAGAAGGAGGGCAGATAGGGGAAGGGTGAGGAAGGGGGCTGAGAAGGAGAGTGAGAAGGGACTCCGCAGGGCCTCCTGGAGGAGAGGAGGGAGGGCGGGTAGATGGGCTAGGAAGCTGGGCTTTCTTTGTTTTGTTTGTGTGGGCAGGGCTGGGCCGTGAATCCGCCTAGTCTGCACTGTGAGGTCAGCTGCCCAGCGAGGTAACAGCTGGCACCTGTGTGCGAAATGCAGCGTGCATTAGCAGCATCATTACTTAGCATTAGAGCATTACAAAGATAATTAGAGAAGCAAAGGACAGAGGGAATTGAAACCACAGCCCCCTCGGCTTCTCAAACGCCCAGGTTACAAGTGTAATTTCAAGGATTTACAGAGCCACCTTGCATAGAGCAGCCAGGCTGTGACTTGAAGAGAACTCCAAGGAGACTGTCATTGTGGTCAGTGCTGGGACAGGGCTCCGGTTCCGGTCCTCAGCTTGGCTCAAAAGTCAAATCAAGGTCATAGGTAATAGGTCAAAGGTCCTTGAACTATTTTCTGATATCCAAACTAGTTCTACCTAGAGCACGAGAATTTTTTTTCTTAATTGTATTTTTGTATCTGATAGTCTCCTGAACAGATAGCAGTTGCTAAGCTAGTACCTGTCAGGACTATAGAGTAGGATCTTCGCTCTGCCCCTACTACAGCCTTACAGGTCACGTGATAGATAAGGGCACAGACTCCAGAGGTCTGAGAAAGTGCAGCAGTGTGTTTCTTGGCATTTGCTTCCATGATTTTTGATGTTTGTTTGTTTGTTCAGAGGCAGAGGTGAACCCAGGGTGGGGTTCTACCCCTTAGCCACACCCCCAGCCTTCCTACAGGCTCTTCATTGGTTCAGCAACGACTTAGGCTTACTCTGCCTGGTGCCTGGAGGTTAAGAAAATGTCACAAAGCACGAAATTCTAACGGGACAGCAAGGGGAACGGAGTTGTGGTGTCTTTTGGTTTTCTGTAGCCTCGGAATTCCGTGTATGCTGGCTTTCCAGGCACACATTCTCTTGACATTCGTGGTCATTTCGGTCAAAAGCTTTAGATCAGGATTGGTGGGGGCGACTTGGAAAGAAAGAGATAGACACCTCCAGAGTCAGAATTGCTCCTTTTATCAGAACAAATGAAGGGCCACAGTCTCTCCTGGAGTAGAGACTGTGCTCATGGATCAGGGGGATCAGGGACTCACAGGACAGTCTCAGAGTGGTGGGTACCAACAGAGATGGCTCCTGGACCCCTGACAACTTTCTCGTCTAGAGTTCATCAGTCCACCCGAGGGTTCTAGTCATTAACCTTCAAAATGTAAATTTCCAAAGAGCAAGTAGCATGGATTCTGGAAGGTATTTCTTCAAATGGTGTCTTCTTTAAGATGAGTACACTAATTTAATGGTGAAAAAAATCGCAACTTTGATCTGTTAAAACTTCAAATGAAGACTTTGTAAAATTTAAACGAAATTCAAATCCAAATTTAGCTTTAGATTTGAGTGCTATCTAAGTCAGTACGCTCACTCCCCTCCCCCTTCTGACGTTGTAACAATTGAAATCAGAGATGACATTTTAATTCCTGGTGTACATGTTGGATTTATTTAACACAGTCAGGTTATAATGTGTTATTGTTAATTATCATCAACGAAAATTGCTAACACAACTGGGTAAGTGTGTATGTCACGTGTTTTAGGAAATGTTAAGCATTCATTGCTGATTCAGTCATTACGGTGCAAGCCCTTACCCCCTTCTATTTGCAGAGAAGCCAGGGATGCTTTGTCCAAAATCAGTGAGGTGACATCTTGCCTATGATGAAGTCTTCTGGTGGCTTCTCAGCATCCTTCCTGACTTACAACCCGGCAATACCTGCGCCCGTATGTTACACACCTATACCACAGGTCATCTCTCCAAAGGTGCGTTATCCACACTCTTGCTCATCCTTCAAGTACAGCTGACCCCAGGGTTGTGGCACATTTTCCTTCCTTCACCTAGGATACCATTTTTCCATCTTTTAGTTAAAATGTCTCTATTTCCTTCAAACCCTGTTCTCTTCTCTCAAGGCCCATCACATTCTGTAAACTCACGTTATCTTTGCTTGCAGACTTGTTCACTTTGCCTTCTATACCATATAGCAGGGAGGGTGGGGGACATCTCCAGTGTTGCTCCTGCTGTAGCCTCAATTCCTGAAGTTCTGAGGACATACAGTGTTTGTTGGATTAATACATAGATGCTCTCAGAGACAGATACCGCTATTATCCTCACTTAGTAACAGAGGAAACTGAGGACCTAGAATGAGATCATAACTACCTTAAACTGTTACCACTGGTTGAAACCAAAAACCATATGATAAACACATGATCCTGAAGAAATACTCAAATCTGGACTCTGGAGAAGGGCAGGGATGTGGCTCAGTGGTAAAACACTCGCCTAGCAAGCACAAGACCCTGGTTCAATCTGTAGCATTCAATGAGGAGGAGGAGGAGGAGGAGGAGGAGGAGGAGGAGGAGGAGGAGGAGGAGGAGGGGGAAGGAAGAAATTGGTGATGATGATGATGACGATGGTGATGTATTTGTTAGAGAATGAACACATCCTGTGAAGAATTTCAGTTTACATCAAGGCAGTATCTCCAAGCCCATCAGACTGACACAGCAGCACATACATCTACTCCAGTCACACTGGTACCAGTGGACATGCTCTTGTGTCTGCAGATGCTGCGTTTCCTGATAGTTTCAGGGTTTGTGTTTTTGTTTGTTTGTTTTCTTTGAAAGCGTTTCTAAGCATTTGACCATTCAAACTGTTATACTTTTCTTCTGGGAATATAGCGCAGTGGTTGAACATTGACTCATCAAGAGCAAGACCAAGGGTTCACTAAACAAAACAAATATCAATTCTTTTCAAACATGCATGCAATCAATCCTTTCTGCTATTACCCTTAGAATTGGGCAGAATGCTTTCCCATAGAAGAGAAGAAGACACACAGACACAGATGCAAGAAGCTACTTGCTGCCTTCTAAATCTCTGCTTCACTTGTAAGCGGCATCCCAGAGGAGAAGGTGAAACTGACATAAAGAAGGCACTTTAATCACTGTGGTACCTTCAAAGCCCTGGGAGCACTGATGCCCAGACGCTAAGCAGATGGCTTTTGGTAGCAATGAACATGTCCCTGGGCCTTATCTTGGTGTAGCTTTCACTCCTCAGCTAAACCTTTAGGTCCTTATAGGGGAAACACAGGAGGCTTTCCAGTAAGGGCCTGGAGACTTGCAGAAGTAGCTTTCCCTGCAGCAAATTAAAACTTCTCATTTCCTTCCTGCAGGAACCAGAGGAAAATACAGGAATTGATTCATGCAGAATACAACCCACCAACCCCAGGAGGGAGGGGCTTTCCTGAAATACATGAGTGTCTCTGGTTTCACATGACGCTATGTATGGTTTAACCTTCTCAAACCACAGGAGGCTGAAAATGGTCATTTCCTGGCCCTCCAAAGGTGGTTTTCCAGTGAGGACTGCATTCTGACTAATCAATGTTGCTTTCTCCCCCCTCTGAGTCTTCCTGCTACACATAGACACAAAGCTGGCTTATGCTTTGGGGATGGGGGTGGAGAGGCGGCTGTAGAGAGCTACTTCCAGTCAGTCTTGCGATCAGTCATCTCTGCCTGTTGTGAGACTTTCAGTTGCAAAGACTCCCCACACAGCCAGTCAGGAGGAGCATTCTCAGTATATTGCTAGGTATAAGGGAGATGAATTCGCACATATTCTCAGTGTCCTAAGAAGTTGGTGGTATACACTCTTGATTGGGACAGCACTGGGTAGAGATTGTATGTTGCTTTTAGTTCCCAAATCTCTTTTCCTTACACACCCATATGCTGTTTTATATACCCATGGGCACATATTTGTGCTGGGGGAGTTTTCTAGTCTTGAGAGACCCCTCCCCCCAACATATCATTGCTGTTCATGGAGGCCGAAAGTTCAGCAGAGGTAGGAAGAACAGACTTTCAGTTTGCTTCACTAAGATATATTGATTATTTTCCTTCACCTGATTGTAAAAATTGTCCATTTCTGGGGCTGGAGAGTTGGCTCAAGAATTAAGAGCACTTGTTGCTCTGTCAGAAGACCAATGTTCAGTATCCAACAACCATATGGTGGCTCACAGCCATCCATTTCCGGTTTCAGGGAATCCAACACCCTCTTCTGATCTCCTTAGGCACCAAGCACAAATGTGGAACGCTTACATATGTGCATGCAAGCAGAACACTCATACACATAAAAATAAGTAAATGTAAGAATGTTTAATTGTCCATTCTTGGAGGCATTAGCATTAGACCTTAAAGAACAGAGCCCTGCATCCTGGGAACCTCTAGTAAGCTAGCCATAACCATCTATCAGCAGAAATGGTGGAGTCTTAGGAATTGTCAACAAGTGAATGTTTACAGAAGTTAAAGGCCCGAGTTTTGCAAGATGATGAGCAAACATTCTCATGAAGGAGCTAACCTGTCACCAAGTGGGCTCTGGTTGACATGGTTATGGTAAAAATCATGATCTACTCTCAAGACTCTTCCAGGACCGAGGTGGTCAGCATGGAGACTTTGGGAAAGAAAGGTTGATCCTAAAACTGTCATAGTCGCTTTAATATTGTTGGGGGGGGGGGAGATGAGGGCAAATCTGCCTTAGGCAGAAATTACCCTGTGTTTTGGGATTTGCCTTTTTACGAGAAAGATCGATGCAGGTGATTCCTGGGGATAGACATCAGCAGCTATCTGCATTATACACACACATTGTCATTGGCCTGGTCTATCCTGCACTAAGAAGGAATGAATTTGACTCCTGGTTCCCATGTCAGTGTCTTGTGATTTGGGTTAAGCAAGAGACAGTCTTAAGCCAAATACCTCCAGGCACCCTAACAAATCATTTCTTGCACAGAAACAGGCTTTAGACTCATTTCCCCTGAGAGACTGGATGAACTGGCCAAGCAACCCAGAGTACACGTAAAGCTTCTCCCAGCTGAAGCCAGAGAACCAGAAAAATATGAAAGGAAGCCCAGAGGGAAAGCTTGCTTTTCACCACACCCCACACCTGAGTTGTAACACATAACTGATATTTATGTTTGATTAATTGTATTGTTTACAAGACAAAGAGCTCATATTTGTTATATAAATGATTTTTTAAAAGTGGGAGCTTGCTTACTTTCTTTCTTTCTTTCAAGACAAGGTTTCTCTATGTAGTCCTGGCTGTCCTAGAACTCCCTTTGTTAGACCAGGCTAGCTTCAGAGATCCTCCTGCCCCTGCCTCCCAAGTGATGGGACAGAAGACAGGTGCCACACATCCAACACCATTTTTTTTTCAATATAACCTGAAAATAGGCAACTTAATTCAAAGTGTCTAAGGATTTTTCCTCCAGGAATGAGTGCCTAAAGAGAAATAGTGTATGTATGTATGTATGTGTGTATGTATGTATGTATGTATGTAGCCAGTTCCAGGAGGACAAGAAGCATGAACTATTTTCTGACAGAATTAAAGTTTGCACCATGCTTATGACTAGGAGAGATGCTCGAGGGGAGTGTGGCCTCCGAGCAAGTTGAAGACTGAAGAGATGTCTGTATGAACTCAGCATCCCTCAGAAAATCAATAAACATCAGCCCCACCTGACTCCTTCATGGGGACATTTGTTCACTGTTCATGGGATATTTTCCTCAGTGCTGGAGGGAAAGCCAGGCATGGTGTGGTCACATTTGGTGGCCTGGTGACAGTTATCCCATATTTCCAGGACATTCTGGTCCCGTCAGAGCTGGCATTTGCCTCAAAACTTCCCTCATCAGCATCGCGTCACTCGGGTGATCCTCCAATTTACCTGAGGGCCTCAGATGAGTAATGTAAAACCTGGGAGAACCGGGCTCATAACGAGATAAGTAACAAACACTGCGAACCTATTAGAGGGGAAAATTGGAAAGGTTGCAGCCAATTATTAATAAGTCACAAGAACATGACATGTCTAGGAAGTGCTTGGATGATACAGGAGACTTTGCCTGTATGAAGATCAGAGGTGGCTACCTACCAGCCTGGGGGACCATTCTAGCCATGGCAGATGTTTGATAGCCTGTAGAGATAAAAAACAAAACAAACGTAATGAAATAACAGGAATATAACAAGATTTTTAAAAATTTACTTAGAAAAAACTTGCATTTTTCTTCTCTTTCTCACATGCAAATTAAATTCTTTGTTTAAGTTCAAATCCAGCAACCTAGGTCAGAAAGAGAACAATAGAATGAGTGTCTCATCTAAGGCGCCAAAAAAGCTTTGCTTTTAGGAAAATAAAACCACTCATTCTATTGAAAAGGGCAAGGACTTCTGGGTCTGGTGATGCATATTTGTCAACATAGCCCTCTGAGGCTGACAGGAGGACAGGGTGTCCTAATCTACTAGGGCTAAGTGACTAACAGGAGACTAGAACTAACGAGAAGCCGCCAGGAATCCAGGGTACTGCACGGAAGGAATTCCGCAGGCTCAGGCTTCTGCTGGTATGGTATTGGCACTGGGAATGAGGGCGTCCTTAAATTGGATGCTCACCCTAGCTCAGCCTTCTAGTTAGAGAGAGAGAGAGAGAGAGAGAGAGAGAGAGAGAGAGAGAGAGAGAATAAAGACTTCTTCATTAATCACAATTAATTAAAAAGATGTATGCATTGGGCTTCCCATTCTTGTTATATTTGAGAACCCACACTGCAAGCTTCCTAAATAACAACCCTAGATGCACTGAAGCAGCCAGACACCTACTCCACTGTCCTCCATAAGGACAGGCCCTCAGAGCCTTTAGATGCTGCTCTCCATATTTCCATCTGTGGCTAAGAAAGGTACTTCTTGTTACTATTGAAAAGCACTTCTTGATCTGCACTTCTTGGAAGTGTGGAATAACCCAGTGATGTCTTTACACTGTGTGTGTGCGCGTGCGCACTTGTTGTAGTGCTGAGAATCGAACCCGGGTTTTGCAGATGATAGACAAGTACTCAACTACTGAGCTACATCCCCAGGTTGAGCAGTGTCATTTTAACCTTTACTTTCCTACAAATATCTGTGGTTCCCCTTTGGTCCTTCTGAACCCCTTTCCTCTTTTCTTATCAAACTCACTTCCCTTTAGTCATTAAGATGATTGGTTTCTAGATTTTCCATCCAGTCATTCACCCTAGAGTTTAAAGAAACACATAGTCCATTCTTTACAAAGACCTGTCTTTCAGTAAGCATGGCTTTGGTTTCTGTGGCATTTCGGGAAAAAGATGAGATACTTTAGGAAAAATACAAGACATTGTTGTTGTTTTGTGGTTGTTGTTGGTTTTGTCTATGAATCCTTGATTCTTTTGCTGTTACAGCAAAGCTGCAGAAGTATGTCTCTTTTACCCAAATCCCCTAATTTTTAATGCTACAGAAGTTCTGCTTGACTAACTAGACAAAAGAAGTTGATCGGAAGGAGCAGTCTATAGGCCGTTTAGTGGCTACGGGGTGGGGGAGGGGTCCCATGACAATACTGCTTAATGGAGACACATTATAAAGAACACCAACAAAACCCGTGTTCTGGTTTGCTTTCTATTGCTCTTGGAAACACTGTGCTTGTTGTTGGTCTGTAATAAAACAAGGCAGCTTGTAGAATAAGGAGCTGATTTTGCCACACAATCCCAGAGGGATAAAAGTACATCGTGGCAGGGAGGCCTGAGAACAAGAGCAAGCATGAAAGACAGCAGGAGCCAGAGACTGAGAGTTCACGTCTTCAAGCCTGGGCAGCAAGCAGAGAGCCAACCAGGATGAGGCTGTAATGTTGCAAAGCCATCCTTCCTTCATCAAAGCTGCATCTCTTAAACTTCCGCAAGCAGCACACCATCAACTGGGAACCAAGTTTTCAAATACCTGAGCTTCTCATTCAAACTACCACAGCGTAGGGACCAGAAAGAGCCTGAGATGAGGAAGGAGCTTATTTCACCCTGACATTTCCAGGTAACTGCTCATCACTGAGAGATGTCGAGGCAGGAACTCAAGTAGGCACTTAAAGATCAGAACTGAAGCAGGGATCGTGGAGGAACCCTGCTTACTGCCTTCTGCTCAGCTGAGGTTCTTATACATCCCAGGACCACGTGCCTAGGGTAGCACTGACCATAGTGGTCTGGGTCAGTACACTGATTGATATTACTACATCAATTAGTAATCAAGAAAAATGCCATTAGATACGCTGTAGGCCAGTTTGATGAAGCCAGTTCCTCAACTGATGTTCCCAGGTTACTCTAGTTTGTGTCAACTTCACAATTAAACGTAACCCATAGACCCAGTAAGGCACAGTCTAAGAGAGTGCTGAGAGTCCAAGGAAGAACAGTGATGGAGTAAGAAGAAATGGGTCAAGGCTGAGACAAAGTACACCACACTCCTAAAGAAATAGACACTGGGAAGTGGAAAAGGCCATCAGTTAATGGAGAAAGGAGAGAGAGAGAAAGAGACAGAGACAGATAGATGGAAAAAGAGGGGAAAGGAGAAAAGGAAGGAGGAAAGGAGGGAGTAAGGGAGATAGAAGATAGATGATAGATAGATAGATAGAGGTTCTTATTATCTATGAAGTTTCAAAATACTGTACAGATGTCTAAAACTTCAGATACTACTGAATCCTATAGGAAGTGCCTTTTTTCCTTTATAAAGACACGGGAAAAAATGTTTAACTTATAAATTTGACACAGTAAGAGATCAACAACCATAAGTAAAAGCAAAATATAAAACACGGATAAGGGAGACCATTATAGTCGGTTGTGACAGTAGGACCTGCAATGGTCTGAGAAACTGATTTGGGCTGCGTTTGCTTCTGTGCACCTATTCTCCATTCTTCAGGCAGCAGCTGCCAGCTGGTTCCGGGTTTTCTTCCCTCCCTGATGCCCACCTGCCAGGGCCAACTAGCCAGCATCATATATACCCTGGGCCTTAATAGCAAGTTCACAGGTGGGTGTGTGATGTAATCTGTGTCAGCAGGAACCAGCAGAGAAGCTTCTAGAACTCTTACAAAGAAGAATTCTTGCTGCAATTAAGATGTAGTCACTTAGGAAGCTGTCTGTAAAGAAAGTCAGTTCTAACGTCAAGTAGGGAAAATCAGAGCTGAGAAGTAGAGAAGAAAACATACATTACCAGTGTGAGGTCAACTTTTAGACCCTTCTGCAACGGGAGGCATTGGGACAGGGCAGTGGTAGAGCATCTTCAGGCTCCTGTTTAGGGGAACCTCATGTGGCTAGGCCCAGCTTAGATCAGAGGGAATGGCCATTGTTACTCCCAGTATGTGCTGTATAAATCTTTGACAATGCCTTTTAGGGAGACTGAGTATGTGATAAACCTTATTGTCTTCTGTCAATAGGCTAGGTGGCTTTCTTTGGTGCTGATAAAAATTGTCCAAATCGAACTTGGGGAGAAAAGGGTTTGTTTGGCTTACAAGCCCTTTTCACAGTCCATCACTGAAGGAAGTCAGGGCAGGAGTCCTAGAGGAAAGTTGCTGACTGGCTCCCTCTCCTCAGCTTCCTCAGCCATCTTTCTTACACAGCCCGGGCCCACGTGTCTAGGAACAGCACCTCCCAAGGTGGACTGGGCTCTCCAGCGTCAATTAGCAATTAAGAAAATACCTCAGCTAGATGTTGACCATGCACTTTAATCCTAGCACTAGAGAGGCAATGGTATGCAGATTTCTGAATTCAAAGCTAGTCTGGACTACAGAATATGCTCCAGAACAGCTGGGGCTCCACAGTAAAACCTTGTCTCTGTACACCAACCCCCCCTGGGGGGGGGAATTCCAAAGAACAGGAAATAGAATCTATTGTTAGGGAGAGACAGGGAGGAGACTAGAGTGGGAAGATTAAATAGAGAGGAGAATGGAAGAAAGGTAAGAGAAGAAATGGGAAGGGGGAAGCGACACCAAGAGCAATCTGAAGGACATGGATACTGCCTACTGCAGAAGCTTCTAATATATGTACATATATGAAAGACATCTAAATTGAGTCACCAAATAATGGGTGAGATAATGCCCTTACGCCACTGAGAAAAGCCTCCAGTGCTAGGAATGGGTTAAATTTTGATGATTCACTAGCCAAAGGGACCCCATGGAAACCACCAAATAGGACAGGCCATTGTGAAGGCTGTTGGATGCTATCCACAGACTGATGGTAAGGCTTTATTGGTGAAGACAACATTTATGTGTCCAATCAAATATGTAGAACCCAAGCTGGTGCCTATCTAGAGGCTTTACCCATACTGACTAGTGTTCGTGGTACCAGAAGGTACTCTGAATGCTACCAAAGGAGGAAGGTAAGCATCGATCCATCTACAGACCCTCTGATCTTCAATTGTGGCCTGCCTTCATGATAAGCTGGTGCAATAGTGGCACAAAAGTTGTGGGAGTAACCAACAACAATGCTTAAAACTGCTAGGGTGACCGAAAACGTGAAGCTGGACAGACCAGGGACCTAGAAGAAAACCAAATGTTGTGCTAAAGGAACACAGCAATAAAATGTCTCCTTGGCACTCTGCTATACCCATAGATATGTGCCTCACCCAGTCATCCTCAGAGAAACTTCTTCTTGCAGTAGATGGTAACTTACACAGAGGCCCACAACTGGTCAATGTGCAGAGAGTGAGACTTTGAAATGTTCAGTCCCAAATGGGAAGTCTTCATCAAATCCCTCCCTTACTGTCTCATGGATCTAGGTGAAGAGGAAGCAGAAAGATTGGAGAGGAAACTTCCAGACACAACGGGCTAATACACATACGAACTTATAGAGATTGTAGTAACATGCACAGGGCCTGCACAGGTTCAAGCCAGACAGTGTGCCAGGAATGAGAGGTGGAAAGTGGACATATGCTCTCACTCTTAACCAAGAATCTATCTGCAATTGATAGCTGCTCGACAAGGGAAAAATTAGTTTGCTTCAATGGAGTCTCATTGGGTATCCAAACCACACTAGATAGCCAACACAAAACTAATTCAATGGTATCTCTGTAGACTTTTGGTCTCATTTTGCTTTATTTGTCATTTGGAGGGGGTCATATTTGTCTTCTGCTTGTATGTTTTTGCTTCCTGCCTGGGGGTGTTTTTTGTTGTTGCTGTTTTTTGTTTTGTTTGTCTTTTAAAAGGAGAAAGCATGGAGTGGGGAGGTGGGGAGGATCTGGGAGACGTTGGGGAAATCACAATCAGAGAATATTGTATAAAAGATTTTTTTTTTTCAACTAAAAACAAAAAGAAGAAAATGCCAGGTGATATATCGTCATAAACATCCCAGATCAGACACTGAAAGCAAAGTCACAAGGTTCCAGAATCACCCTAAAAATCCATTAGAAAGAAGCCACCTGGAGTTCAACGTCTAATGCATCTACTTTCCCTTCAGAGCTGGGCAAGATGCTGCTTCTTCAGCCCAGAACCAGCTAGAGTACTTCACTTCTAAGTAGGGACTTGTGGAGCAGTAAGTCTTTAAACGCAAGAGGCGTTCTAGAAGGCACAAGGAAACTGAGACCTCTCCAGAGCATGCCTGACTTCTAACTCTCACCTCCACTTTCAAGAGGTGTTCATGGCATAGCACTCAAATATCAATTGCCGGGTAAAGCCACCTGGAAAGTAATATCCACCTGATTGCCTTCCCCTTGGCATACTAGGGAAGTTATAAGAAGCCTTTGCAGAAATAAAATCTGTGGTAATTCCAAAACAGACTTTGATGCTTTCAAGTGTAATTTCTTAGCAATGCAAAGATTTGGTGGTCCACAAAAATGGTGAAAGTCAATGCTAAAACTAGCACATGTGCTGTTCCACATGACCACAGCAAAGCTCATAAAATGAGCATTTTGCATAACTTTGCCCAAGGGGAAAGAACACAATTATGATTTCTATCCTCATGACACAGGAAGGTAAGTCCCTGGGGAACTGATGAGTCATATTAAGGGAGAGAACTGGATTCAGTTAGCACCCTCTGAGCATGTCGACTCCAGGTGTGATAAAGATCTGATATGCCTGATAGAGTGGAAGAGAACCCAGAATACAGAAATAGTGGCATGAGGGGGTGTACGGATAAACAGGAGGCATGTGGACTAGGAGTGAAAGCCCTTGAAAGCAAAATTCTATCAGCTGGAGCCACATCTGCCATTCCAAAAACTTGAGAGGGGCAGAAGCAGTGAATACAGCCGATATATCAGAAATAATCCACCAAAAGACCTCCGGTTGTGTTAGCTATCTGTCCTGAATCTCCCTCTCCCCATGGCCCCAAAGCAGACTATTGCAACATTTCTGGATCTGAGTCATGCATATCTAGAGTTTTGTTTGTCTGATTTTTATTTATTGAGACGGGGGCCTTGCTGTATAGCCTATACTGCTTCCACAGCAAACTTCCTGCCTCCGCCTCCAAAGTTATAAGTGAGTCACTAGGATTGGATTCAAACCCCAGTTCTCTCATCCAATAGTCCTATGCTTCAGGAGTGCACTGTTCTACTTTCCTTGCCTCGGTTTCCCCAGCTTTGCAATGAACGTGGAAAGATAGCACCTGTTGGGGAAACTGTCGTGAGAGTTAGCAGTGTGAAGAGGTAGAAGGGCATAGAACAGGTGTGCAGTCAATGCCAATGGCTACTGCGCTATGCCTGCCCACCCTTCATCCTTCGTGCAGTTTCTGTGATAGCTGTGTGCTCAGATTATTGAAAAGCACCACTCTCCTCTGGGCACCCCAAGGCTGTATAGGATGCTTGGGGTGTCACTTTGATCTTGTATGTGTTGGTAGTCAGCAGAAATTAATTTGCTACTAGGTTTGTTGGTTCCCATAGGCTCCGGGGTCTCACTTAGCAAAGACCTTGAGCAAAAAGAAAAAAGACGCAGTCTATGTCAGTAAGTGAATCTTAATGTTTGCCAAAGCAGGCTCTGATTCAAATGCAGTAGTCTGGGCTAAGCAGCTTCGTGAGAGGCTTGCTTGACGCTTTACCTTCCAGAGAAGAAGTTGTGAGAATGGAATTTTCAGGGACCAGAAATTCACACCAGAAAAAGAACACGTGGGTTATCTCTACAATGTACTACATCATACACAAATGCACTGAGGAGTGTCTGCTTGTCTGCAGAATTTTATATCTCTTAAAGGATGGGTGGGCTTCCCCAGCCAGCCCTATCTGGGGACTTATTCTTGCCCCAGAAGAATAATAGAGCAGCATCCTTTGATGATAAGAATATTGCATCTATTTTCTGCTGAGAGCTCAATAACTGTGATTTGCCATCAGGCAGCTCCAGAGAGTCATGAAATCATCCACTCATCTTTCAGAAAGTAAACTGGCTCAGAAATCCGGCTCTGATAGAACTCAGACAAGACCAGGCACGTTCGTGTTAGTGTGGCCATAGGCTCTGCTAATACTCAGGGCACACTCAAGCTGCCCCCCCCCCCCCCCCCCCGCCGCCATTTTATCAGTCATAATTAATTTTGTGGCTGCCGTAGGGAAAAAGATTTAAAGTGATGTTTATAAAGTGAATTAGCCTCACCTTCATCTTATTTAGAGTTCTCCACTGTGAATATACTTGGAGTGTAATGGAGAGGCAATTTGTGAGAAAGTTCTCTGGTGTCCTTGGTTCTGGAACCTCAAGAGGGTTTATTATTTCAGTTGTGTTCCTACCATGGGACAAGAAGACAGACCACATGGCTCTAAAATAACAGCTTTACCAAAATTTTAAAACTTTTATATATATATATATATATGTATATATATATATATATATGTATATGTATATTTTTATATATGGGCATTTTGCTTATATGTGTCTCCTAGCATTAGAGTTACAGATGATTGTGAGCAACTGTGTGGGTGCTGGGAATTGAACCCTGGTCCTCCGGAAGAGCAGCCAGAGCTCTTAGCTGCTGAGCTTCTCTCTAGCTACAACCCCCTGCAACTTTCTTTTCTTTTCTCTTCTTTTCTTTTTTAAGTTGAGCCAGTGCTTAACATGAACGAAGTCCTGAGTTCAACCCCTAGTATCAAAATAAAGATTTTTTTTTCTTTTAAGATGCTTTGGATTTGGTGAGAACCCATAATGAGGATAAGCCTGAACAGGGTGGGGTGTAGCCATCATTCACTAGTTCCTACACAGGGCTGGCATGAATGGAGTTGCAAATGTCACCTGCCTCCAGGTACATGAGGCTGCTTACAGCCCCACAACCTGGAATAGAGCTAGGAAAACCTGCCTTCATTTCTATTTCTACCCCTATCCTGCTTTTCAACCTCGCAAATTAGATATTGCCTGTGCCCCCCAACTTTCTATGGCCATGTCGCTCTAGATGTGCCCAATCTCATCTTACTCAACTTAAAAATTATCTTTCTTTGCTTAAAAGGCTATGCTACAGCTCAGAGCCGTACTGTCTTCCAGGACCTGTTTGTGCAAAGGTTTGGATCCCAAGATGGTACTAGTGGAAGGTAGTGGAAGTTTTGAAAAACGAAGCCGATGATATCTTTAGATCAGTGGTTTTTCTCACCTCACTAAGCAAGGGAAGCCTGATATGCAGAGGCTGCAAGAGTCTGTGGTAAGAATGAACCTTCTATCTATACTATCATGAACACATACTACCATGAAGGAAAGAAAAATTCATGTCACATTTATTGTTTCACCCCAAGCTGCAAACATTAAGGCCCCACTGCACAATAAATCTTTAGTTAAGATGGAAAAGACAGTCTGGGAACATGGCTCAGTTAGGAAAGTGCTCGCCATGAGCTTACCTGAGTCTCATCCATGATACGAATATTTTTAAAAATGGGCATAATGGTGAGTACCTGTAATTGAAGCTCTGGGGGAGAGAGAGAGAGACAGGTGGCTTGCTAGCCAGCCAATCCATTCTATTCAAGCCCAGGGTCCTAAAGAAAAAGGCCTTTCTTATAATAATGTGCATAGACACCGAAGAGTGACAGCTGACGTTGACCTCTGGCCTCTACACACATGCATGCGCTCTGAAAAAAGAAAAAAAGGACATTAAATTATAGGATTTGGTGGTCCAGTCATGGGTGGGGTCTGGCAGATATGGAACTGTACATTTGAGTCAGCTCTGCTCAACGACTACGCATGACAGCCTGTTTCCATCTCTTCTCCGTCTTTGTCACCATGTCACTATCAGGGTCACTGAAGTCACATTCCTGCCATTAGTTTTCTAAATATCCCTGATTGTTTAAGGCAGTAGATGAGCCTGTGCTTCACCTTGCTTGACCTTTTCCTGTAGGGCATCTCCTCCATGCCTCCTCCTTCCTGGTGCTCCTTTATTTCTGAAAGGACTTCTCTCCTCTTCCTCTTCTTCCTCCTGCTCCTCCTCCTCTTCCTCCTCCTCCTCTTCCTCCTCTTCCTCCTCCTGCTCCTCCTCCTCTTCCTCTTCTTCCTCCTCTTCCTCCTCCTCCTCTTCCTCCTCCTCTTCCTCCTCTTCTTCCTCCTCCTCCTCTTCCTCCTCCTCTTCCTCCTCTTTTTCTTCCTCTTCCTTCTCCTTTTTTCTTCCTCTTCCTTCTCCTCCTTTCTCTTCCTCCTCTTCCTCCTCCTCTTCCTCCTCTTCCTCCTCTTCTTCCTCCTCTTCCTCCTCCTCTTCCTCCTCCTCCCTTCCTCTTCCTCTTCCCCCTTTCCTCCTCCTCTTCCCTCTCTTCCTCCTCCTCCTTCTCTTCTTCCTCCTGCTCCTCTCTGGACCATTCTCTTGTTCTCATGAATTAGCAGACTAAGCATTGCTGGACCTCAAGTTCTGTTCTTGTAGGTCTGCTATCTTCCATGCTGTCCACTGTAGCTCTTGAGCTATAAAAGACATTTCAAAGCTTCCAAAGCCTTCCTTCTGGTATCTAGACCCAGCCTTCCAACATGAATACCTTTCACATGCCCCTTAAACTGAGAAAATCCCAAGCCAAACGGTATACTCTGTCCTGCCGCCTGCTCTTCCCCTGTTCCTACCTGTCAAAGCATTCAAGCAAAGATACCCTGTGAGAGCCTTTATTAGCATCAGCTTAGCTTCCTCATCTCATATCCACATTACCACCTATGTAATCAGATCAGTCCCATCTGTTAGGACAGCCAGGCCTTGCATCTGACCCTGTTGACAATAACTGGTTTTAGTGGGTGGTTTTGTCAACTTGACACAAACCTAGACGTATCTGGGAAAAGGACATGTTAATTAAGAATTGTGCCTCCATACGATTGGTCTGTGGGCAAGTCTTAGGAAGTTGTATTGATTAATACTTGATGTGGATGGGCCCACCCATTGTAGGTGATGCTGACCCTAGGCAGGTGGACCTGAGGTATAAGAAAGCAGGCTAAGTAAGCCATGACGAACAAGCCAATAAGCAGCACTCTTCCATGGCCTCTGCTTCAGTTCCTGACTGTCTTCAAATATGCGCCGTAATGTGGAAGTGGAAGTGAAGTTACCTTTCTTTTCCAGGTTGCTTTTGGTTGTGGTGCTCTATTGCTGCAATAGGAACTTAAGGAAGACACTGATCTTGGACTTGTCACACTTCCAACCATTTTCCCAAAGTGCCCATTTGGAAACAGGAGTTCCAGCCGGGCAGTGGTGGTGCACGCTTTTAATCCCAGTACTTGGGAGGCAGAGACAGGTGGATTTCTGAGTTCGAGGCCAGTCTGGTCTACAAAGTGAGTTCCAGGACAGCCAGGGCTACACAGAGAAACCCTGTCTCAAAAAACCAAAACAAACCAAAAAAAGAAAACAGGTGTCCCACCTGCTTCTTTCTTGCTTAAAGATATTTACCGCCTCTCTTAGGAGATAAGTGTCTAGTCTACCTTTGACCTCTAAACCATTCGCAGCCTTCTTCATCAGCTTTGATCTGTCCTGCTAACTTTGGACAACCGCAGTGTTCTGAATGTGCCATGAAGTTTAATATATACTACCTTCTAACTTACAGCCCCCCAACCCCCACACACACCGTTCTCACCTGTTACTTTCCCTTAACAAGTTGTACTGAGCTTTTCAGGTGTGCTACAAGCTGGTCATGGGGTTACATGCTTTTAATCTCAGCACTCAGGAGCCAGAGGCCGCCACATCTCTGCATTCAAGTGTAGCCTGGCTTATAGAGAGAGCTTGTCTCAAAACAAAAACACACGAAAAGAAAGATACAACACAAATACCACTCCTTCTAGAAGTCCTTCATAATTAACCCTGTCAGAAGTAATATGTCTGTTCTCTGTTATCATAGCATTTATAAATATTGCTACTTACATATATTATTTCGTGGTTACTGTAATAATGTTCTCAAACAGGAGCCCAACCTCCATAATTTTAGACAGTCTACCTATTCACTTAAGGTATGCTATTATGCAACAAGAATTTCTTTCTTTTGTTTTTTTAAAAATTTATTTATTTTGAAAGGAGGTCTGTGGAGGAGTAACTGGGAAGTGGGATATCATTTGAGATGTAAACGAATGAAATGATTAATAAAATAAAAGATTTATTTATTTTGATTTTATGTACATTGGCATTTTGCTTGCATTTAGATCCCCTGTCAGATCCCCTGGAACTGGAATCACAGACAGTTTCGAGCTGCCATGTAGGTGCTGGGAATTGAACCCAGAGCCTCTGGAAGAGAAGCTAGTGCTCTTTGTTGGCCTTCCTGCTCAGATGGGAAGGTGTCCCAGGACTCAGAAGCCTTGGAACATGGCTCTGAGGGGAGAAGGTGTCCCAATGGAAGGGTATCCTGAGACATGGGAGCCCAGGAACCACAGGGCTCTAAGGTGGGATCGCATCCCAATGGAAGGGTATCCTGAGACATGGAAGCCCAGGAACCATGCGGCTCTGAGAGGAAGTCTCTTCAGCAGAGGAGTTTCTGCTCCTAGGGGAGGGAATCCCCAGCTGAGCAGAAGTGGAGCTCAGGAGCCTCAGCCGCTGCTCCACTTTTGCTGCTTCTCTTCTCTTCACTGCTTCTTGGCTTCTTCTGATGAGTCAAACCTGCGGCAAATCTCATAAAAGAGATTTACTGGAAGGGGCCAGGGTGTGGAGGGATGAATCCAGTGGCGGCTGCCTCTACTCCAGGTTGCTGCCAACAGGGAACTGAGCAAACACATCCTTTATATAGGCTTTCTTTAGGGGTTTGAGAGCTTTCCAGGAGAGGATTGGTGGGATTTTAAGTTTTGAGCTTGGGGGAGTTCAGGGATTCATGGGTTTCTGTGGAAAGCTCGGGGATTGGTGGGTTTTTCTGTCCAGGGATTGGAGGATTTCTTGTTCAGACTTTTCAACTAAGATTAGCATAATCTGGAAGGGTCCTACTGAGGGGCTGGAAAGGCTATTATGATCCTCTGGGAGGTCAGGGAAAGGGGCCTGCCTGCTGGAGCGTCTCAGGCTGGGGCCTGGCCACGGGTTTTTGCTTTGCTTGAGTTTACAAAGTTTAAAAAGTAACAAAGTATGCTAAGTTTAAAATGGGAGCCCACAGCAGGGAAGCTGTCACTTGAGTGGGTGTGAATACCCAACACTCTCGGCTGCTGAGCCATCTCTGTAGCCTCCAACTGTTGATGAACAGTATGATCTAGCTGATACTTACAGAACATTTGGGCTATTGTGATTGTTATAGTGTCTAGTGTGGCGCCATTAGGAAATGGTGGGAACCATAGAGGAAGGGCCCATTCAGAAGTAATTAGGTCAATAAGCCCAGCTCTTAAAAGGAATTGATGATGCTCTTATGGAACCCTGGACCCTTCTTGAGAGAGGGATCTTAATGGATGAGCATGAAAACTCGCCAAATGTTGGCTCCTTTTCTCGTTGTGTGATCACTTCCTCTTGCATGAATAGCTGTTAGGATACCATCTGCCATGTTGTGAGGTTGCCAAGGTGTCTACGAGAGAGCCAGCTCCCAGCTATGTAGATTCATCCGCTCAGTGAACGAAATCAACTTCTTTTCTTTAAAAGTTACCCAGTTTCAGGAGCTTCGTTGTAGCACTGGAAAACCAACAGAAAAGCAAAACTGAAAACAAAAGAGAAGAGTTAGAAATGCCAGTTTATTGGTCTCCTTGACTCCAAGGTGACTGGAGCGAGGCATGGCTCAGCTTTGCCCTGTGTAGGAATGAGAAGAGGTTGGACTCTGTGGTGTAATCTGGGGATATTTTTCCTTGTTTTCTTGACCTTGTAGAAACTGTCTAAGGTTCATGATATCTTTTAAAAGGTTTTCATAGTATTTATTGATGTGTGTGTGTGTGTGTGTGTGTGTTTCTGTGCATGTGCCATTGCATGTGTGTGGTGTGTCAGATGACAGCTTGTAGGAATCAATTTTTTTTCCTTCCACCATGTGGGTTCTGGGGATTGAACTCAGGTCATCGGGTTTAGCAGCAAGCACTGCTAGTTACTGAGCAATTTCATTGGCCCACATTGTATCTTTTTAACTGAGTTTTTATTTTCCCCAAATCAGCTACAGTAAATCTCCACTACTTACGACTAAGAATATTCACAGATGGGAAAATTGGAGCCAGCAGTAGTTACAGGAAACAGATCTCACACAATGAAGAAATATGGGCTTGGTTATCAGGAGTACTGGGGGTAGATTTGAGAAAACAATGAGGCCACGGATCTGACAGGTTTTGTGGCATGCACGCAAAGTGGTAGACTCCAGGGATGAGCACTTAAGCGTGGGGTTAATGTCTCTTAAGTGGTAAACTACTTAAGAAAGTTAAAATATGTCCATTATTGGGCTCAAAACATCGTCATTACATTTGAGGCAGATAAACTTTTGATTTCTTACAGCCACAGGCCCCATGTGGGCAAAGGCAGTCTCAGAGTTGGATCCTGCATGATAATGAATTTGATTTTTCCTAGATCTCATATACAACACACAGTGTATTGATCGAGAGTCAAAGCCTGCAAATTCAAATGACAATTTGGAGGATCCAGTGGATTCTTCAGAGGGCCAGGATATTCTAGCTCCCCAAATCTTCTCTGCACAACATGGAAACCCACTTACCCTTCCCTGGCAGGCTATTGCTGATTCTTTGTTTAAGCAAAACTGGGTATCATGCTTCAAACCTATAGCCCTTTCAGGCCTGTAATTAGCTCTGTAAGTAGGGTCAGGCCCCAGAATGTTCTGCAAGTTCAAGTGCTAGAGGATTATTATGTGATTAGTATTGGCTGATTGAACTGCCATTACTGAACTGGATGTGGGTTCTCTCCACTGAAATAAACCAATTTGGCTAAGGTACTTCCCGTGAAGGCACTTATCTCCAAAACTTTTCTTCTCCTTGGTAATAGAAATCGTTGAAAGAAGTTTGTTTTGTCTGGCTGGGCACCAGTAACTCTTCATCCTTGATTACTCCCTTTACAAAAGATATCACATAGGACTGTTACATTAATAATGTCACTATGATAGGACCCAGTGAGCAAGAAATATTGGCACCATAATATCTTTGTAAGAGACAGATACACTAATTCTTCAACTACAAACCCTTGCTCCACATTGTGGGAAGAGCAATGATGATTAGGTACACATGGCTGGGCCCCTAGCCATGGTGCAATGGCAGTATCTTTAGAAGGCAGACCTTATGGAAGATCTTTAGATCACTGGCAGTGTGTCCATGAAGGGATTCATGGGACCCTAGTCTTCTCCTTTTCTTTTGTCAATGTTTAGCCTTTGCCACCTTCCAGTGGCTTTGTTCTTGGCACATTGCTGTTGTCATGTACTCCTTTGCCATAAGCCTGCAAAGGTGTGGACCAGACAAATACGAACTGAGAGCCCAGACCCCTAAGAACTGTGCATTAAACTAAACCTCTGCTCCTCATGAACTCCTTTATTTCCGGTATTTTATTTTCCTGGTATGAAAGAGGGTTTACTGGGGGGAGGGAAGAGGAATGAGAACCTGGGGAAGGGTAGAGGCAGCAAGCAAGCCATGATGGGGGGAGGCAGAGACCCCAGCCAGCAGGAAGCAGTCTAAAGAACACAGCACCCTCTCTCCTGTTCAATTCCCATCAACTACATGGCAACTCACAACTGTTATTAACTCTAGTTCCTGGGGATCCAACACTATCCCCAAGCACATGCAGACCAAACACCAATACATTTTTTTTTTTTTAAAGAAAGAAGAAAAGAACTATTTGTTGTATTGTATGACCCATAAGAAAGAACTTTCTGTGGTGTGGAGAAAACACATACCAATTTGGTAGTGTTGTCCTCTCATGTCCCAGGTGATGAGAAAGGCTTTAGGTGGGGCTCCGTTAGTCTCCAATGGACTGAGTTGGCAGAAACCATTCTTCTACTTGAGCCTGACAGACCTGATCCAATGGATCGACAAGAGTATGTAGCAGATGTAATTGGAAGTTTTCACACTACACTATAGCAAAACATAGAAACCATGACTAGGATATACAGACAATGAGTAATTACTTGGCCATGTGGTAAGGAATTACTAAAGAATCAGAGCTAATATTTGGTGACAATATTTGTTGAAGACTGTGGATTGGTCCCTGAGAGTAGTGTTAATGATCACCCAAAGTCTCTAATGGTGGAACAGGCTCTTCTCAATAAGGTGGACATGAAGGTCTATTCTCTGTCACTGAGCCACTGTCTCCAGCAGCCTAGTACTTGTTCAGTATGTTCATAAAGGGCATGGGGAGGGGCAGGGAAGTCATGCACAGCTAAGAAACACAAACATATCTTTATCTGCCTGAGTCTCTGACTTCCTTACTGCAGTGACCAAGCCTGAAAGTCAACATGGCCACGTGCTCATCAAGAGCAGTCATCCTTGTGGTAGCTGGCTGATTACATCAGACTCGTCATAAACAAAGAAATGGGAACTTGTTTTCCCTGAAACACTCACTGTGGACCTAGGTTGCATCAGTTTTTCTTCTTGCCAAAGCTTCTCTCTGACCTATTTGCTCTGTACGGATGTATTATTTATCAGGATGGCACCATTTACATAAAATAACTTCTACCATTGAGTGGAAGATGTCAGAAAATGGGCTGTGAGAGTCACCAATCTTATACATAGCCTGCCATGGCTAATACTGATTGTCAACTTGGCAGGATCTAGGATCACCTAGGAGACAGGCCTCTGGGCTCATCTGTGAAAGATGTTCTAGATTGGGGTTAAGTGAAGTGGGAAGACACACCCTAACTTAGGCAGTACCACCATGGACTTGGTTCTAGACTGGACATAAAGGAGAAAGCTATCTGACCACCAGCATCTATCTGTCTACTTCCTGACTACAGAAGCAATGTGACTTTGATGTCACTCCACCAGGTCTTCCCTGACATGATGGACTTCGGCCATTTGAGCTGTAAAGAAAACAAATTCTTCTTCCTTTCCCTTAGTCAGACATTTCATAGAGCAGTGATAAAGGTAACTACAGCTCACTCAGCTTCCTGTAAGAACAGCAGAACAGTTGAATGAAGACCACGTCTTCCAACAATGAAAATAGAAAAACAAAAACAAAAACAAAAACCAACTCATTCTATCGTTTGGTTTTTTTGATACAGGGTTTTTCTGTGTAGAGCTACCTGTCCTGGAATTCTCTTTGTCGACCAGGCTACCTTTGGACTAACAGAGAGCTGCCTGCCTCTGCTTCCTGAGTGCTAGGATTAAAGGTGTGCACCACAATACCTGGAAAAGTACCCTTAATTTTAAATTAAATCAAATGGCATTGCCAAGAATACTTTTCCCCTTTTTAAAAAAGGTACATTTGTGGTATTTGACCCAATGATCTGTTGTATACATAAATGTACTGTCCATCAGAATATGTTGAATTCTCCCATGAAGCGTGATGGCCAAGGGTAGGGTATGACTTTGTGACAAGTGGCAAGCCATTTTCTTTTGTGACTGCTCAAGTCTTGGTGTTGTTTGGAGATTATAATAAACGAGGAAGAAAGTTTACACCTGGCAAGGCAGAAACTCTTCCATTGCATCTGCGTGCTTCATGATTCCACTGCATCTGCGTGCTTCATGATTCCA
>JADRCH010000161.1:2899714-3050306 GCA_019843965.1 Rhynchomys soricoides
TGCATCTGCGTGCTTCATGATTCCACTGCATCTGCGTGCTTCATGATGTTCTTGCCCTTGGGAGAAAAGGACAATCAATCAATCAATAAAATGGGAATATGGCTGGAAGTCAGTGTGTGTGTGTGTGTGTGTGTGTGTGTGTTGTGGGTTTTCAGTGGAGTCACTGATCTATTTGTAAGGGAGAATAGGTTTGCTGTTCACTAATAGGACTGGGAGAACTCACTGACTTGCCTCAAACAGCTGCAATGTTCTTTAAACATGAACTAGGTGACTATTCCTAAGGCTCCTTCCTCTTCACGATTAAAATGTAAACTCAATTTGTGATCAAGAACTCTGACCCGTTGGACTGCATCCAAGGTATATCCCAATAAAATAGAAGCAAGAAAACTGCCCATTTCTCTCCCTTATAGTGCTGAGAATTGAACTCGGTGCCTTGGGCACGCTAGGCAAGCACTCTACCACTAAACCATACCAGCCTCCTCTGTGGGGTTCTTCTAATCTGAGTGCTTTCTCTGCCACTTTCTGATCTAGCATTTCTCCAAAGTTAGCTGACTGTCCCGACCCCATATTCTTACCTACAAAATAGGAATGATAACAGCGGTGAACGAACCATACTTCCTAGGTTCTCTGCAAAGGCAGTGCGTGCTCTTACCACTGAACAATCTCTCCAGCCCTAAAACGTTTTGAAAAGGCTGGTTCTAAGGATTGATTCTTCCACGTGAGTTACAAGATGGTAAATACTTGATCCACTTTGAGGCAACAGGCGAGCTAAGCTGTGGTGGCACATACTCCCTAAACAGGTGTGCTCTCCCCCATTTGTTCTCTTTAAAAAGCTGCTGGGAGGCTCCACCCAGCAGCCAATGGAAAGAGATGCTGGGACTTACACCCAAACAGTAGATGGAGTCTTATGGAAGAGTTGGGAGAAAGACTGAGGGGCCTGAAGAGAACAAGGACTCCGTGGGAAGACAAAGAGAGTCAACTAACCTGGACCCATGGGGACTCTCAGAGTCTAAATCATCAACCAAAAAGTGAGCTCTGGCTGGCCCTAGGCCCCCTGCACATATGTAGCAGATGAGTAACTTAGTCTTCATGTGGGTCCTCCAACAACTGGAGCAGGGGCTGTCCCTGAGCCTGTTGCCTGCCTGCCTGCAAATCCTGCACCTGCAAATGGACAGCCTTAACTGGCCTCACTGGGAGAGGAGGTGTGGGTGGGGTGTGGGTGGGAGTCTGGGGGGGGGGGAGGAAGTGGGATGGCGGTAGGGGATTAAGACTCTGGGAGCTCAGCAGTTAAGAGCTCTGACTGCTCTGCCAGAGGTCCTGAGTTCAATTCCCATCAACCACATGGTGGCTCACAACCATCAGTAATGGGATCAGCTAAATAAATTTAATTTTTTAAAAAAGAGCAGGCTTTGAAACTGACATAGAAACCCCATGCCATCCTGTGTGGAAAAGGCAGGATGTGAGTGGTACCTCTGTTACACTAAACTGACAGCTTGGGAGCAGGTTACTGAGAGGTGGATAGTTATTTAAGGCATGATGTCGTGGCCAGACATTTTACATTAACTCCAAGGAAGCCCCTCCAAATGTCACTTCTCTAACTAAACTTTTAATACATTGCATTTAAAAAGCACTCAGAGGGAAAAGACCCAGCAAGGAGAGATTTTATCAATCAGTTTTAGACATTTTAACTTACAGCCCTCATTCTTCAGCCATTCTCACAGAAGCACTGAAGTAATAGCGAGCAAGCATGACAAACATTCTACGTCGTGCTGGTTTGAATGAGAGTGGCTCCCATAGGTTGATATATTTAAATACTTTCTCCAAAGTTGGTGGAACTGTTTGGCAAGGACTAGGAGGTGTGCTCTTGTTGGAGGGGGTGTTTCACTGGGGACAGACTTTGCAATTTCAAAAGCCCACACCATTTCTAGTCTCTCTCCCCGCTAAGTGGCTGTATCTTAAGTTGTGAGCTCTCAGCTACTGCTCCAGTGCCATGCCAGCCACTGCTGCCATGCTTCTGACCATGAGGGTTATGGACTCTAACCTTCTGAAACTGAGTCCCTCCCCACCCCTGGAATTTGTTCTTTTATAAGTTGCCTTGGTAATGATGACTCAACATAGCAGTAAACTAGCATACAGGTTAAGACAAGTATAAACGTCTCCCAAATGATTCTGAATTATGTAATACACCTTTTACAGGATTCTGGGGATAAATATTGCCTAAAGCAAGCAAGCAAGAAAGCAAACAAACAAAAACCTGGCATAGCTGACAGAAAATGAAAAGGCCAACGAATGACATGGAGAGAGATCCAAACTCACTGGTAATTAAAGCTGAGAAGAATGAATCCCTGACTTTATATTTAGCAATGGTGAAAAACGAAGCTATGGCAAAAGCTGGCTTCGGGTGGAGAGAGGATGTCTGCCTTGGCTCCTGGAGGTAAGGCTGGTTTAGCCCCTTCTGACAGCAACCATCCAGTCACCCCTTTGCTTCTGTGTTAGACAACTCAGTGACAAAACGCACGAGGTAAGCAATCTCAAGGAGAGAAGGTTAAGTCGAAGGCCTCACGGTTTCTGAGGTTTCAGTCCATGGTCAGCCTGCACAGTGGTTTATAGCTGAAGGTGAGGCAGAATCTCATGGTCACAAGGATTCAGAAGAGGGAAACCACTGTTCTCAGGGCAGCCAGGAAGCAGAGCTAAGGAACAGAAGAAGCACATGCCCAGGGGAACTATGGTCTACAACAAGACCCCACCCCCGGATACCCAGTTCTTCAATAAAGCCCTCAATAGAGCAAGTCAGGGCTTCCACCTCTGATTCGATCAGTCCTCACTGGCACTTCCAGCTGCAACCATGCCTGAGACACACAAGCCTTTTGGGGGACCCATGGTTTTGTACCCCTAATAATAACTGTATGCACACATCAGTGTTGTTCTTACAGATGCATTTCTGGACACAAATGCAAAGGAATTTGCACAGAAGTCCATAAGAAGACATGCAAAAAGATGCTCTTTGCTTCATTCCTAGTGATCAGTACTTAGAGGCTAACGTAGGTCGGTTATGGATTGGCCAGGCATGATGGCACACACCTTTAATAACAGCAATCGAGAGGCAGAAGCAGATAGATCACTATGAGTTTGAGGCCAGCCTCGTTTAGATAGTGAGCTCCAAGCCAGCTGGGGCTGTATAGTGAGCTTGTCTCAAAAATAAACATCAAAACAAAATCATGGTGATGCAAATTGTAAATGCTAGTTCTTGGGAAATGGAAGTCTGAAGACCAGGAGTTCAAGCCCAGCCTACACTCAAACATACCAACACAACCAGTCATAAGACAGACTAAAAAGATGATGTATGTAACAATACCATTTATACAATTAAAGTATATATACAGAGAAAATGGCATACACTTCGTTAAAAACGTGTATGCACGCGCGTGCATGCATGCATGTGTGCGTGTGTGTTTGTGTGTAATAAGCATATTAGGAACCATAATCATGGGCCAAATGAGCAAGAGCTGAGATACCCACTCTGATAAAAAGGAAAATAAAATAATGGAACAAGAGACCAAAATGTTTTTAAGAAAACATTTGAAAAATTATCTTTATTATATAAAAAAATTCCATGATATCCACAAGATACATCTTTTGACTCATTTTAAAGGGAACATTCCAGAAATCTGTATAAAATGTATGCATTAATTCTGCCCATAAAGGGAGACAAGATACATGTCAGCATCCTTGCAGGTTGACTTGTGGCTTATGTGTGCCACATCTCTGATAATCCTAAACCTTTGGCTATCACAGAATGCTCTGATTCCACGAGGGCATAATTAGCATGATGTTTGTGAAGCACCATTAAGCCTTCTGCACAGACCCATTGCACAGATGTTTAAGTACCTTCAAGCTGTGTTTTCATATGCACAGCTAATAATTAATTTCTAGCTGTGTTTCCCTTTGAATAAAGCCAAAATTAACCCGAAGTTACACTTAGCAGAGAGGTTTCCCTATGTAAAACACCACTTATTTTTAGTTTATTACAAATGGCAGAAAATAATTAAAAGTGTGTGCATGCTATCTCCACTAACTGAACTTCTAACCTGACATAAATCCGTTGCATACTGTAACCTGTTTCTCCTGATTATTAACCTTGAGCGTGGCAACCTATAAATCATGCTTGAAACAGCTGGCGCTCAGCAGCGCCCCAAAGGTGCATGATTGTGATCGTTTTATATATCTTGGTATGCAGACATGAAAAATTCATTGAAGAGGTTGGGATTGTAAGACTTATTGTAATGAATTTTCTCAAAAACATAGATCATGCTTAAAATAGGTGTCTGCTTATTATAATGCAGCCATTTATATCCTCCTGAATTACCTTGCCCATAGCTCAGCCATTTTCTTAAAGTCAAACATGATGAGACCTAAACAGATTTACTGTCCTACTTTGTGCTGCTTGAAAGTAGAAGTTGCTGACTCCCCCGCCCCCTTTTTCTGTTTCCAGAGTTAGAAGCTGCAGAATCCAAGGCGTCAAGTTTTGTTTTGTTTTAAAGAGATCTGTTTGGAAGCCGCCCCCTTTTGCTTGGGTTTGTCAGACATGAACACATAGAAAAACTCAGGAAATATTACTTCCTTATGGCTCAGCAGTATGCTACACTACTCCCACAAGACATCCCTCCTCATACCAACATTCTTAAAGCAACTAAGGTGTGGGCTGAGGACACGGCTCCGCTGGTAACATTCTTGCTGCACAAGCCCTGGGACCTGACTTTGATTCCCGGAATCCAGATGAAAAGCCAGGTTATGGTGGTTGGTGCATACTTGTATAACCCTAGTGCTGGGGAGGGAGAGACAGGTTCTCTGGGGACTTACTGGCCATTCAGCCTAGCTTACTTTGTGATCATCTGTCTAATGGAAGACCCCATCTCAAAAAAAGAAAGAAAGAAAGAAAGAAAGAAAGAAAGAAAGAAAGAATGAAAGAAAGAAAGAAAGGCAGGCTACTGAGGAATGAACACCACCAGTGGCTGACCATAGCATGTGGGTTTCCCCCCACCCCCATCCCCAAAAAGAAACGAGAGAGGAAAAGAGAAAGATGTTTGAGTAGAAAGTACCCCAAGCAAGACATCTGGAAAGGACAATATCCCAGGTTTGAACCTCTGTTTCAGGTCCCTGATAATAATCAAGTGACCATGTGGACTGTGCTTAGTACATGCAGGTTCACTATACAATACCAGGCATGTGTGGCCTGGTAGAATTGTCACTGCCAGCTCCTGACATGATCTATGAGAACACCACCACCACCATCGGCATTCCATCCAAGGTAACTGTCCGGAGAGGGGAGGGAGCTTGGGCAGGGCACACAGCCTGCAGTTGGCTTTGTAGGAGTCAGCCATCAGAACCCATCCTAATCACAGCACAATGCTGCCCTTTACTTCATGTGTCCTTCCTTACTTCCTTTTCCAAGGTGGTTGGCCAGACTTGTAAACTGTAATAGGAATATGAATTCATAAAAGGCACAGTATACGGGCCTGCTGGGGCTGTCCTAGCAAAGCTCTCTAGACTGGGTGGCTTTAACAACAGACATTTGTGTCTCTGTTACACTGGAAGCTGGAAGTCCCAGACCAAAGGGACAGCAGGGTCTCTCCTGAGAGGGCCTGTTCCCCAGTGTACAGATGTTTGTCTTATCTCTGTGTTTTCATGCCCTATTCTCTCTGTGTGTCTGTGTCCTAACCGCTCCTTCTAAACCACGCCTCGGGTTGGATTGATGCGCTGACAAACTGGACCTGACTGCATTTCCGTCCAGCATCTCTTTAGAAACCTCACCTTCGAGTGCAAACATCTGATTAGAAACAAATAGATCCAGTTGCCATAGGTTCTATGTAAGTGTCCCTCTCCCCCACATCCCTCGTTATCAGAGGTGAACTGCTAACAGCAGAAAAGCCTTTGTCGAGGTGTGCATTTATTTGTTTGTTTGTTTGTTTGTTTATTAATTATGGGGTAGGGGATGCATGTGACACAGTGAGCCTATGGGGACCAGAGGTTAACTTCTAGAGTTTGTTTTCTGGAACTAGCTAGCATGAGGGTTCTGGGGAACGCAGGTTAAGACTGGCAGCAGACACCCTAACCAGCTGACCATTTAAAACTGAGTGTAGGAATCAAACATGGTCACACAGTCCTACTATCCTAGCACTTGAGAGGCAAGGTGGGGGAAGGGCAGGCTGGGGTACACATGGATGGAAATCCCATCTCAAAATAGCAAATAAGTAAAATAACTGAGTTTGGGCAACCAAGTCAGTGCCTGGTGGCAGATGTCTGGGCGCACGCTACATCCATTGTCTGTCCTAGAGTTCATAACCATCTTGACACACTGCCTCCACTCTACAGCACCCAGAGGTATTTTTGCCCTGACTGGGAAAAGGTCTGGCATTCAGGGCCGAACCATAAAGCAGAAAAAGGGGTGTTAGATTTTAAATAAGAAGACAGAAATTCAGGGCGGCCAAGTGGCAGGCACATGGTACGGAACAGACTTTCTCTGCTCACCTCAGCTCTCCCACACAAGGAAGGCAAAGGGCAGCTCCCTGGAGCCTATTCTGTTTTGTTTTGGTTCAGTTTTCATACTGAAAGGTAAGCAAGCCAGGGAGAAGGGAGTGGTGATGTGGGTACTAGTTGCCATCTGGCAGGAGCAGGCACACCTTGGGCATCTAGGAACCTGTGTTAGTTTGGCAGGGCCACCATGCAGGTCCTGTGGCAGCTGCCAGAAGCCAGGCGGGTAAGAAAGGTCTTGTTTGTGTCTTGCAGGTCTGAGTACTGCGGGGGGGGGGGGAGAGACTACAGGCTTATTAGATTGCCCGATTTTCTCCCAGTCTCAGTGAGTGAGAAAAACCCTTCATTCTATCCAAAACAAACACACACTCACAAAGCACTGGACAGACACAATGGGGACAGAGTTCCCTGCGGTACTGTCACCACGCAGAGACAGTAAGGCACAATAGCGGACATTGTGTATGCTGTGTGCCAGTGTGCCAAGTGGATCTAAGCATGAGCTCACTCAGTGTTTGCAGCAGGCTGCCATGCAGGGTGCTTCTTTGACCCCCCACTTTGGACAGGAGAAAGGAGGAGCACTCAAGGCTCAGTGACACAATAGAGAATGGCCTCTGCTGCATAGGACAAGCATTTGGGGAGAAGACAGTTTGGATGGTTTTACTTCTTCAGGAACTGACCTTGCCTCTGTTTTTGCACAGTGACCTTGAAAGCAATCTCCACCATCTCCACAATTTGCCAGCTTACTTTGTTCATAATAATAATAATTATTAATTTAAATTATTATAAATTTATAAGTCATGATTTACAATATAATGTATGTTTATAAATATACATGTCTTTACATAATTTATATAATAATAATACATCATAATTTTGAGACAGATCTCTCTATGTAGCACAGGTTTACCTAGAATTCACAGTCCTCCTATCTGAGTCTCCTAGGTGCTGGGATTACAAGCACAGGCCTCTATGCCCACCTCATTTTCTCTTATTTTTGCTCTTAGAGAGAGGTCACAGGCACCTTGAAGACCAGATAAATGTAGGAACCTTTGCCATAAATATAAAAACACACAACTGTGCTTCTAAGGTCAGGGAATCTAGAGCCATGCACTTCAATTTTAGGGTAGAAACCTTGGCTTTCTGTGAGACATTTCAAAGTTCGGTGTGCCAATCCTAACTAGTTATTCCTACATCAGCATATGGTTGTATATGGTTGTATGATGCCCATTTCCTTATTGTAAGGACAAGACAGTAACAGAAAAGAACGTATCAGTGGGCATAAGCATATGCTTTGTAAAGTTTTAGCTGACTTTTATTTTATGTGTGTTTGATGCTGAGGATTGACTCCTGGAGCTAAGGGGCTCTTACCACACACAGTGTACCACTAAGTTACATTCTTGCCCCATTTTATGAAGCTTAAAAACATCACTATCGCTTTTTTTTTCCCCTGAGATCTTAGTGAGTCTGCAGTGGTCCACACTACTCTCTGAGCTTCGCCATGCTGCCCAAGGATGACAAGAAGAAGAAAGATGCTGGAAAGTCAGCCAAAAAAAGACAAAGACCCAGTAAATAAATCTGGTGGCAAGGCCAAAAAGAAGAAGTGGTCCAAAGGCAAAGTTCAGGACAAGCTGAACAATCTCGTCCTGTTTGACAAAACTACGTACGACAAACTCTGTAAGGAAGTTCCCAACTCTAAGCTTCTTACTCCAGCGGTGGTCTCTGAGAGACTGAGGATTTGAGGTTCCTTGGCCAGGGCAGCCCTTCAGGAGTTGCTTAGCAAAGGACTCATCAAGCTGGTTTCAAAGCACAGAGCCCAAGTCATTTACACCAGAAACACGAAAGGTGGAGGCGCCCCAGTTGCCGGTGAAGATGCATGAACAGGTTCAACCAGCTGTACATTTGGGAAAACAAAACTTAGTTGAATCAAAACAAACAAACAAACAAAAACCAAAAACCATTCCTATCGAACTATAAATATGCATGAGCCCCTAGTTAGCTATCCCTCTCCCTTGCTGCGGTATGACAAGGCCTTTAGTGCAGCCTTGTCCCCTCCTCAAAGCTGATTCCCGTCACAGCAGGTCACCGGTCAGGATAGGTATCAGTTCTATGCCTTGGGAACACCGCAATCTCGCCAGTGTTCCTCACACTTTCTCTTGTGCCATGCTGAAACTCATCATCAGATGACGGTGACTTTGAAATTGGCATTTAGTCAGTGCCAGTGCAGACACATGCCTTTGAGAGTCCTGTTTCTAATCCACATGCTGCATCACAAGGAAGGTAAGAACATAATTCATTTGCTTTGCCCTGGTGAACAAATGGGAGAGTGCTCTGAGAGAGGACAAGTTCCTGCTCTCACTGTGTGTGGTATCCCCACTGTGTGTGGTAAGTAGGAAGCCCTGGTTGGTTCTGCTCTAAGGTAGCGGGAAGACAATATATGTGGTTTAGAGTTTTAGCGCCAGCTTTCGGGACCCGTTGAGCCCACTACTAACCTTGAGAAAAACTGAACCCTGGAATTTTTTCAGTCTTGAAAGTAATGAGTATCTTGCCTGTTTCAAAGCTGCAAGTATCAGTTGACATAGTGAGTGTACACATACCCTCAAACCTCTGTCTGCAGGCCGACCAGGGTTGGGTAGTTAACCAGCTCAAGGACAGCCTGAGGCCCATGCCACGCCACTAAGCTTTACTCTTTTTCCTCAGCCCCAACCCCAACAGTAAATATTTGGCAATCAATCACCCCCAAAAGGCTAAGAATACTTTTTGAAACAAGTTTCCTCTCTAAATACAGAAAAAGTCTTCATGATTTTTATTCTTAAAGAGCCTTAAATATATGAAGGCCCAAAGCAAAACCGGAAATCTAAAAGGATGCATTTCATTCATCAGACAAGTGTCCTGTTTTCTAGAACTGGCCAGTGGTGTCATTCTTAGGTTATAGCATATAACCGTGGTAATACAAAGTTGGTGTGTAGGTCACTTAACTGAAGTTTTGTTCTTGTTTTTAACTTTAGTGGTGGTTGTTTTAATTCCAATAATTTAGGAGCCTAGATGAGCTTGCCTTAAAGCACGCTCAATGAGGTCAAATTATAGGAAGCCAAGACAAAAACCGTGAGGTCTCTCCTCAGATCTCTGGGCTCAGAACTTCTTAATAATTCAATACATTTAGCTATGACTAACAACCAAGAAGCCAGGGTCATTGTGTCTGTAACAGCTATTAAGATAGTATGTTTGCCTAACCTTCAAGTTCTGGGTATCAGTGACTCCCTGGGTACAGGGAGAGAGGCATTTGGCATGGCACCACTGCTAGATCAATGCGTCACATTCATGAACATTCTAATTTGCAGGGATGTGTCCAGTGTCACGTGGTAATTGTCTATGCATTCTTACCCTTTACAATCTAGGTGTGCCAAGCTAGCCAGTGGTTGTAAATGGCTTTGTGAAACTTCCAGGTAATGTGTTTTTTACATTATTTTTTCCCATCACACTCATCATGGCAACCGGGGCCCAGGGGTGTGGGGGAAGGGAATGGGGTGGGGACTTCAGCCATGGGTACATCAGAGCTGCAAATGGCAGGGAGAAAGCAGTGGTTGGCAAGGTCAGCTTTCTTCCTACAGAAGGCCCACACTATGCTCTCTCAATCCCTTTGGGAAGCCACTGATGGCTCATCTGGCCTGTTATAAGTCACACTAGAAAATAATTTAAAGCTAGGCATGGTAGAACACACCTGTGACCCCAGCACTCAGACAAGAGGACTGAGAGTTCATGGTGAGATTGTCTCAGAAAAACAAAACATAAAAAGAACACAGAAAGCATAGCAGGAGCATACACCATCAACAGAAGTTATTCTTTGCCATGACTCAGGTTTGGGGCTCATGATTGTTGTGTTTTATAGAAAGGAGCCAAGGATATGTTTTGTAGAGTCAGGTATGGTGATGGGGGTGGGATGCCTCAGTGGTCCCATGCTGAGACATCACTTCTCCCCTGAGGTAACAGCCTTCAAAGGGGTATAGTGTAGAACACAGTTTAAGGACCTGGGAAGGGGTGTTGAGAAGGATGGGGGGGGGTGGAGAGAAAGAGAGAGAGAGAAAGAGAGAGAGAAGAAGCCATCCAGGAATATGGAGGGGGCGGGGAGGGGAAGAGGGAGAGGGATAGAATGAGAGTCTGAGAGTCCGAGAGAAAAGGCAGAGAGATTAAGAGAGCAAGGAGGGGCCAAACAGCTCCTTTTATAACAAGCCAGGCCTACCTGGCTGTTGCCAGGTAACTGTTGGGTGGAGCATGGAAGGAATGCCAACAATGATCCTCAACCAGGCTTTAAATACATAATTAAAAAATACATTGGATTTAGATAGTATGTGTGTCTGTTGGCATATGCAGAGATCAGAGGGGACCTCTCAGGAGTTGGTCTCTCCTGTACCAGCTGTGTCTGGAGGCTTGAACTCCAGCTGCCAGGCTTAGTAGATCTTTACTCACTGAACCATCCCAGGGCCTCACCAAGATTTTAATAGAAGAACTGACACCTACACACCCCTTATGGAAATGCTTTGGTTGGAAGGTTTTGGAATCAAAGACAGTTCTCAGCTTAAATTGTATTCTTCCTCCACTGGGCATGCATTCCTACGGTCTATAGAGTCCTTTACTCAAAGTGGTCTAAGGGCAGGGAGTCCAAGCCAACTGCCTTGTCACCCAGCTGCTATGACAGTGTTCTTCTGTTTGGTGGCTCAGACCACACTGGCTGAAAAGGACAGAAAATGTTTATACCTTTAGATTTTGGCAAGTCAAGGGCAGAAGACTTTAAGGATGGTTTTACAGAGTGACCTCTTGGGTGACTCTGAGCTGATACAGCTGCCCCTCAGAAAGATGAAGGAGCAGACACTGGGGAAGAACAAGTCCATGGTGAGAGGCGATGGCTGCCGTCACTGCCGTCACTTTCCAGACCTTTCACAGTAGGAGGGAAATCACCATGGAGTCGCCTTGGCCCCAATCCTAGCAGAGGAAACTACAGCTGTGCAAACCATAGTGAGAGCTACAACAGCCCAGAACAAGCCACGGGGGAGACAGGAAGACACGCCATTCTGGTGGGATGACCCCATTTCTCATGCAAAGGGATAGTAGCAACAACATGTGCTGCTAGGCATGGTGTGGTTAGCTTATGAGTACAAAGTAACAAAAAGAAAGAAAGAAAGAAGGAAAGAAAGAAAGATATATCTACAAAACAGAACTTACTGCCTCCCAGGGAGGCATGGTGGGACATGTTGAACAGGAATTCATGCCATTGTCAGATGCCATGTGCCTTTGCCCAAACCATTAAATGCACAGCTTGCTTTGTTTTCAGCCACCGGACCACATCCGATTGGAAGTTTAGAATGGACACTGACAGAATCATGCAAGGCAGTTTTGAGTTGCAAAGCATCACCTGGCTCCCATCAGGCGGTGAGAAGGATCACGTTTCTTCGGTAATTTTGAAATTAAGCTCTCAGATCAAACTGTGGAGGTGGTGAAAGAGCAGTGGAGGAGGTCACCTAGACCGAAGCCTTTGCAGCTCTTTGAATAGGCACTTCTGCTTTATACACTAGAAATCTCACTAAGATGTTGCTTTGCTCCAAATCCAAATCCACCATGATAGATTGCTCCCTGGGCCAGGAAGGCCACAGGAAAGACTGCTCACAGGAGGCCGAGGCTGCAGAGTGGCTCCACTACAGTTCAGCGGCATGCCCACCAGCAGGCTGATACAGAACTCTGCCTTCTTTGCTCTCGTGATGGAAATCCCAATCTACTTAGGAGCCCGACAAACCATGCATCACTCTAAACAGAAATGAGCATACCTAATGTCACTGTCCCGTTCCATTTTGTTTAAATTACACAGTAAAATGCCTAAGGAGATCAAACAAAACTCAGCAAGATGTAGGAAGATCCAAAGCTAGATCTTACTACAGAGCCTTTAGGAGAGTTGACACTACATTTATGCCACAAAATTTAATAGTCCAATGACCATCTTCAGCATCAGAGAATATTCCCAAGTAGGTAACTTGTCTACTAAAAAGGTGATGAATGTGTCACACGGAAGGAGTCTAAGTTCGACTAAGATTCCAGAAGTAGTTTTCAATTTAATTTAGTATGTCTATAAAACTGTGGTCAATCTTACCTAAGGAAATAAATAAACCTGCTTCATCAAGAGACACAGTGAATGAATGAGACCTCTCCTAACTCTCGAGTGCTTGTCAGAAGACACCGATATTGTGTTTCCCAATTTAATGTCACTGTGCTCTAGGGTGATGTATAGTTGCAGATACGTCATTTCTGTAGAGCGGCACATTCTCACTTTGATGCCAGGGTGGTTCCCTGGGAGGGACCTCTCCCTTCTCAGAGGTGACGAGGAAGGAGAGGTAGGGGTAGGAGCCATGTGAGGGGAGGACTGGGAAGAGGGGGGGTTCGATCAGATGTAAGTGAATAATGAAAAATAAAGAATTACATTCTAAGGTTAACTAAAAAATAACTTTCATTGTATTGGTTTTATCTCTGGGTATAATTCAAGTGGTAATAGTCCTGAAGAGTTAACTAAAATTATTCATTGAGCTGTTTACTTAAGCAGATTTTAGCTCTATAATTTCACCACAGGCCCACTGCTGAAACCCAAGGCTGCTAGGCCTCTCTCCCAGATGGATTTCTTCCCTCCCTTTTATAAGCCTTTATTTTTTGTGCTATTCCCATATTGACCCTTGAAAGGCATAAATATCTCCCTTTCCCGGCTGGAGCTTTCCAATGACTTTCTTTAGTGCTTAGATGAAACCCAGGCTCCCACCAGGATCATCCAGACTCTATGATATAACCCCACTTCCCAATCCTCCTGGACAGACATGCAGTATTCCTTCCCACCCCATGGCAGTCCCAGTCTAAGGTCCTCACATTGTTGTTTCTCTCGGGAGATCCTGCAGCCACATCTACCTACTGTTTCTCAAAGCTTAGTGAGTTTGGCTGGGCCCTCTGGAGACCTTCGTCTCTACCGATCTACCCTCTCATTTAGTAAGTCTTCTTTGCTCTGCCAAAACTTGAGCCCACCAGTCTTCTACTCAGTAAGAAGCACAACAGCAGGGGACCAGACTTGTTTTTGTTTGCATTTCTCTAATGCCAGCACCAGTGACTGTTTGCTTGTGAGTCCTGATTTCATCAGCGGTTAAGGGCCTGGGTGTAGAGAACAGGCCAAGTTTGGTTCTAACACCAGGTTCTATCAGGGTCAAGTTCATCTTTTCAAAGATTTGGTTTCTTTATACAGTAGACAGATTTGGGGGCAACATAAACTCAAATTTAAACACACGAACCTGGATTGAGAATTGCAGTTTCCAGATCTAATTTCACAGGCTTCCTTTCCTGGGCAATGGTATACACCCATGGTCCTAGCACTTGGGAGGCAGAGGCAGGAAAGTGAGCATACGACCAGCCTAGGCTGCGTAGAGACCTTGCCTCAACTTCCAGCTTCAACTATACTATGCAATCATGAAGAGGAATATATAAAACACAGTTACCCCAAAAACCTTGAATTGTCTCCATAGAATTTTCTTTCGGAACCCAATGCAGTCCTTCAGGAAGGCCTGGTGGACCACGGTTGGTTCAGACCATCCTCCAAAACGCAGTGTGAGCCACTTACTGGTCCTCAGCTTTCCTCCCTGAATCGAGCACAGTACTGGTGCCCTGGTGCTTCATTTACAGCACAGGAAACACTGGTTAGTATCAGGCTGAACCGTAAATATATATATAGAGATATATCATATATATCTATATCTATCTATCTATCTATCTATGATAGATTCAAGATAGATCAAGACTTTTTTCCATTTAAAGAATGAAAACATGTATTTTCCAATATGGAAATCTGAATGACTTTGTGTAATACAAAATGGGTGTGGATCTCTTAATTTTAGAGTTCTTACTGCTGCCAAGCAGCAGATACCTCTGCTTTGAAGATCAACATCACTGCCAACATTCAGTGTTGACAGGGACAGTGTCATGCTCAACCCTGTTCACAGAAGCTGACAAGGAACTTTCCAGTAAATAAAGAATTTTAGGAATAGACCCTTTTATAATGTGTTCTATTAAACCAGCTCTCCCTGCTGAAGTCTTTCAGTTAAACATTTAAGGTCTCTGCTTCGTGCAGATCTAGGTTCACTTCCACGGTCAAAGGATGCTACTTCAGAAGGCGTTCTAAGGCACTTGCTTACCGAGCACAGGCTGGTTAATCTTCAAGATTTAGCCACCCTGGTAGCTTCAAGTTGCTCCTCTTCCAGTCATATGGACATGCTTTCATCTTGGATACACAAGTCAGCTGGAATCTCACTATCCAAAGGGAATTTAGATAGGCTGGCCTGTCCCACATAGAGAATAACCTGTGTGTGCACTGGCATGTAAAGGGGGTGTAGGAAGGTAAAAGACATGCACAAGTCCATCTATATCATTCTTGTTTAGATGGAAATAGGATTTTCTCAAATGACATAAAAAACAGGTCTTATAATTTAAACCTTATTGTAGAAAACAAATAAAGGGTTTAATAATCTAGGAGCCCTTGAGACTGGATGAGTGTGTGTGCATGTGCATGTTTGCTCGCTCGCTCTCTCTCTCTCTCTCTCACACACACACACACACACACACACACACACACACTTAAGTGGGTCCATTTTAGTTCCACATGGGTCTTTCCACACACTGGCTCCTGATAGCAAGCTCTGGTCGGCAGGACACCAGAATGCCTTTGTGTCCCTTGCTGACACTACGACATTGTGTTTTTCTCCCGTTATCCAAGGATAAATGACCTAGATGGTGTACCTATTAAAGCCTCATTTTCCTTCTGCCCTTTCGTCTCCTGTGTACCCCATTATCGCAGGCTGCACACATTTTCAGTGTTCCTACTCTCAGATGTCCCTTCGGGGGAGCAATAAGAGGTGCGTGTGTGTGTGTGTGTGTGTGTGTGTGTGTGTGTGTGTCTGCTGAGATATCTGGTGTGGAATTACATGAAGGTGGTCATTCAAGGTTTTCCTCTCCATCTGGTCTTGAAGACAGCCAGTGTGGGTTACTAATGGCTAATCTAGCATAAGAGGACATAGTAAGCAAAGCAAGAAAGCCAGAGTGCTGTATTTGCAGCCACTGCGAATAAAAATGAAATAAAATAAAATAAGAGTGAACACCAGTTCCCCTACACACTGCATTCTGTAACTACATCTCTGCATATCATGGGTCACTTTTATTAAAAGCATCATTACTACAGTTGGCAGAAATTTACATTTTATCTTACATGATAGCAGTTTTCAGAGAAAAAAAAAATAAAAGGACATCACGACAAAGAAAAACATTTACAAAGTCCTGTCTGTAAACTTCAAGGCTAGTTTAGAGCTGAGGTAATGCTGTTTAGCTCTGTGGCTAAAGTAACAAAGTCCTTTAATTAAAAAAAAAAAAAAAAAAAAAGGTACCTGATTCTCACTTTTCTCAGTCTTCTATTACTCTTCTATTTAAGTTTGTTTATACCAGTGCATCACAAGACCACAAGCCAATGGAACTGCAGTTGTCTGGCAAGAACCCTCCCAGGTCAATTTTCCAAAGGGACCCTTCACATTCAACAGCTGCCTCATTATTGCTGTGCCTCGGGACGGAGGCGTTCACACTAACGTGGAGATTGTCAGAGTGTATGGATGTGTGTATGCAAAATGTGGGAACCCCCATGAAGTCAGAAAGGGAGACGAATGAGCAAGGGATGATATGTATGGTAAATTTCATCTTGACCTTCACAGAAAAAAAAAAAAATTAAAATTAAAAAATTAAATATATAACTTCATACTTCCTCAGAGCAGCACTTCCTTCCACTAGTGCCGCTCTGTTACAAATTGCTCTTTATTATAATACCAGTGGTACCCAAAGAAAAAAGCAGAGCATTATGTAAGTTTCCTTAAAAAGACATGATCACTTCTCAAATTTCATCCTTCCTAGGGATAATAAATAATGCACTGCACAATACTTAATGACCAAGATACCTTCGGACACACCTGCATAACATGACTTGGACTTTTTTCCTTTTTTTTTTTCCTTTCTTTTTTTTGCTACACTATGTTACAGAACAGCTTTATAAAACTAGGTATGAACATTAACTGTGAGTGTAAACAGTAGGACTACCACCTGTCAACAGTTTTCAACACTTTCAGTGGAACTGCTGCTGTTACTCGTCATTTCCGTTGTTTTCTCTCTCATCCCTGCCTTCCAGGGAGTCCAGCTCTTCACCCTGTGCAACCTCGTCTTCCAAGATGGAGGACTCTACAGTCTTGTCCAGGTTCTCCTCGGCATCGCTGCCTTCCAGGGTCTCTCCATCTTTACAGGGGCCTCCCTCGGCCTTGTCAGCAGCCTTTTCTTCGCTGGCACCCACGGCGTTCTGGAGTCCCGCCAGTGCTGGGAAGCCAGGCAGTGTCAATCCCCCCAGTCCTGGAGGTAGAAACATGGATGGGTAGAAGAGGCCTGGGGCCATGGTGGACAGGAGGAAAGGGTTGAAGGCCAGCGGGTTGGAGGGCAATGCAGCCGGGGCAGTAGCAGCACCAACAGATCCGTTCGCAGAGTCAGCAGCCGAAACGGCGTCTGTGCTTTTCTCAGAGTCTCGGTTCTCATCTTCATTGTCGTTTCCTTTCTCTTCCGCTTTTGAAGTGCCGTCCTCTGGCTCTCCTTGACTCGAAGCAGTAGTGGTGTTTCCAGTAGCAGCTGAGAGAGGGTTGTTCAGCAGCCCGCCCAGGCCGAACACGTTGGGCAGGCCTGCCATCCCTGGCAGCATCAGGGGCAGCACTGCAGCGGGGCTCTTCGCATCGCCTCCGGCGGTGGCAGCTGTGGCCAGTCCTGGAGGGAAGCCCATGAGCCCTGCCAGCTGGAGGGACTGGAGGTTCTGGAGATTCTGAAGGCTTGTCAGGTCCATCCCAGCAAACAGGCTGTTCACCAACAGAGGATTGATCCCTGAAGTAGAGGCGACAGCAGCAGCCGCTGCAGCTGCTCGGGCAATCTCACTCTTAGGCCTCCGTCCTCTCCTGCTGGTTCCTTCTCCCCGCACCACAGGTCCAGTGAGGAGCCGGTCAAACATTGACTCGGGAACAAAACCCTGGAGGACAAGGAAAGCAGACAACAGCTGTAGAGGTCGGATTAGAGTACTTACTGCCAAGGTGGGTCTTGTGGAGTCCCACATCAACATTCTAAATATGCAGGCAATCGTTTCCATTCTAAATGCTTAATGTGAGAACCTGGGAAAGCACAGGTTCTGTTTTTTACCATTATGCTCATTTGCTGAATTGTGCTGAGTTGCAGAAAAAAATTGTTCAAGGCTACTCAGCCACTGAGGTAAATGCCAAGGAAGCTGCATCCATAATTAACTTAAGGATCACCACAGCAGACAGTGGCTGATTGACTGGCATAATCAGTAAGTGATGTGCACGTGTGCATCATAAGCATCAAGCACAAATAACCATTCATTTGTCAATTAATTGCCAAATAAACATGCCAATTTGAAAAGGTTCTATATGGAAGAAAAACGATTAAATAGTATCACAAAACAGCTGCATAGACTATAAGACATTCTATACACTGCATTCTAGATATTTCAAATATAGGAAGGAATAAGAAAAAATTGTATCAGTGTAGAAAAATTGAATGGGTTCACCTCACATGTGTGCCTCCCCATTGGAAGCTACACCAAAACTTGCATGTAAACATTTATAGTAGCTCCACTAAAAATTTCACAAATGTAAAAAACCCTGACGGCCTTTCCATGGGTGATGGAACTGAGCATGCAACAGCATGCTGAACAGCAAGGAGGAGCAGACCTCTGATACATACTCCATCCTGGGTGACTGGGAAACACTCAGTGAAAGCCACAGCCTCAGGTTACATGGTTCCCACTTCCATTTTATTCAGCTTCAAAAGACAAACCATTAAGAATGGAGACCAGACAGTAGTAGTCGGGGTTACAGGGGTGAAATCAGATGTACAAGGACCTTGGAAAGATTAAGTAGGTACCGGTTCACAAAACTGGGTCCCAACACAAGGCTAGAGGCAATTTTATTGTATTATTTAAACCAACAAAACCAATAAGCATGCCACTAATTTGTCTTGAAAGAAACTAATAATGATAAAATTTTATGCAGAACTGCTATGTCTATTTTAAAACTGGTCATCACAGCTAATAATCTCAATGTTCCCGTCCAGCACAAGTTCTATCTTGAAGATGCTATGAAATCTGTTCCCCTGGAGCAAGTCCACCTCCAGGGCTGGGAGTAGGTATGCCCACACAGTATTTTTAAATCAGAGCTGACAAATCAGCTCATTCCCAATTAATGATGTGTGTGTGTGTAAAGTACAACACACCGATAATGTAAGAAAATGATGCATTATGAGAATCCTTTTAAACTAGGATTAATTACAACTGGATAATTACTGGCCAATGGGATCTCTTTCGTGTACTTACAGACTGCTTGACTATATCGGTCCAGTCTGGAGCGACTGCAAACTCGGGGTTCTCCTCCAGCCACCTGGGCAGGTCCTTCATTGGAGGGGCCATGGCTCCACCCATCTGGGAAGATGCATCTGGTGAAGATCTCAACAGCATGGAGGCTTCCCTCCCCTCTCCCCTCATCTCCCTCTTTCCGGTTTGCAGGAACACACCCAGGTTCTAGAAGAATGTGATGCGGCTGCGGTCCTCGCCAAACCCTTCCCCAGCATTTACCTTTTTCCCGTTGCGTTTGTTAACAACGGGAACTCGTTCTTCTCCTGTCAAAGTGTTTATATCCAATTTATTAGGATTTCGACATCGATGTCGTTTCTGTTTCGGTTTCTGAAACGAGGAAAACAGCACGTCTGCATTCTTCTGCAAAAGAAAGGGACAGATTTAATGAGGCTGTATTTAGTACTGGCCCCTTCCTATAAATGCCTAAGAGAATAGGTACAAGCACTGTGAAGTTTTAACAATCATTTGCACTTAACAGAAACTGTACTTGTCTGAGACAGGATCTCCCAGCACTGACTGGTCTATTCAACAGGTACTCTCTGAGAATCTACTTAAAATTTTTAAAATTTATTTAGTTTTGGTGTATGGGGGTTTTTGCCTGTATGTATGTATGTGCTTGGTGCCCTCAGCGGTCAGAGGAGAGCATTGGCTCTCCTGGCACTTGAGTTATAAATGGGTGCTGGGAATTGAGCTCAGGTCTTCTGCAAGAGCAACAAGTGCTCTTAACCAATGAGCCAACTCTACAGTCATCTGACAATCTCAAGTGAGACTCTCATTTAAAGTTTCTGTAACAGGCTGGAGGTGTGACTCGGTGGCAGAGTACCTACACAGCATAGGGTTCAGTCTCTGGCAGCAAGAACAAAAGGGGAGCAGGGCATCTTCAAATGTTTATGCAAATGTAGCATTTTAAAAGAAACTTTATATGGTACCTTTACTTATTTCTGGTCAGTGACATAAATGAAGCCAGAGATGATATCCTAAATGACTACACGAGATTTTTGTCTTTGAGGTATTATAAGTGGGCAAGGCTGAGAAGAGATGGTCCAAACTCAGTGAAAAAGCGGAAAATGTTTAAAAAATATTAATCACAAAAGCACAGGAAGAGATCTCTGTTGCCAGCTAGAAAGTGGTCCTCTAGGGCACACCATGTGGAGACAATGGCTGATGCTTAGTATAACACACAAGGGCTAGGTGCTTAAAAAAATCTCTGGAGACAAGAGCTTTATAGCTCTGGGCGGTCAGACTTTGCCTGAAAACCAAGGAAATGCACTCAAGACTGCTCCTCCAAAGCCTAGACACCTGGGAGCTTCCCTGTGTGGGAAGCATGCTGGTGAAGAAAGAAAATGGGTGGCAGACATCTTCAAGTAACTGTGAGGGTGTCCTCCAGTAGGAGAGACTACAACAAGTTTCTCTCATGGAGAAGTCACAGCAGAAATTTGGGGTTAATGTGAACCTGGAGCCAAGATGTCAAGAACTCGCTCAGATGAGAAGCAATTAGGCAGACCCAATGATGCTTCCCACGTCAGGACTCTGCAGTACTTACTGGTACATAACTCGGCATATCGACAGTGTAAGTAGGGTGCAGCTTCAGCCAGTCAACCAAGTCCTTGTTTTTAGGAGCATCTTCTCCCACCAGCCTAGTCCCATCTTCAAGGTTTATCACAGGGATCCGGGTGTCAGGGTCCAGCTGTCCAGGAGAAGGAATGTTTCTTATTGGTGGGGTCTCTATATCTTCTTCAAAAGCTTTGGTCACCTCAGCATCCTCCTGCAGGAAATGGACAGTGATCTGAATTGTGGCATGATAAGATTCTGAGAATGCTCTTACTCAAGGAAGATACTCTCTCAGCCCAAAGGATCTTTTGTCAAATAGGGAGATGCTACTGGAAACAATGCCCATTTTTGAAAATGGCTTTCAGAATAGAAGACGACACTTCTCACAAAGTAGGAACAGTATTCTTCTGTAGGAAACACAAAGCCTACAGGGCCAAGAAGCCACTAGGACTACGGTACCATGCTACTGAGCTAGCAGTGTGTGACAAGTGACCTCTCAGGGATTTCTGGACACTGTTCCGACAAGCACCAGTTTATAAGTAACTGGCTTCCCGGCACTTGGAGAGCAGTACAGCTCTGTTGGGAGAGCACCATTTTATGTTAGGCAGATGTGGAAACACCAGAGATAAGCACTCCACCCTCACCCTGCCGCTGGTCCTTAAATGCTATGCTGTGGAGAATCCATTTCTCCATCCCCAGGGCTTTCTAAAATGCTCCACCCAGTTCAAAAGCTGCCATTAAGTCAGTCCCCAAGTTATGCTCCCTGATGCCTTCAGGACACCCCCATGTTCTTCAGCTTGGCACTCTTGGCTTTCTATAACCTGCATCCCTACTTCATGTCCATATCTTCATGACCTCATCAAACTTGCCAGCAAAAAATGTCTGGGTCTCAAAGCCAGACATGAGAGGTGCTCTCTCCCCCAGCATTGCTCCAACAAGATCCCCAACATTTAGTGACAGATAACAACCTTCAGGGAAATCAACTCATGGGCTCCCCAACAACCCATCCTCCACTCTAAGCTCCTCCTTGGGAGCACTGGGAGCAAGCCTGGATCCCAGCACACATGCATAGCTATGATGCATCACTGAAGTCAGGCCCTCTTATCCAAAACACCTAAAACCAGGATTCATGTTCAATTTTGTATTTTCGAGTATTTGTACAGATGCTGTCAGACATACTAGGGCTGGGATTCATGTCTAAACATGAATTCAGTATATTTATATAAATCTTCACCACACAGCCTCAAGCAGTTTTTATGCAATATTTTCATGTAACTGTTTTAAATGTCCTTAATTGATTATATGCATGGATGGATGCATGATCCGTGTGTGAGTGTGTATGTGTGTGCACAAATGTGCACATGTATGTACTGTGATGTATGTGAAGGGCACAGGACAGCTTTGAGGAATTGTTTCTCCTACCTTTAAGCACTTCTGTTCCAGGATCAAAATGATGTCACCTGTCTTGGGTAGTAAGTGCCTTTACATATTGAGTCATTTTGTCTGCTCTGTGATTATGTTTTAACTGTGACTCTTCGTGTGAAGTCAACTGTGGGATTTTCTAGTTATTGGGTTCGGTTGGTGCCCAAAAGTTTCAGAATTTGGAGCACTTTGAATGTTTTGATTGGGGAATACTCAAAAGTATACTTTTAGGTCACCTCACCCCAACACTGACTTTCTACAAATGTTCTGTCAAGTCAGGACTTTACTCTTCAAATTCCCATGCCTGGCACAGAAAACATAGTCACCATTGGTGACGCCAGTTCAGGCACCCTCCTCCATCATGTCACAGTGGGAGTTGAAATATGGAGGTGAAGCTGTGTTCAGCACACCTTACTCGCCATTGTTGATCGGCATAGCTATGCCAACTCAGCACTTCCTGTGCATTTATTCATATACAAACCAGCCTCAATAACTGGGAGATCTCCACTTCACAGCATCTAACAGTTTAAAAAAGTCCTGAAAAATATATTTCCTCAGCCGGGCAGTGGTGGTGCACACCTTTAATCCCAGTGCTTGGGAGGCAGAGACAGGCGGATTTCTGAGTTCGAGGCCAGCCTGATCCAGAGTGAGTTCCAGGACAGCCAGGGCTACACAGAGAAACCCTGTCTCGAAAAACCAAACCAAACCAAAAAAACCCATATATATATATATATATTCATTCTACTAGAACTTCCTGATGGGAGATGTTGGCACACACCTTTAATCCCAGCATTGAGGAGGCAGAGGCAGAGGCAGGAGGAGTTCTAGGCCCACCTGGTCTACAAAGCAGTTCCAGGATAACCAGGGAAGACTGAGAAACCATGTCTTGAAAAAGCAAAAATCCAAAGCAACAAGAATGAGCTCTCTGAGATATGTGCTGACATTAAAGTTAACTCTTACCCCATATGGAGTATGGACACTTCTGCTTACACCCCACTATGCGGCTAAAATATTCAAAGACTAATGTTTTGTTACTTTCCAAGTATGCCTTTTCTTCATTTAAAACTTTTTTAAGCCTCTCTCTAGGCTCAAGTAACTGGTGCTGGATGTTGTAGCACAGGTCTTTAACCCAGTACTCAGGGAGGTGCAGAAGCAGGTGATCTCTATAAGCTGGAGGCCAGCCTGGGCTACAATGAGATCCTGTCTTACAAGAGAGCTGGTGCAAATAACAAAGCTGGAAGAAGAAAAGATGGGCCAGAAAAAAAAAACCAACTAGTGTCTCTATTTTAAAGTCATACCTCCCTTCCCCCCCCAAAACCTGTCCCATTGCCTATGGAAAGGCTCTCAAAGTAGCCTAGCCCAAAGTGGCTCTATTGATTAGAGTTTCCAATTGACAGCTCCCTAACTCTTCACGGAGCACATGTAACAGAGTTCTTCAGGGTAAAATTCTTGCCATCAGAGAGTCAGGAGTCCCCTTTTGGGATGCTATGGTTGAGGCAGTTTGAAAAAAAGACTTTATTAGACTGCATTTTATTTCCTTCTAATTAAAAATCCACTGACTTGTCCTCCAACTAGCAACAACATGTCTCAGATTTCTAAAACAACTAGTTGCAGGGATTGAGAGCATTCCAAGCCACTAGTTAGTTAGGCCTGACACCAAGCATTCACACCAGTCTAACTGATGCCAGCCCCTAACATCAGCATTTCTAGGAGCAGAAGCTTTTCCCCCTTCAAGAATTCAGAGATAACACTTGTATGCTCAGAAGAACATGTTTCTGCTTTATGCTGTTCTTTCTAGAGCAATCAATATGTCAGAACCTTGGGAAGAATAAATCCTCGTGCGGCCCTTAGCTCAGGCTGAGTGATCTGTACCAGCGACCAACAGAGCTTTCTGGCCCAGCACCATTGAATTCATTGTAATTCTGTTTCTCTGGTGGAGGAAGCCAACTTCAATGTGATGTTGCTGAGACTCTGGAGTGGGGTCAGCAGCCTAGGGCTGGCTGTCAACAGGGGTACACACTGTGGGAGCGAACACCCAACTTACTGCACTTAACGGCGTCCGTTTGTGGCTCATGAAAAGTAGGTCGAGGCCCTCCACGTTTTTCCTCCTGCCTCGCCTTCTCTTCATGGGGGGCTCTCCATCCACCAGGGAGCCATTGAGCATATGCCTTGAAGGTGTGCGTGAAAGGCCTGCTTGGAGCAGCTCCATTTGAGTCTTAAAGGCATCAGACACTGGTGTGGAGACATTAGGCAAGATAAACTTTGAAGTAAGAGATGAAAAATTTGAGGTAGAACTTGTTGCCTCTCTTGAGGCCTTTGATAAGTCCACAACTTTTTCTTGTCCATTTTCTGAGACCACCTGAGACTCCCGAAGCTGGGCAACCATCTCCATAAGATTTCGCCTCTTGGCAGCTCTTTCAGCCTCGATTTCAACTTTCCTCCTCCGCCGCCGCCGTTGGCGAGGGACAGACAGGTTGAGGGCATCATCCTATTGAAAATTCCCAACAGAACAGAGTTGTAATGAGCCAGACTTTTATGTGCAATAAAGTCCTCAACTCTTAGAAAAAACAAGCCCACCAAAGAGCTGAACATTCTGTAGTCGTGGCCATAGCTATGACAATAATAATCGTCTTATTTTACAGTCTGACTAGTTGGCTGGGTATGGTAATGTGTGCCTGTGGCTCCAGCTCCATAACAAGCTGGAGGCAGAAAGGTTGTTTGAACCCAGGAGTTTGAGGCCAGCATGGGCAACACAATTAAACAGACATACAAAACCAAGCCAGATTAGTGAGCACAAGCTCCCCAAACAGTTAAAATTCACAGAAATCTCCTTTCACCCACTAAAGCAAACTGCTGTGGCTTACCTTGGACAACTGAGGAGATGTGGTGATGTCCTCGCTCGCACTGATGCTGGCCTGGCTGACCATGGAGAGCTCGGCAAAGCTCCTCTTCTGCAGGGGACTGTCCATGGTGGAGGGTGGGTAACCAGGGACGAGGCCCTGGAAATCAAACATCTGGCGCCTATTTACTGGCCATTTGCCTTTCAGTACAGCTTCACAGATGTTGTCTAATCGGTTTATCATTACTCTGTCCTGAAGGGGGAAGAGTCACAGGAAATTTGTAACAAAGACCTACTTTAAATTACTGGATAAATATGTCCACCAAGATGCTGAAGAGCACAGAATATTAAAAGTCAATTATTTGGACTAGAGTAGCCTGGCAAGAAGTTAACAGACAAAATCCATCAGAATGGTTTGGTTCTGATGGAATGTTCTAGGTGCTCTAGTAAAGAAAAAGTACTATTTTCAACTATGTTCAATGAATGGCATGAAGCAGGGAGCACACCAAGTAAACACCACCTTCAAAACAACCTCAGATTGTAAAAGGAACTCATTCAGGCTTCCAGAACGCAGCCGGTTCAATGGAGCCTCTGCACTTCGCGTTTCAGTGGTCTGGCCTGCAGAGCCACAGGCCAGAGTGCAGTGTGTCCCAGGAAGGGGGCCATCATTAGTGTCACTATTAATAAAGTTCAGCATCGTGAAGTGGGCAGCAACCTAGAAACACCTAATGAATGTCAGTCTGGGTTCTCCACCTATTATCACCCCAAATTTCATTGAAGCATGCACATTAAAACGTTCTAATTACAGCCCCTTAGTCCGAGCTCCCATAGATCAATAGTGCCTGTAACTATAAACCTTTGACTGAACTGAGAAACTCCCCCACTAGAATCAGTGTGGGAAATTAGTGTGACCAGGAACCAAGAGGACACAGGGAATGGGGGGAAAAAATCTCGGTGACAGTATACCCTTCAGACAGAAATGTCACCTTCTTTTTAAGCCACATTAACACCATTAAGAGTGGCCTGGGATGAATCACCTCAAGTGCACCGTGTGGCACTTACGCTGACTACTTACTGCCTTGAAAAACACAGGCTCTAATGGCACAGAGAACATTTTAAAGAATTATGCTTCCTAACCAAAGAGCAATTGTCCTTTGCCTTGAGTTACAGAGAAGTACATCTGGAATGACCTCAGGATGAATGGGAGAGCAAAGGTGTCCACCACCACCCTTCTCTGGTCCGAAGAACACAGTGGGATTTTTAATAAATTATTTTAAATTTAAAAGCTTTACTTGATCTTTAAAAAGTTAACATGGTTTCAAAGTTCCACACTTTTGATTTTGTCAAATCTATTGAATCAGTCAGAGCTTCTACAAAACAACAGGACAGACAGACTGAAAAGCCCCAAGGAGTGGGCAGGATCAACGGTTCTGTTCACTCTCACACTATCTTACTACAAAAGAATCCGAAATGTTTCTTCACTTGGCTTCTTCCCGATCGCTATGTTAAAGAAAGGAGAATTCTGCACTGTTCATATGTTCCAGCAAGGTTGACTTCAAACGATTTGAAAAAAATCAAGCTAGAGATTTTTTCTTCCTGCTCTTTTGTTAGATCACCAAAACAACCACAGTAACAAAATCCTGCCAACCTTGGGCCAAAACGAGAAGGCAAACGTTCTTTCGTGAAGGAGCTGAGCCACCGAAGGATCGCCATCATCCACGTAGAATCCATCTCGGGTCTCATCCCTAGCAGTGCTCACGGAAGCATTGCTTTCTTCATCGAAAGTCTTCCCTCTAGAGACAGCTCCTGCTGGGAAATGAGTTATGTGCAGCACTCACAGCCAGAATGCACAGAAGCCTAAGTCTAGAAAGGATGGGGTTGAAACAGGAATACCACCCAGCTCTGCTTTACTGAATGCCTACTGTACACCCTGAAAGACATGGGGTGTTTCTCAAACCTGTCTTGTCTAAAGCTTACAACGCCCACAAATGTAGATGGTGCTTCTTCTATCTTGATGAAACAGCCACGGGAATCTTTTCTTTGTGGTCACAGAGACAGAGTCATATGTAGCCCAAGACTTCCTCAGACTCACTATATAGTTGAGGTTGGGCTTGAACCTGTGATCCTCCGGTTTCTCTACTTTCAGGTGCGGAAATAAGGAGCATGTGTCACTACACTAAGTAAACCTTTTGAAAGCTAGCATGTTTCTGACCCAAGAGTTTCTGTTCTGGTTATGATATTAGCTAATAAAGAAGCAGCATTGTTTAACACGGTGCCTAGTTTCTACTTTGTGTTGGTTATAGCAATCTGTAACATGGAAAATGTGTAATCAACCAGCCAAGCAACTGGCCATCATTTATTCAGTGAGCGACTCTTTTCCATCATATTCATGTGTCAACTTTAACATTACAAGGGATTCTTAGCACACCTGACTATGAACTTACTCTGTCCTTAAACCAGAAGTGACTGGTGTGTTTGCAGTGCTCTGAGTTTACACTCCTTGAAATATGTTTGCAGGTATAAAGTATGAGGACAAACAGACACATATATACATAATTAAAACTATTCCTTCACGGAAGAAAATGGACATCAATTACTCTTGGGGAAAACGAAAAGGGCAGGGTCTCACTGTATAGTTCTGGACTTCAGTACGTAGACCAACCAACCTATGCTAGAGTTGAAAGTGTGTGCCACCACACCTAGCCATCAATGACTTTTACAAAACAAAGTGCTAGAGATACCAGGCGCGGTGGTCCACGCCTTTAATCCCAGCCCTCTGGAGGCAGAAACCGTGGTAGGTCATCCAGAGCTATGAATTCTGGATTTCTCAATTAAAAGACAATAACAGTTCCGGTAACACACAGAGGCTATGTGTATACTACTGATACTGATACACTGATACTACTATCGTGGTATCAGTGACAGGAGCCAGGCATTACCTTCTGGCTGTGACGACTCCTCCGACTTATCGTCATCCTCCAGTTTTTCTTCTTCGTCCTCTTCTGAGCCTTTCTCTGAGACAGACTTGGACCCAGGGTCTCCACTGCCCTCCACCCCTTTGAGTTCGCCCTTCACAGAGCTGGCCTCAGCCTCACACTCCTGCTTGCCGTCCTTGGCCCCACCGGCTTCTTCTTCCCCCTCTTTCCCATCCAACCTCTCTTTGGCCGGTGAATGTTCACAATCCTCTGCCTTGCCTTCAGCCTGCTCCGTTACCTTTTCTTCATGAGCATGAGCAGAGGAAATGACTGGGGGAGTCTGGCCAAAGCCCATGGCCAGAGTATTCAAAGAAGGGACGGTACTGGCCCCACGGTTCTGAGCAAAGCTTTTGTGTGCGTCTAAGAAGGATAACTCAGGGTCATTGAGGATGTGGTAGTCTGTCCGGCTGACACCGTGCTTAGCAGCACCCACCAGCAGGTCCCTGTCATGCCGTCCACACTCCCACCACTCAGGCAGGTCTAGGCTGGGCTGGCAGAGCTTCAGCCTGTCGCTCAGTTGTGGGTGATGAAGGACCTGCTCTCGGATCTTGCGAAGCAGTTCGATGCGGTACAGTGTTCTGGATGCTCGTTCCTCTGTGATGGGCTCTATAAGGGCGGCGAGGTCAGGCGGCTCTGTAACGCGAAGCACAGCAGTTATCTGGACAGGCCCAGAGCCCACCCTAGCCTGCATGCACGGCCAGACTGCCTCGCACAGTGTGTCTACTCACTCATTCCTGTACCTACCGTCCTCAGGCTTGGCAGGCATTCGACACACCCGCCTGCACATGGCCACAAAGCAGCTGAAATACTTCTCCAGACTCTCATCAGACTTTTTGTCTAGTCTGGCAAAGGCTCGGAATTGGTTCCAATCAAACTGCTGTTTCACAGGGTCAAAAATAACCCCAAAGGTGGATACCACCCGGTAAAAGTCAGCTTCCTCTCTTCTTGTCCACCTGTGGGAAAGGAGATCTGGCTTACATCATGCTCAGAAGGGCATACAGGATACTCTGTCTTTCTCTGCCCCCAGATCATGTCTTTGGGACTTATTTAGGGTTGAGGGACGGACACCTTCCAGGTAGCAGGCCTTTCTTTACTGTCACTGTGTGGTGTGATCACTGCTTCTTGGGGACCCAGCAGAGAAGGGAAGAGACGGCATGGGGAATGGGGGTGGGGACACTGCAAAAAAGGTGGAGAACTCACTTTTGCCTTTTTTCAGATATAATAGCTTCCCTTTCCGCCTCCAGCGCTCTCACTTCCTCCCGGGGCCTCCGTCTGCGCCGGTCCGTCTTCATTAGGGCCTCTTGCCTCATTTGTTGCCTTTTATAGCTGCGCTGATAGGCAGTAATGAGCCGGCGCAGACGCGTAGTCAGGGTTGACGTGTTCGGCCAGTAAAGCTGACCTAACTCAGCGTTGCTCTCACTGTGCTTGCCTGAGGAAGTGGAAAAATGAGTCTGAAACATCTCTCACAACACAGACAACTTTCCAACAAAAAAAGATGACTCATTAGCCTTCAGAGGACAGGGTGGGAGAGGCCACCCTGCCACACTCAGATTTGAAAATATAAACAAGCAGTAATAGTGGAGAGAGTTTATAAACTATTTGCTTTTAACTCCTTCAAGGGAAGGGGGAAGGTTTATCAGTCTCACACAAAGAAAATTAGTCTTTCTTATAAATGTGCTTATGATGATAATCTTGAACAGAAATATTTCAGATTTAAACAAATGCCCTCCTCTCAAACAAAATGTTTAAAGGACTTTAAAATTTTCTACTAAATAATGACTATAAGCAAGCAAATCAATTATCTTAATCAAAAAGTTCTATCCAAGAAAGGTAATGAAAACCATCAATAAGGATCACCATTATTCCCCAGGGGAATAATGTGGAAGAGCACCCATGAGCTGCTGTCATCAGGCCATGGCGTGGGTGGGATCCAGCTGCTGGCACTCGGGCTGCCCAGCCTGTTCTCCCTGCTCCACAGCTGCCCTGGAACCTCACCTGTGCTGTGCACATCCATGGAGTCTTCCTTATCCTCTGGAGGAGAATTCGCAAATTCCTTGAAAGCAATGTGAGAAACAGAGCCATTTTCAATTGGGGTTAGATTTTACTTTCTCTTTAGAGGAAGGCCATTATCCATAAAATTTAACACATTCTATATGGGCATATGATATGTTACTAGTACTGTAAAAGCCAATCACTCAAGGTCTTACATCTATCTCATCTTTGAATGGCACTCTCGTTGGTTTATATTCTGGATCTTCATCTTCTCTATCAAATTCTCCACTGTGCAAAATAAAAACAAAACAAAACAAAACAAAATGATAGTTTTAAATTGCATCATTTGTAGGTAGGTGAGAGAAGAAGAGTAACAATCACCCCAATACCAAGTCTGGGTCTGACATTGAAAAACGACTCTACCAGTATTTAAAATGCAGTTACAAGAGGGTGGTGAGGGAGTCACCAAGGAGCCAATTTCATGTATTTGTGCATGCGTGTGTGTGTGTGTGTGTGTGTGTGTGTGTGTGAATTTTGTTTCAAATAGTTATTATGCTATATAGACAGGATCTACTGGTAAGCATCAAATTCAAACCAGACATAATAGAATGCCCAGTTCAGCATAAGAACCAACCCCTGCCAATAGATGTAATACTGACATAAAGTTTATTAAAATTTTAAAATGTCCTCCTTACCCGTCACCACCATCTGCTAGCATGTCTGTCCCTCTCTGCTCAGCAGCGATGGCCTTGGCATCAGGCATACCGACTCGTTCCAGGAAGCACAGTGCAGGGTCAGCTCGCATGGAATTGTACTTCTCATAGCCTGGGCCGTACCCACCAGCACACAGAGGATACACACAGAAACAAAGGAAGACCCCATCACTGTCAAAACCCACAGCCCCCGCCACAACACGGCCAGTTTGTTTCCCAGACATCCCATGTGCCGAACTAAACAGTCCTTGTTTTTGTGCAGCATTCTAGGGAAGCTTTTGTGGGCCCCCTTATATATGGGGGTGCCACGGAATGCTCTGGATAACTGCAGGATGCCAGGGAGGATTTCTCACCCTACTCTTCCCCAACATCTAACTCTGCTTGACATTTAAAAGGCTTCCTAACATTTCTTTATGACCTCTGCAGGGGTTCTCCAGGCCTACTCTCCCCTGCCCCCAGTAGGTTTGGTCCTGCAGGAACTCACAGGGCCGGCTGAAAAAAATCCCCATGTATGGAAGGCCAGCGAACCTGTCTTATTAGGTTTATGATGATGCATGTCAGTAAGATGACACTGTTCCCTCTATGGTTTTCAAACTGCAATTTGCTTTTTGACTGCCCAGGTTGACTAGATGGGAAATGGCAGATCCCAACAGTGCACTGCGGGAAAATGATTTTGAGGCCGAGCTCACAGAACACGGGCTGGAGCACATAGGAGGAAGAGCACAATTCAATTAGGATGTGCGTTACAACACACCGCTCCTAACTGCTGTAGAGCCGCAAGCCAAACTGTAATCATGAAAGGTTTTATAAGCCATCATTCTCCCCTTTAGTCAGCCTGGGCTGCTGAGAATACCTCTGTGACCCCCAGAGAATTGGGATTACAATCAGGAACCGTTCACTGTATATATCATGGCACTTCTGCATCCAGCCTTTCAAAGTTAACAAGGCTGCATCCCACTCAGGGGAGCGGTGAGTCCTCAGCACTGACATTTGTGAAATATTGCTTGGAACAAAGCCCAGGAGGCACTTGTACAGATTAATAGCAGAGGTTAAGCCCACCGTCCACTCTTGACACGGGCTGGCAGAGTTAGGGAGGGCAGCCGTTCCGGAAGCAAAGTTTCGGGAATGCTTTGGTACAACTTGGCTATTACTAAAACAAATATGGTTTGACTTCTGTTTACAGCCAAGAAAGAAATGTTTTCTTCTCAAACACTCAACAAACATTCAAAAACAGCATCTGATATTTACGGTTCATATTAGGTTTTCAATGCAGAAAAATGGTAGGCGCCAAGAGTCCTTTGGAACGGTCCTCATTAATATTATGACTTTGGAAAAGAGTATGCTAAGAGTTCTAAATAAAGATGAAGTCACACAGTCAAGATGTGTTCAAACAGAAACACCCCTTACCATGTTTAAACACTCCAATTAAGAGGGATTTATCTGCTTCCCTATCCCACCAATCTGCAGGAACTTCAGCATGGAATGGTTCAGGGATCCACACGTCTGCTTCGCTGCAAAGACAGCATTTAAGCACTCTTTAAATACAAGTATTTAAAATGAATCCTATCCTATGTGGTAAACACACACACCCATGTGTCCTCTTCTTCACAGCAAGAATCTGACACAGTAGAGGGGAATCAGCAACAAGGGGCAGCAGTCAGTAGCCAGGAATGAGCCTCATCACAAGGTATCGCAGCTCAGGAACAAGCCACTGTTCCTCTCCCTCTTATAAACAAGCACATGCAAATGGCCCTGTCCATCTTCTCAACCCATCCCCAAGCCCAGAGGACAAACACTTTAATGAAAGACACAGAAAGGAGGTGAGGTCCTGAGAGTCTGGGTGGGTTCTAAACACAAGCCGTGGAGTTCCCCAACCACCTGGGCTAGCCTGTGGAGGGAGGAACAAATGTGCGTTTGCACCAACCTTGAGTCTGCGCCCTCGAGGATCTTCTCTGCCTGGTCTCCTATCACCTCTTGTCTTAGGTAGTACAGCATGCGGACGCGCAGCAGGACCCTGGAGAGGAAGGGGGGGGGAGTTCTTAACTTCAGTGCTGTTTGCCAACAGTGGCTTTTGGCAGCTGCTGCTGTTCATCCATCACCCTGCCAAGGCTGATTAGCCATGCTGTATGGTAGGCTTGAAGCGTGACAGATGGTGCCACATAATCACCTCTGTGTGGTGCTTTCTGCTGGCTTCCAACAGGCCTGCCTGGCAACCGCTCACACTGCACAGAGAGGGAGCGAGCTCAGCCCAGCCCAGGCGTACTTCACTTAGACCTACCTAGTGCAGCTTGTGAAGTTTAGACACGTACCCTACCACTGCCTCTGAAGTATTGAAGCAAGTTTGTAAACAACCGAGCAGATGGCTTTCAGTAACTGTTCTGCTTCATTATCTCATAAAATTTCTTCAGCTGCTGCCTTAATACCATTTTTGGAAGCACATCAGAAGTTGTAGGAATAAACGAGATATAAAATCTGGTTTTACTACCTTACAATAAACCCTCAATATGGAATGTCAGGTTTTTCAGATTATACAACTTTGCTTCCGAGAAAGGAAGATGGTGAGGGGAGTGGGCAGGGGCTGGGTCCTTACCCTACTCAGGGAACATATTATATTATCAGGGGACCTTAGTTGTAGTTTAAAAATAATAAACACTACAATATTAAAATGTATCTAACTCACTGATAGTCATTTTTAATGAATCAGCATTAAAAACTGGTGACATTGTAAGGGCTCCAGATTTCCCATCTTGCTTCTGTTTCCTCAGTGGCTAAAATGTGACTCCCCCCCATCCCCACAAATAAAACTCACCTGGTATGCTGCACGGGTCGTCTGTCTACCAGACAGCCCATATGTGCATTTGGGATTGATTGACACCTGAAGATGACCCTCTTGGTGAGGGTTGGTTTCTTCCAGTGTTATCTCCCTAGCTGAATAAGCCTGTCACATAACTGTATAACACCCCTGTGCCAACATTTCTCATTTATACACACTGGCTCTCTTGGTCTTCATAATAATCCTGTGATGACATGAGGCAAGCTCTCATTTCCACACTACAGATGTGAACACTGTTGGCCATAAAGGATGAGGTATAAATCCAAGGTCACAGGGACACCTTGAGCACAAGCACGCAGATCTAAGTCTCCCAAGATGCGGCGACTTGCCTCTAAGACATCAAAATGACAAGCAGAGGCAGTCTTACTAAAACAGACTAGTCCCCACCAGGCATCAGTAGATGCGCTGTCTACCCGAGAGTCCTCTCATGGCCAACATGAGTTTGATGGGCTGCAAGGTTGTAAATAGTAAGATGTATGCCAAGATAATCAGTTGTGTTGGGGAATGCCTTCGTACTTTTCAGTTTTTTTTCTCTTCGTAATACGTAAGCTCAAATACTGACTTTGCCACACTGAACCAAATAAGGAAAACTGATAGCATACTTAGTACAGCTTTCTTCTGGCTAGAGAATCTGCAGGCCAGTGTTTTCTTACACTGGGTGCTCAGAAACAGTAGTTCCAAAGGAAATCTCCTCTACCTGTGGCTGGACTCTTGACTCAAAGTCAGGGAGCCTAATGGTTTCTTTTCCTTTTGGTAGAAAACACAGACTTCCATTTCGGGGCAGGTTTAGGAGTGTGGAGCTTTCTATGAACTGATGTGAACATCTTTTTTTCTAGAGGGAAAGCCAGGAAGAGAAAGGATGGCCAGGACACAGCTCCTGTTCTCCAGGAGTCCACTCTGTGACGGATGGACAAGGAGGCTCCCAAGCCCCCAGGGCTAGTCCACATTGTCTCACATATCCTGCTAGTGTCTGTAACCGAGGACTGTACATGGTACTCGATAGCATCCCCACTTGGCTTCTTTCATCTGTCTGGTCTCACAAGCTAGCTTCACATTTGTGAGGAGCAGTGGTCAGTTATTTTTCTAGAATGTCCTTCAGTTGGGTCTTACTTTTCTACCTCAACACCAACATCTTTTCACGTTTGACAAGACTGAATCTCAAGCCATGGTCTACAGGCTAAGGACAATGGGACACTCTTTCTACTCCAGAGAAAAACTAGAAGGTGTCAACAGTGTCTTTCTGAGACCGAAAGAAATACACAAAGAGCCCCGTGTATTTCACCACGTGTACTAACTGCGGAGGGCTCCCTATGAACATTGTTACGGACAGGAGACTAGGAATTAAAAACGACCACGGCTATGCTGGCATCTGGGAAAAGGAGCACTGTTCTCACATTAAACCATTTAACTTCCTCTGGTGGAATCCAGAACTCAGAAGGCAACTGACCTAAAACAAGGTTAACCACAAAGATGGGGACGTTTTCTGAGAGCTTTGATGACCAGGTTACAATCTTAGTAAGAAACACCACGCTAGGACAGCAATGAGATCCAAAGACACCAAACGCATTGAAAGATCACGGTAACCCGCTCAAGAGCCCTGAGGTAAAGAGTCAGACTTCTGTGGTCAGGTGGGCAAGGGGCTGCACAGGTGAAGGGGAGTGGGTCACCAAATCCCACTGTGTTGTTCTGAACTGAGAAATCTCAGGTAAGCTATTCTGGCTGCATCTTTGTAGATAAGCGGGGGATTAAACAGAACAGCAGCCAGGAAAAGATGTGGGTGCGTACCATCTTAGTTACTCAGGTGGCTGAGGCAGGAGGAGCTCTGTGACTTTGAGCCAGCTGGGTCTACACAACAACAGAGACATAACTAAAGCCAAAGCACTATGTAACTTCCCCAGTGCCTCCCATGGAAGCAGTCAGTGAAAGGTGGAGTCATACAAAAGGAACAGTAATTGTCTGTCTACCACATATTAGCCCCACCCTGTCATTTACAGTCCCACACAGCTGGTAACAGGTAAATGTGGGATCAGTCCAGATATCCATCAGTGGATGAGAAAAGACTAACAAAGTGAGGCATACACAGAGCGGAATAGTATTAATCAGACAAGATCAGGGTGACACGACCTACAGCATGGACGAACCACGGGCACTACACCAGATGAAGTCATCAGAATAGGGCATAAATACTGTGAGGTCACCACTGTGAAGCAGCTAGTCTAGGAAGGACAGGCAAACAGGACAGATGCTGAGAGCAGGGTACTACGCATGCACATCCTGACATCAGGTGCTCAGCATGCTTGCCCGCCTCGACCTGGTACCTACTTGTTGCAGTGGTGTTTCAGGTGCTTCTTGTAGCTGTCCTCCTGGAACAGGGCATCTGGGTTGCAGCTTGCCAGCCAGTCGGCATCCTGCACTACCGGCAGCGTACTCTGGGCCTTCACCTTCTTCCCCTTCCGGCCCCTTGGCACAGGGGCCGACAGACCTAGAAGCACCAGGGTCAGTCATGGATCTGTTTGCAGTGTACATTACAACATCAAAGGCAGATACAGGTACAGTGGGAAAGTGAGAGTCTATGCCGCTGCCCTTTGCCCTTTACCGAATGGTGGTATCTCTGGTAGCCTTTTGTGACCCAAAAGCACAAAGAACACAAGACAGACCTACCGGAATGATTGAGCAGGGCTCGAGTCTGGCCATCGGCTGTGGGTGTGATCAGGTCCCAGATGAAGCTCTTGATGTTCTCGTCCCCTCTGTAGTGATTGAGACAGTACACCAGGATGGCTCGGCAGATGGTTTCTACATCTTGCTCAGTAAGCTGACGTTTGTAGCGTCCATGGGACAGGATATCTGTCCAGCGGCCCCAGCTGGAAGGCAAAAAGGCGGCATGCAGATGGAATCTCTGACTACATAGGTGTGGCATCACCTTGACAGCCAGGGCCTGGGACTGGGAAATCCTGGACCCACAATGGCATTAGTCACCTCTGGAGACAGGAAAGGAGTACAGGTACACCACCTCCTTACAGAGGGAATGATGAAGCCATGGCCACACCCGCGTTGCTAATCGCTTTCCTGAGCTGGTGGTGGCTACGGATGTCTTTTTAGGAAATGCATGCAACCAGAGGACCTGGAATTTGTCACGTTCTCCTTCAACTACAATTTGTATGTACCTATGGTGACCAACCGTTTGAGATGAAAGATGACTTTAAATTGGTGTGAATACTAGAAATCAAAGCTACAGGCTGAGGGGTGGGTCCCGATGTATCAACCCACCACAGATGCCTCAGTAGCTAGTGAAGAGCTAAAAGCCCTGTGGCTCCTTTTCAACAGGAAGTGGTTACTTCCAGCTCAGGAAAGATGCTGGATCAAGTCTCAGGGCCTCCCAGAAAAAAAGGGCAGGAGGAAGGACTAAGCACAGGAAACAAGCACCACATGTACCATTATCACATAAACAGTGGTTGTACTGCTGTCTCAGAAATACCACCTACTACACAACAAACAGGTGTGGGGCGCAAAGGCCGCCGCCTGAGCTGTGCCTTCCCCAGAACAACCACCGACAGAGCCAGCAGAGCCACAGTGCAGAGCCTCTCTGCTGCCTTCTGTAATAACTGAGAGTCATGCTCAGAGAGCAGAGAAACTCTTCTGCCAGGCCCTGCCTCTCACCAAACCACTTTTCCTTCTGGCTGTTCTGACCTTTCTCAGACCCAGGCCTCGTGCCTGCTCCTGCCGCCCTTTCTTACATCTGCGCATTTCTGATGTCCCTCAGCTACAGATTCTCTCCGTGACTCCTCGTCACTCCACTCCCAAAGGGTGAGGGCAGTCCCTAAATCATATCTTAAGGGAACATGCTGAGCTTCTGTGTTCTCTTAGCAGAGTCCTGCCTGCCATTTCATCTTCACAGTGTATTGATATTTCTGCTTGCTCACCTGCCTGTCTTAGGCTATACCTGCCTTGCTCACAGTGGTAGTTCTGATGTCTGAGAGTCCCCTAGTCCAGAGCCCAGCACATGGTGGCTGTTCAATCCACAACAGTAAAAGTAGGGAGAGGACTTGAATGTAAAGACAGGGGCCCTGAGCATCCTTCTTAGAACCAGGAGTTATCAGTGTGTTCCAGTCCTAAGGTTTGCAACAAAATTTAAACTTTGATCATCAGGCTGAAACACAGAAGGAGGTGCAGGGAGCAAATGGCTGAGGCTAGGTGAGTCTCTGCCCTGTGTACAGGGTGGAGAGCTACCCAGTGTGCAGACTAGTGCCAACACAGCTGGTGAGAAACAGGATAGGCCTTGGCTGGCATTTCTGCATTGCATACAAACATCTACACAGCACTGTGTATCTGTGGCAAGTTGCAGCATGCACTGCAAACACACTTAAAGAGCTCCTGACCTTCCGGAAATGCTGACTGGGATTCCATCAGGAGAGAGACCCATGAGACATGCAGGCCAGAGTGCAAAGGGGACAGCAGAGAGGAGTGCTGCAGGGGAGGCGGGCATAAGGTTGGTCACGAGCATAGGAAAGGGCGGGGCCCATGGCAGAATAGCCTGTGCACAGGCAGAGATGACAGGGGAGCCAGTGGAAGCAAAGTTCCCAAGCGGAGCTCACCCACGAGAAAGATTCCACACGACAGACAAGTGTCAGCCGTTGAACCATGCAGGCCTCAGACACATGCTTCCCCCTGCTCTATACCAGCAGCGACCCACTGGAAGAAATGCCACAGGCCACAGGCAGGACAGCATGTAAGCAGTGAAAGTCACTTCGGTGGCCGTTTCTATTTTAATGGAATCGGCCTACAGTCAGTCCCATGATCTGTGATCATGTTCTTATCTACTGATACAGGTATTTTCTGAGGACCCTGCAATTCAAAGTTCTGTGTGGGTGCCATGTTGCAAAGCTGATGTGGGAGTCATCCTATAGCAAAAGGAACCCTACAGACTTGTCAAGTTCAAACGGCCTCTTAGGCTTTAGACAAGTTGGAGGACAGGCACATGAACAAAGTCTCTGCCTCTGCGAAGTCTTTATAGCAAAACACTATTAAAAGGTAACTATGGTCATAAAGTTTATGTGACAGTACAGCGCCCAAAGATTTTGCAAGTTTATATCATTCTTAGTTTTTAATAATCTACAAGTAAATTGTAATTCCCACGGTGCTAGCTAGCGCTCATAAATTCCAGTGGCTTCTCTCTCCACACCTGGGAAGATGAGGACGTGGGTCATATTGACTATACGAGCCACAACCTGCAGAAAGTTACTGCTGAGACATCTGTCTGGCCACACTAAGAGCAGCCACGTAGGTCCACGGAAATATGGTTTTCCTATGACAACTGAGAATTCCAGCTGCTGGTGAAATAGAATGAGACTCCGTGTAGCGAACCGGGAACAGGCCTTACCCGTACACCAGCAGATTCTTCTCCACCCTGAAGCACTCGCTCCGGGCGTAGCCCTGAGACTTATCCTGGGGGCGCCGCGGCTTTGCGCACGGCTTTTCTTCGGAGTCGCTCTCCAGGTCGGAGAACTCCATCAGCTCGTCCTCCTTCACTGCGCTGTACAGCCGGGTCTGCTTCCTCACTCTCGGAGTGTCAATGACCAGGTTGTTCTAACAAAAGAGCAGGACAGTGAGAGTTGTGCCGACCTCTGCGTCAGATCAGGCAGCAGTCTGGAGGGCACGTCCACTCACCCTCCCGTTTAAGGCATCGATGTCCAATTCAGCCTTCTTAGCCCACTTCTGCCAGAAATTTGGGTCATCCAAAGAAATATCTGTCCTATTTCCAGATGCAACAAAACTGGCCTAGAAGGAGGAAAATGTCTGTGTTACTCCGAGTCAGGACCCCTGGTAGCCTCTGTTCATCTAGTCACCATATACGTGTGTTCAGCCTCTTGTGCAAGATAGTACAGTGGCTGGGAGAGATGAAAAGTGTCCCTTGTACACTTTCCACACCTGCCACAGGAGTAGAAAAGTGCAAGCAACTGAGAAAGGCCTTGAACCTGGTTCCAGCAAGGTCCTGCTGGGAGCAGATCTAAAAAAAAAAAAGTTAGTTTTCTCTACAAGAAAATGCTAGGACCATATTTTAGAGCACTCGCAAAGGAAGGGAGGTGGCAGAGATGTTCATGGCAGAGCCCTGAGCAAAGGCTCAGGAGAGAGCAAGGATGAAGGGGGTCAAGGAAAAGCAGTCACCGGGAGTCGATGAGAGCGGAGGCCAGCGCAAAGGGGCCTCGCGTGTGTCATCAGCAGTCTGAGCCCTCTCTCAAGAGAAGCACAAACTATTTGAAAATAGGGGTAAATTTAACATGGACATGGCTGTGTAGGGGGGGAAGTTATAGCAAAAGCCTCCAGTGGAGATTAGAGCACACCACTCCAGCAGTTTATACCAGAAATAATGACTAAAAGGGAAGAAAAGAAGACTTCCTGAAAAGACATTCTTCAAAAGGTGAAGGTAATAGATGAAGACATCGGCAGACATGGACACCAAAAGTGAAGAAGCCAGGGAAAACTACCATCTCCAGCTCTGGCATCTGCATGTCACTCAGGGGAGTGTGTATGTGTGTGTGTGTGTGTGTGTGTGTGTGTGACACAGAGAGTGCACGTGAGGACTGAGGAAAGATCGTGCAAGAGACTGAAAAGATGTGAGGGCGCACAGGACAGAGAAAAACCTCTACAAGCTGGGGCAAGGGGCAACGGAGGAGCTCAACTCCTTCCTCACACCACATAGACAGCTCAGCTTGAAATGGATGGCAAACGAGTTAGAATGTTATCAGTGAGGACATGGGAAAAAGCAGCTTTAACACACAGGTGTGGGAAGGCAACAGGGAGTGGTCCATCAAGAAAACAAACTGAGGCTGGGCAGTGGTGGCACACGCCTTTAATCCCAGCACTCGGGAGGCAGAGGCAGGCGGATTTCTGAGTTCGAGGCCAGCCTGGTCTACAGAGTGAGTTCCAGGACAGCCAGGGCTATACAGAGAAACCCTGTCTCAAAAAACCGAAAAAAAGAAAACAAACTGGGCTTCAACAATTTTAGCAGCCAGGGAAACAGACATGAGAAGAAAACAAACAAACAAACAAGGAATGCCGTCCAGGATGCAGTGAAAGAGCAACTCGTTTTCACTGCCAGCGGGAATGTAAATTCATGGAGCCACTATGGACGGATGGATGGACGGACGGACAGTGTGAAGGTTCCTCAATAACAACAGCACTACCGTAAAACCCAGCTACCAGGATTGGATTCCCATAGGAAGGTCTCTGAGTCAACACACCACTGAGACACTTGCACACCCACGTTTCACAATAGGCAGGAAAAGGAACCAGCCTAGATGTCCAACAACACGGGAACTGGTAAAGAAAACGCTCTAGCTATACAGAGTGGACTTTTATTTAATTGTAAAGAAAAACAAAATCGTGGCATTTTTCGAGGAAGTGGATGGAGCCGGAAACCACTGTGTTGAGCCGTCAAAGGTAGGCTTAGATACAAAAACACCATGCTTGTCTCATGTGTGAACCTGGATGCTATGTGTGCGTGTGAAGGTTACGTCATAAACTACAGGAAGAGATTTTAAGCAAAAGGGTAGCGAATAATAGGTCTCATGTGATGTGAAGGCAGATGAAGGGGCTTCTGCAGAGTGGAGGGGGGCCACCATAGGGGGAACAAAGGGCACGGAGGGCAGTGGGGTAAGGGGTGCAGTGTACGATGGCCCGTGCAAGAAGATGCCAGGATGGAGCCCAGCATTTCTATGCTAACTTACACTTTTTCCAGTTTGTTTAAAAGAAAAACAGAAACACAGCAGCCTGGTCTGCTAGTTCCTTAAATGATAAGCATGCACGAGAGAGGCCTCAGGTTCAGTCCTCACTGGGGAGTCGAGAAAGCTAACATCACCTCTAGTTCTGTTTCTGTTGTATGTTCAAGAGAAATGAAAAGATGTGTCCAAGCAAAAACTATGAAAATGTTCAATAAAAATCCCAAAGTAGAAATAACTCAAATTTCATCATCAATTAGCAATGAATAAATGACTGTGGGGCATCTATTATCATCTGGTCATTGTGTGATACCCATACAGTAGAACATTGTAAGCCATAAAAAGGAATAAATTATCCATGTACGCTACAAAAGGATGAACGTGAAAAACATTACATAATTTTATGAAAGCATACTCAAAAGACCGCACATGTATAAACTCCACATAGAATGGTGTTTCCAAGGTGGACAAAGCTATAAAGAGTGTGTGGTTCGCAGGACTGGGTGAAGCTCCACGGGTAGAGACTGCCTGCTAATAAGCATGGGGATCTTTCTGAGGAAATAGGAACATTTGAAACTTAGGATTGTGCTAACAGCTGCCCTAGCCTATGATATGTCAAGGCATCGAATTTCACACTTTATGACAAGTAAACCACAGTTTAGCAAAACTAGAAAGTAGAGTGAGCCTTGGTGTGGACAACTGGAATCCTAGCAAGTGGGTTTTAGGTGACAGTCAGGGCTCAGAGCATCCTTGTTCATAGCAGGTTGGGTTTGGTGGAAGAGCACACAGCGCAAGCTGGAAGCAGACAGTGGCAAGAGCTGGGGTGGAAGGCCATGGGCTCAGTTTAGCTGTGAGCAGTTGTGGAGCCATAACAAAGGGGGAAAACAGGAAAGAGTTAAACACTGAGTGACTTGACCATCCTTTTGGGTCGTTTTGGGAGTTGGGGTCTGGGAGATTATAAAGAACGAGATTCATAAGAGGAAGCATGGGCAAAGAACACATGAGAATAAGACCACGGGGGTCCCCCACAGGAGAGAACCCAGCTTACAGAGAATTCCGTAAGTGTTGGGAGTGGCCGGGAGAATTAATAACTGGTCTGTAATTCATAATGAAAAGCCAATGTTCTGCATGTTTTGTGGTCCTTGTGCAAATTCTCTTCATGAGTTCTAGAAAGCTGCAGTAAAGACCTAGCCCCCTAGGTGAATTCAAACCTTAGCAAAGGTGGAACCTTTTCCTTCGGACTCAATGGTAATAGTGTGGGTTCGTCGGAGGAGAATCTGGTCAATATCTTCTTCGCAGAACTTAGACCCCTCATCTTCCTCATCCATAAGTGCACCGTAAGCCCCCTTTCGTAGGAGGTCTTCGATCTCCTTCTTGGAAAGCTGTACCTGTCTCAGAGGAATCATAAGTATCCGGAGTAACTCAGAATCAAAACACAAACTGGATGTCTTAACTGGGTTTACTTATGACGAAGGGAAATGCAATAAAATAGACTTAAATCTGAGGTTAGAAAAACAGCCAGGGAGCGTGGGGGCACACGCCTTTAAACTCAGAAACGGGGAGGTGGAAGCAGGTGGACCTGCAAGGTCCAGGCCAGCAAGAGCTCATAGTGAGGCCTTGTCTCAAGAAAACAAACTGCCGGGGGCAGTGTCATCTTACCCCGTTGGTGGCATTTTCTCGTCCACTCATAGACTGCAGCACAGCTTTATCCAGACCCAGCTTCAGACTAGCCTTGTCAAACATTTCCCTTTCATAGGAATTCCTTGTAATCAGCCTGTAGATTTTCACAGATTTGCTCTGCCCTATTCTGTGGCATCTAGCCTGAGCCTGGAAGGAAAAGAAAGCCAATGGCTGTTGCAACAGAACACAGGACTGCGTCCTCCCTAACTGTGTATGTTCCAAAGCTGATCTCAATGTTAGATTTAGAGGTGAGGTCTCAGGAAGTAATTAGGTCATGGGGGTGGTGCCCTGATGAACAGGATTAGTGTCCTATAAGAAGAGCCCGGAGGAGGACAGCTGTCTATGCAGCAATCACCCAATCTTGCTGGCATCCAGACCTCACAGTTTCAGCTCCAGAACCTTGAGAAAGGCATGGGTATTGTTTAAGGGGCCCAACCGTGGCATTTTGTTATGGCAGCCAAAGTGACCAGCACAACTACTCAAGAAACACATGGCTCTTTGGTCAGTTCTAAAACGGCATTGTTAAAATAGAGGCACAGTTTAGAAGGGTTCCCTATCATATTACGCATCAGGTGATCACTAGTGGATTTGCTGAGTCAGGAGACAAAGGCTGAGCAATGACACACTAGTTCACTGGTGTGACTGTTAAGTCTGTCACAAGAGGCACTGGGGACAGGCAGCCTGCCCCCACTTACCTGGAGGTCATTCTGGGGATTCCAGTCTGAATCAAAGATGATGCAGGTATCAGCAGCAGTGAGATTAATGCCTAGCCCTCCTGCCCGTGTGCACAGGAGGAAAACAAACCTATCGGAATCAGGTTTGGAGAATCGGTCAATAGCTGCCTGGCGAAGGTTGCCTCTGACCCGGCCGTCAATCCTTTCGTATGGGTACCTGGAAACACAACAAGGAGGCTGACCAACAGCTACCATATGCTTGCTCTTTTTTGCTTTCAAGTAAGTATTCCAATATGGACTATGCACTCACACAGTAGAAGGATTTAGCATAAGTAATTCAGATCAGAGGTATTTTTCCATACAACTGCCAGAACACCCAAAGATTTAAGTATTGTTTTACTTCCTCAAGGAAATGGCTGTAAAATACATTTTAATTTTAACTTTAAGAACTTTTCTCCCCAAGTTGAAAGAAATGAAGAAAAACTGCTCACAAAAAAGTATTCAGCATAAAACAAAGAAACCTACGTGTGTGTGTGTGTGTGTGTGTGTGTGTGTGTGTGTATCTGGTGGTGGTGGTGGTGATATGTGCCTTTAAACCCAGCACTAAGGAAGCAGAGATAAGTGGATCTCTGTGAGCTCAAGACCAGCCTGGTCTACAGAGTTCCAAGACAGCCAGGGCTACCCAGAAAAACCCTGTCTTAGGAGAAAAAAAAAAAGGTACACAGTGGCCCCCTGCAGTCACAGAAGATGCCCTTATATATAACTGTGGTTTAAAAGGGGGAGGTGATATATTGTCTCCATTCTGCCACCTCTACTGTAAGTGTCACTTCTGGGTGACCCATGCAGAGTCCTGTCCTTTCTCTCGGTTGTTTCTATGCAGTGGCCTCACCGTCTCTGAATGAGATAGTCTTCCAGGATGTCCAAGCAGCGCACCATCTGGGAAAAGATAAGCACCCTGTGGCCACCAGCCTTCAGCTTTGGCAGAAGCTTGTCAATCAGCACCAGCTTGCCAGCAGCCTGGATCATTGCCTGGAGCTGAAAATCTGGAGACTCTGCATTGTGTGTTTCTTTAAACTCTTCCAAAATTTTCTCTTCAGCACCTGCAGAGATTGGATGGCATGACGTGAATACAGTAAAAGGTTTTTATTGCTAAAAACAATGGGTTTGCTTTCAAGACCCCACAGCAAACTGGCAAAATCAGAATATCCCATTCACATGAAAGAGCAGGAGGCCACCTGCTTACTAAGTTAGATCCACACATAACTACAGGCCTGCAAAAGGGACCAAAGTTTTAAGTTCCATACAATGAGGCAGTTGGGGAGAGATCCACGTTTTCCAGCCACCAAATGTTTGCTGACTATATGTAAAACAAAACAAAACAAAACCAAAAACCAAACAAACAAAACACCCAGCTTTCAACAACAGACTGATAGGCCATAAGTGACGGAAACAAGCTAAGGGCCAGATACCTACAGAAAATCTAGAGCCGGAACTGCAGAGGAAGGGGGTGTCTGCTGACTAAAACACAAACAGCAGTGTTGTCCTGAATTACCCAAACCCTCTAAAGCTAAAACCAGAGATGTTTCTTCACTGTGTAAAAACTTGAATGAGGTAGAGCAGACTCAGGAGAAGGACATGTCCCCGATGAGGAAGGCTCACAGCTACCGGCTCTGGCTTCCCCCACCTCACTGTAGGTTCAGGCAGCAGCAGGTGAGTGTCTCTCAGTGCTCCAGTTCTTTAGCTGGAGTTAAGGGAGGTGATCTGGCTCCCTCCTTGGCCTCTGGGGCTCCCCAGTCCACAGGGCTGGATTTCACACCCATCTCTCATCACAGCTGTTTTTTAGAAAGCACACCAAATTTAACCTAAAGGGCTCACTTCCTACCATTATACTGTGCCAAGAACTTAACCCTTCCTCCCACTGTTTGAAACATGTGACACACAGATGGGGGTTACAAAAATCTCCCAAAGGCTTTTGAAGGTCGGGTGGGGTCAGGCAGGCCACTGCAACCGCCATGGCACCTCTACAGGCCCCGCTTCCATCGAAGATGGCTGTGAGGCTGTTCTCATGAGGTTGTACGGAGAATACCGGATTAGTTAAGAATCGTCAAGGACAGATTAAAGCCACTTGATGTTTGGAGCGAGTGCCAGGCCTTCCACTTGGTGCATGACCTTTTCACACAGTGAGACGGGCAGAAAATGCCAACTCTCTCGAAGAGCTTGACCCTTACTCACCTGCCACAAGAACAAAAAGCTAAGATTCAGATTTGTTCTGTAAGTGTGGAAGCAGACCAAGGAACGATAAAGAAGAGATGCCTCGTTAAGAACAGAAGCCAAAGTGTCTGTGACTGACAGTGACAGTGTTCCTCAAACCTGAGCCCCGGAGACCCAGCACTGGATGCAGAGAGCTCTCCCAGGCAGCACAGAGGCTTACAGTGAATTATCTATCACAGCAGATCTTTTAGAAAGTTTATTCTTTTGTGTAATGCATCATAAAATGCTTACAATTTAGGAATGAATTTTTTACCTTTCGGATGTTTGGGTACTCTCTGCCCATGAGGTCTACAACCCACGATCAAAATGAAATGTAATAATCTAAAATGACTTAATAATCAAGGAATAGTTTTTTTTTCAAAAATGAGACTTTCACTTCGAGAAAGCAAATGTCAGACAGGCTGGAATTATTTTAGTAAAAAAATTGAAATATAAATAATTCAAATAGAGAAATCTAAATTTATGTTATAAAATGATAAATTTATTAAGGAGCAAAGTAATACACCTGCAGTTTTGATGCCATTGGTAATTTCTTACCCTTTAACTTTTAGAATTTAAAGTGTGTGCACACGTGTGCATGTGTGCATGCGTGCATGTAAGTGAAGACGCCTGCAGAGGTCAGGGGGATCAGATCCCTCCCAAGATGGAGTAATGAGCAGTGTGAGTCATGGGATGTGATGTGAGCGCTGGGATCGATCTCAGCTGGGGATCACCCCCACGCCATAGTAAGGTGTGCTGTAACTGTTAAACATTTCTCCAGGTACAAATTCTGGATTATATTCTTTTTTCTGAACTGATCGATTTCATTATTCAAGTTCTTCCAGAACAGTTCATACCAACAATCCCTCATTCTCCACAAACGCACGCCCTTTACGATTCTTTCAGCACGGCATTTATTATGGCAACAGGGAAGGAGGGGGAGGTTGAGGGGAGGGTTGCAACTTCTGCCCTATGTATCACAAGGTAAAACTTCAAAATTAGCAATTCAAGATCTCCTTTGAGGTTAGATTTGAAAACATCAACTGGATGTGGGTTAGGATGAACTCAACTGCTCTGCTAAAGTGCAGCTGGTGGCGCATTCATCATTGTGTGCAGAACAAAGGCAGCTGGAAATAAAGTAGAATTTCTCCATTTTAACACTGGGACTGGGGCAGGGACCCTGCCATCATCTGTGTCTACTAGCCACTAACAAGGAGGAGGTTATCTAGGAGGTAAGAGACAAGAGACTCTAGGATTTTCTCCTCTCCAAAATACATCCCACCAGGTAATCTTTATTTTTCTTTACTCAATGCCCCCTACTTTCTTCACTGTTCCTACAAAGAACTGTAATAAACAACGACTCCATGTCACTTCCAACCGTCTGGGGACTTCGGACATGCTTTTGTCATTCTGGTCCTCATGTTGGGAAATAAAATGTTATCCAAACAATGCTCTGGCCCAGTACTACTAACTCTACGTGGGATTCCCAGGGATCTGCCTGTTAGCAACAGTGACTGAGTGCTTGCCAGGCACAGACACTCTTACTTTTTTTTTTAATTGGATAGTTTATGTATTTGCATTTCAAATGTTATCCCCTTTCCCGTTTTCCCCTCGGAAGCCCCCTCTTCCATTCCCCCTCCCACCCACCCACTTCCACCTCCCCACCCTGGCACTCCCCTACACTGGAGCATGGGGCCAAAGGCCTCTCCTCCCATTGATGCCAGATAAGGCCATCCTCTGCTACATATGCAGCTGGAGCTTTGGGTCCCTCCATGTGTACTCTTTGGTTGGTGGCTTAGTCACTTGGAGCTCTGGGGGATCTGCTTGGTTGATATTGTTGTTCTTCCTATGGGGTTGCAAACCCCTTCTGCTCCTTCAGTCCTTTCCCTAACTCCTCCAGTTAGGGAGGAGTCCCAGTGCTAAGTCCAATGGTTGGCTGCGAGCATCTGCCTCTGTATTTGTCAGCCTCTGGCAGAGCCTCTCAGGAGACAGCCATACCGGGCTCCTGTCAGCAAGCACTTCTTGGCATCAGCAGTAGTGTCTGGGTTTGGTGTCTGTGTATGGGATGGGTCCCCAGGTGGGGCAGTCTCTGGATGGCCTTTCCTTCAGTCTCTGCTCCACTCTGTCCTGGTATTTCCTTTAGCCAGGAGCCCTTCTGGGTTAAGAATTTGGAGATGGGTGGATAGCTCCATCTCCCCAACCAGGGGCCGTGCCTAACCTCTGGATATGGTCTCTACAGGTTCACTCTCCCCTTTGTTTGGTGTTTCAGTTAATCTCATCCCTGTTGGGTCCTGGGAGTCTCTTGCTTTCCTGGCATCTGGGACTTGCTGGTGGCTACCCCCAATTCCCCATCCTACCTCTGTTCAATTTCCTGACCCTGGCTATCGCCCCTGTCTCCTCTCACACCCGATCCTACTCTTTCAACCACATACACCTTTATTGCACATACCCCCACCCTTCCAGAGTTCCCCCCACTATGTTTATCTTACCACTCCCACCTATGTACAGATTTGCTCCCACTTTTCAAAAGACATGGTTAGGCCAACTGGGGCACTTTGCTCTGTTATGACCAGTTCGTAACAATTTAATGTGTACAATTAAAACTTCCTTATGGATGCTACTTGTACACAGCAACAGCCCCATGGGAGCTCGCTCCCAGATCCTGGATGAGAATGAACAGTTGGGCCCTGGAGCACTCTGTGAGATGTCCGTGAGATACCGTGCCTTCCTCCCAAGGACACCTGCCTAACAGACACTGTGTTACTTACTCTCAGGACTGAGAGCTCACCTCAAGGCATGGCAACTAGAACAAACACCTCAAGGGGTCCTAAGGGGCTCCAGAAGAAGAGCTGTACAAGGGACCCTAGAGACAAATCTGCCACAGAAAAGGCCCGTTTGCTATGTTTTGTGGGAGAAACCTCAGCAATGCTCTCTGCATAGAATTAACCTGAGTGAGCAGGAGGGCATGGGAGCTCTGGGATGTCCACCTTGTCATGGTGCTGAGCTCCTGTGACACAGGCCTCACCAGCACCACGAGTCCTTTAAAGACTAAGTCTCTTTTTCCTCTTTCCTGCTGGGGATTGTTGTTGCCTATTTTCTCTCTATAAGGCGTGAAATAAAAGTATATGAACACAGCAGGTGTGTCCTCCTCTGACATACGTACCTTCCCTGAATCCAACCTCACCCACAGGCTAACTGACACCACAGTGGCTTATGGGCTCACAAACACTGCATGGTTAGCTAGCACAACAGACATGCAGTTATCAGACATGGCGCTCTCTTTAGGAAACAAACACTACTTTCAAAAAGCAGTTCACAGACGTCACATCCGAGCAATGGCCTCAGGTTCCATGCCCTGAGCCTATCTTCTAGGTGTCACTACTTTTTCTCCTACACCGACAAGGACGTCCAGGGTGGTGGACAGGTGCACACTGAGACAGGGAAAAGGGAGGTGGTCTCCTCCTTCTCTCAACACCCCAAGTTAGCCTGCCATCACAATACCAACTGCCCAGATCACAGCCGGACCCCTTCAGCTGATCTTTTTCTGCTTGCTTGTCTGTCTGTCCTTCATTCCATCTTTTTCAGAATGTTGTCTGTGATCAGTCTGGTCTTCTCATTTTTGAGGCAGGCTCTCTTGAACAACAAGCCCCTCCTCACCCCATTCCTCCCTATGGCTAGCCTCAAATTTTCTATATAATTGACAGTGACCCTGATCCTGATCCTCTGACCTCTACCTCCTTGGTGCTGAGATAACAGGAATGTGCTATCATGCCTGGCTTTACGCTGGGTTCTGGGATGGAACCCAGGGCTTTGTATACCCTAGGTGAGCACTCTACCAACTGAGCCACATCTCAGCCACATAGACACATTCCTAAGCTCAGCTCAAACACCAGCTGTGGCTTTCTTCCACCCACAGTCTGGAGCCAAAGTAACATGTGACTCCATCTGGGGGCTTCATAGCAGAGTCCAACATGTCTAAGAGGCACAGTCCCTCCGTGTTGCACACACTGCTGTACTGCGTTAGGACATCACCTCAACATCCTTTCTTTTCTAGTTCTGCCAGGCAAAATCCTTGTCTCATATACCATCTTCCTCTGAGACTTGCATCTCAGAGGTAGCTCCCTCTAAGTTCCCACTGGCTGTACCCATACAGGCATGGGAAACATCTCCTTAACAGTTTCTGGGAGTGTGGGAGTCAGTTACATGTCACTATGGAGTAGAACACATCAAGGCCAGGAAGTCCCTATCAGTAACAGGGACAAGAAAATGATTAAAACTTAAAAATCTCCTCTCATTTTCAGGGGACACAGGCTGAAGGCCTTCAGACTACAAGGGACCTAAGGCCACTTTTCCATCATACACCTGAAGTAGACTGGTGGTGGCTGCCCACAAGAGGATGCTCTTAAGTGCTTTGGAATCAAATACCACTCCCTCCATGAAAACCTCACAGGGTTTTAGCAGCTGGCCTGGGCCTGCTGACAACATCTATTCCTGGAGCAAATACCCACTTTCAGATGAAGGGGATGGTGACAGGCAGGGCGGCATGGTGCTTCCAGAGAGCACTGGTCACCAACCTCAGCAACCCAGGGTACCCTCAGGGTAACCCCTGTGAGCATGCCCCATGAGCGGACAGGACTGTGAGGAGCACATACCAAGAGAGCCTTGGCACGGGCAGAGGGGAGCTTCTGAAGCTTGTACCAACCTCTGTAACAAGCTCCGGGCGGGCTTACCATTGACTAGGTGGGGCAGGCTTACCATTGATTAGGTGGGGCAGGCTTACCATTGATTAGGTAGGGATGATTGCAGCACTTTCTCAGTTCCATCATAGTGTTTAAAAGGTTAGGTACGTTAGCTTGTCCACCACCTTTGGAAAGAAATGTAAAATTCTTCTCAAGGATGGCTCGGTAATATTTCTTCTGAATGTTTGTTAGCTCAACTTCAATAATAGTCTCTTCTTTGGGGGCCAAGTTCTTTTCTACATCCTCTTTCAGGCGTCTCAACATCATTGGCTTTAGAATAGCCTGTAGCTTTTGCACCTAAAAAAGGACCTCAAGTCAATACTGGCATCTCCATTTGTTCGCTTATGTGTTAAAACATCCAGGCATTTAAAAAAAATAAAAAAACTAAAAGGGAAGGCTGTCTTATTTACTATCCATCTTCAGTCTTCGAAGCCTAGGAAGATTGTGAAGGCGCTAAACTTTGAGTTGTCGCTCCAGTCAGAGAGAAACCTTTACCTATTCAGAACTCCTGAATCACGTGAGGGGCTTGAGAAACTGAGCACCCGTTGGGGGAGGGGCATTTACTTAGTTTCCCTTTGCATTTTAGCCAAGGGGATGAACAGGAAGAGGGCAGGAGCAACGTCAGGGAGCTCTATGCTTCTCTTCCGTTGTGGGGAGAAGTAACAGTGAGGGTGAGGGAGCAGGAAGATGTTAGTCTGCATCAGCGAGCAAACCAAGCAGGAGTCTCTCTGCTACCCTTTCCCACTGACTGGCACTACACTCTTGTTAGATTACAGAAGAGAAACAGACCACACCCTGAACTCAACCAGGAAGTTTGAGCCAGGAGGCTGGAGAGTGGGCCAATAAGCACCAAGAGTCCAAGCTTATCAATGCCTTCATTTTAAAATTAGTGGGGTGGTGTGGGGCTTTGCTGATCACCGACAGGAGAATGCACGCAAATTCATGTGCATGTAACTTTTCCTGCGCCTATAGTTTCCAAGTGTTTCTCACACACAAGCCCTTTAGTTTCTTTCAGAAATCCAGTAGGCTAGTTGCACCTCCAATTCTGAAATGTAAATAAATAGGTTTGAAGCAGTATGGTTCAGAAATGAGACCAAGGACCCAAAATTCCAGTGGACAGATGGTTCTGTAAACCCTAGGGGCTCTGACACTACTTGTGATGTACACCCTGCAGAAACGCCAATCCAAATGGTACAAAGATCTCTAAAAGTTGTATTTGTAAAGTAACCACCTTATAAAAACTTAACAGGTATTTTGGGGGATGGAGGGGGAGAAGGAGACAAATGAGATCAACTATGTAATGATGACTTCAAGTCCTAGAGGATACACAAAGCTCTTTGCCAGGGTGGCAAATATTATGACAGAACCCTTACTTCTTAAAATCTGCGAAGGTCAAAGCTTTGCCATTTCACAAGTTCATCTTTAGTTCCATGGCTGAAAGGCAACACAGAGGGGTTAAGTACCTGCTCTTCCGTTTTCAGATCACCAAATTCTTGCATAAAGGTTGTTTCTGAAGGGAAGCGACTTGGCTCCAAGAAATGAAGCAGGCTGAAGAGCTCTTCCACAGTGTTCTGCAGTGGGGTCCCGGTCAGCAGCACTTTGTGTTCCTGAGAGAATGCAACGAAAACAACTTGCCAATCAGGAACAGAACAATTCTCAATGCTCACATTTTTCTCTGTGTGTCTATAGTCCCCTACTTCTGCTAAATCAGCATGGGCTGTACCCAAGGTGTAGAACTTAGAGCAAAGAAAAACACACAGGCACACGTGGTTCCTGGTGCAGGGGCATGCAGACACAGAGAACACCACGGCACACTCTGGAGACCCCTCCATATGCCTGCTACTGTTTCTTCTGAGTTTGCAAGGCTGAGATTTAAGGATGATGGTTTTCTAAGTCACCCAATCTCAGTGATTTTTTTTTTCCTCCACTGTAGTTAGTTTTTCCCTAAAGTCCCCAGACTCAGTTCCATGGCTCCTTTCTGTTCTCTAGATCAGCAGGACTCTCACCTTTCCATCTGCTTCCTGCATGACTCACTGTGGAGACAAAAGAAGTGCTTCTAAACACATCAGCACATGAAAAACCATTTTGTTCTACAAAAAGTTTTCAACCAGCAAAGAGGTCGCTTAGTTTTAAATACCACAGTCATTTAAAAAAAAAAAAAAAAAATTCAACGCTATTTCTCATTTTGTGTCTTTGAAGAACATTAGCCATTGCTTCAGACAGTGTTCCTGCTTCTGAGCTCCTTCCTCCAGCCATTAATTCAACTATGCCTTCTCTTTCTATTTCAACATAAGCAACAGAGATGCCTTTTAGATTGATTAACAATGGTAAATCTCTATCTATCTATCTATCATTCTCTCATTCAACATAAGCAAGCCTATTAAATCGATTGAAATTAACAATGGAAATTCATTCACATATTCATTCATTCATTCATTCATTCATTTTTGCTCTCTTCTCATATATTACATCCAGACTGTAATTTCCTCTCCCACCTCTCTCCAAGTCCTTAAAAAGAAAAAGTTAAGACAGGGTCTCATGTGTCCCATGATGGACTTGAACTTATGATCCTCCTGCCTCCACCTTCTAGGTGCTGAGATTAAAGGCACATATCACCACTGTGCCAGGTTTTATGCAGTGCTTTAGGGACCCGGTCTAACAAGTGTCTTGCTTGGTGAACATTAGGCTCTACCAACTGAGCTGTTCCCTTAGACCTGAGCTTATAAATTTTAAAAGCCCTAATATTTTCTTCTTTGTTTGGGTACTTGGTGCATAACACAACAAATTTATTTTAGGAAGTGACTGCAGCCAGGTAGCAATTTCAAAAGATAGACTGATTTTATTGAAAGCTGACCATACAGAACATACACTTACTGAACCCTAGTGAGATAATCTAAGTAACAGCAATCTCTACCAGGTCTATCTGTCAGTGAAGCACTTTAAAAATGAAGTGAAGCAGTTTGATGGTTTTGTTCTAGTTTCTTCCTCTCTTGTAGAAGTCTCTGATTAAAGGAGATGGGTGGATTGCCATCAGCAGTGGGCTCAAGAAGCCTGCGCAATATGTAAATGAGTTCAAGGTCTTCTAGACTGGTAAGTTTCACAGGCCATGATCTCTGATTTGCCAAAGACCTGAATGACTTTATCCAAGAACGTTTGAAAGTGTATCAAGGACGGAGGAACGAACACAGCAGTGAAGAAGCAGTGGCCATGCTGTGTTGACTGTCTGGGAGTGTGCTCATCTCCTTCCTTAGTGCCTTAAGGTCTGAGCACTTAACTTAGAAGTTAAAGACTCTTAGGTATGCTCATTTCAAAGGCAACTTAATGAGTAAAGGAGCCCCTGGTCTCGGGCTATTGGGTACTATCTCCTCCAGTTCAATAGACTGGCAGAAATGCACCTGCCTTGACAACATGATTGCTTTCTTTAGTGCGGATGGAGAATATGTACTTAATTTCATTTTAGCAACACGTTTTTGTGTGGAGCCTCCTATCAATGAATGAGGAGACAAGAGAATCAATGAAGACCTATAACAACTTCATTGCAGCCCCTCTTCATTGAGAGCGTTCCTTCTGGAGCTCCTATGGAGGATGGGGTCAACCATGATTACCCCCCCCCCCCCACACACACACCTCCCTTTCTTTTGTTATAGAGGAGAGGCAGACTCTTTTCTGACTTGGAGATCTCTTTACTAAGCACATGCTCACCCCTGCTCAGTCTAGTCTAAGTATCAACAATCCCTAGAGCTACAGCCCTGCCAGGACAGCACTGCTCCTCACTAGGTAACTCTGGCGAGAGTGCAGGTTCAAATGATGCTGAAGTTAGGGTTTAAGCACCGAGCAGTCAGCTATTCTCAGCTGCATCAATACAAGGACATTTTGACTTTGAACAACGGTATCTTCCACCTTAAAAACATCTCTTCTGAGGTCACTGGAGAGTTCCAGCGTATTATCTAAAACATGCGACAGGCACACTGGCTGTGACACTCAGAACAGGACTGGTCTCCCATTGCGAGGGGCAGCCTCATTCTCCCTGTCTAGCTCAGTCAGGCAAACATCTCTATTTCCCCTATGTGCAATTATGCATTAAAAAGTAAATAAATATTGTGATAAGTAACAGAAAACTTATTTCTATGTCAGATTCTAATCCATTAATAAAACATTAATTTCTATAATATCTCAAAGCAAGTGAATTCTTTGATGTTGAAAGAAGTGAATAGATTTCCCTCACCAGCAAAGGAGTGCTGTACAATGAGAATCTACTATTTTGAGACATAGAAACTAATAATAGATCACAACTTAAGGCAAACTCAGCCACATGACACTAAGCCTTCAGAAACAGACATACAACCGTCTCTTGGTGGGTGACCATGAAGGCACACCTCTGCTCTGAAGATAGTTCAGTGTCCTGAACATTTGTGTTTACCTGCAAAGAAAGGATTCTTTCCCTGCACTGCTGGAGCCCCACCTGGGGAAACCAGAGCCAGCGTAGGAGTCCCTCCTTCCTTAGAATCCCGCAACAAGGACTTTCTCTGGTCCTCTAAATGCTCATGCTGCTTTGCAGACTGGCTATCAAAGCTGGTGAACTGCTTTGCAAAAGATCTAGGACCTTGTTAATCAGCTGTTTATTTGATAGAAAAATGGGAAATGCTACCCTAAATAGGAAAAATAAATCGATCTTCTTTCTTTTAAGCAAAATTAGATTTCGCTTGTTTGTAATTAAAAGAATGGCTGGTTAGTCTAACCCTTTACAAAAGCTGTGACAGAGAGCTCTGAGGTTCTTTTCAGCAGGTCCAGTCTTTAGTAAAATGTGTACAGCCTCAAACACGCAGAGGATTCCTTCCCATCACCCACTCTCAATAACAAGAGATCCTATCAATCTACAGAAGTTTATCAACTCTGCCAATACATTCTACATGATAACAACTTTCTTTTTCAAATGTACATTAAAAATGAGAAGCCAGGCTGGCGAGCTGGCCCTGCAGGTAAAAGCTCTGAAAACCTGAGCTCACTCTCCGGAACTCACACAGTGGGAAAGAACCACGTGGCTCTCTCCTTCCCCTAGTACCATGGTAAGTGTGCAACCTCAACACATAAGTAGGCAAATGGGAGGGAGGGAGGGGCAAACAAACGGCCATACTGTCTTGAAAACTATGGAGTAAGAAGGAATTCAAGGACAACAGAGCTTGTAGCAAGATAAGAGGATCGGGCACAACAAAAAACCAAATCCTGCTATTTGCCCAATATGTCACTGGTAATTATTCCTACAGAAAAGAAAAAATCTTCCAACCAAAGTAGGAAGGCATGGCTCTTCTTTGGGCAAATAAGGTAAGTGTGCTTTAAAACCCCAGAACAATTGTGAGGCCCTCAATTCCCCAAACTTCTCAGTATCTGCAGAAACTGAACAGATGTCCCAGCCAACTAACCGACAGCGTGCATGTACAACTGGCCCCACTGGGGCAAAACCACATGCTGGGAATCGTAGCTGGACTGTCATCGCTGAGGCAATGCTTGGCCCAACAGTTAATGGCATGGCAGATATTTGAAATGGAGGTTGGTCAAATTATCATGACTATGCTCTGCTGAGATACCAGCAGACAGCGGTCAGGAAGACAGCAGCAAGGACTGAATGGCTTAGTCTAGGGGACTGACGGGGCCGTGTGTGCGGTGCCCTTCACAGGCAGCACATTCAGAGACCAAAGCAACAGTGCAGGGTTCAGTGGCAGCACCAACGGTTACTAACCAAGTCCATCATCTTCAGTCCTTCCAACAGCTTACAGTTCCTGTTCTTCAGCCTGTGCGCTTCATCAATGACCACACAACGCCAGGGAATATTCCGCAGCTCAGGACAGTCCGTCAGAATCATCTCAAACGTAGTGATGATGGCATGGAACTTATAGGACCCTTTTATCACTCGACCCTAGGGGAACACAGTACATCAGGGTTGTTTCATAGGACTAACTATGTTCATACATTTGAGCATAAAAAAAGCTGCTAAAAATGTAGGTATTTAACCCTTTGGAGACCTCTGTATTTTAGGTAGCACATTCTGCTTTCAAGTTACAGCTATTTTGGTTAAAACAGAATTTTAAAACATTTCTTTGTAAAAAAGAAACTAGAGAAGTGCTAGAAAAAGTTGAGATCAAATTTCCTTAGAGATCATGTGTGGTAAAGCGCCATTAAGTGCTCAAGTCTGTGCAGCCCACAGACCCTAAAAGGAAATTGAGTGCTAAGGTAACTTTTAATTTTTTAAACATTTCTCTAACTTAATTTTTTCCTTGTTTTATTAACATTTCTTGTAAAATACCAAAATGTTTGAAATTAAAAAAAAAAATCCAAAGAAGATAAACCTTATAATTTATCAAATCTAAAGATAAAAACAAATTTTAGTATTTTTTTTTTCTTTTAACTTTAGGTCCCACTTTGTATTTAAAGAGTATATATGTCTAAAACTGCCTTATTTCCAACGATAGGACAGCATCTACTACTTAAAGATTACACATGTTTTAGCATACGCCACCCCTTGTCAGCCATGCATAATGCTTAGTTGTTAATATTAGGCAATAATTACAAGCAGGTAACTACAACAAGACAAAATTAGAGCAAGTCTCAAAAAAGCAAAGTATCAAATCCCTCTTTTTTGGCATACTTGAATTTTTACAATACTATTTTTTCACTTCTGGTCATAGTACAATAAAATGTTTCCTCTGGTTACATTTTAGTATTTGTTTGTTTGTTTGTTTGATATTGTCTTAGGCATACAAGATAAAACTAAGTTATAATGTTAAGTAGAGTTATCCCTTATAATTAAATAATCAGAATGACAAATGATAAAAACAGTATTCACAGATGTAGGGTAATTGTGCAAACATGCATTGGATAAGAAATCTCAAGCAAGTTTCTCAAGTAAGCAAAATCAAGGCTTGCATCCCCAAGTCACAGAGATCTGAGTCTCCAACCCTCTAAAACACACACAACAAGCATAGGGGTCAGGCTCCACCTCACACCCCACCGTTTTACCTGGGGATCTTTGAAGTACATTTCATACAACTGAATGGTCCGACGGCTAGCTTGGCTCCCATGATACACAACCACGTTCAACTCCGTCCAGGTTCGGAATTCCCTTTCCCAGTTGGGGATCGTGGACAAGGGGGCGATTACTAAAAAAGGGCCATGGATTCCTTTCAAATATATCTCATAGAGAAAGGTAATGGACTGGATAGTTTTTCCCAAACCCATTTCATCTGCTAAAATGCAGTTTCGCCTTTAGGAAAGAAAAAGACAGGAAAGCTCCGTGATTATTAACCCTCATTCTCCTCACAGAATATACACTCCATAAGCACATACCCCATAGCACCTTAGCTACCTCAGAGAAAAGTTCCTGAAAAGAAAGATTATTTCTACATAACAACAATAATCATCATCATCATCATCATCATCATCATCATCATCATCATCTCTGTATTAATTTATTTGGTGAATAAATTAAGTATATTCCAACAGTTGAATTTTAAAAATGTATTACAGCATTAAAATTAACATTCCTAACACCACAAAGGTTAGGAGCTACAGCATTTACTGAAAGCAAAAAGAAACATGTTTACATACATGTTGTACCAATTGAAAAGTAGCCAGTCCACTCCCTCCAACTGGTATTCCCTGAGTTTGTTACTGTTTTTATACTCCCTGGAACTCTCCGATTTCTTCCAGTCATCAGCAGGAGGTCGCTCCTGTTCCAAATATAGCAAACCCCATTAGTGGTTTCTCAACGACTACACCACTAGGCTATGCCCAAATTAAGCCCTTCCCCATGAGCAAGGCCTCACCACACGCTCAGTTTCCGGCTCCCTGGACATGAGTTTTTCAAACTCTTCGATCTTTGCTTGATCTAGATCCTGCCTCAGCTCCCATGTGCTGTCTTCGTAAGGGAGTGAGCACCACTTCACCAGATAGTGAATCACAGGCTGGGCCAGGTTCAAACAAATCAGAACTAAAGTCATTGACCAAATATTATATATTAAGGAAAAGACATGAGCTCTGTTTCCCTGATCAAGACAACCCCCAGCATCGGGCAGACTCAGCTGCCCACATTTTAAAACTGTAAGCACTGAAAGTGGTTTCCAGTATACACTGGAAAGTGTATTATTGGGTATTAACCAAAAAAAATTAGCTTCTTATCTGAATCATTGGTTCACGACCAAATATCAAGGAAGAGCTAATGAATACCAAAAAGTCAAACCAAAGGCTAATTTTTATGTAATCTAATTACTCATCAATTACACGATTTGGATTTATTATAGTAAACCATCTTAGCATGTTTGTTTATATAACTGAATGGTTGCTTGAAGAGTGAAAAACTGACAAATTTATTAGACAAATCTCTTTACTTCAAGGGAAAAATGATACCGTTTGTACTCTGTCACATTAAAATGGTGAATGTGAATTCTAGAAGACTGAAGGGAAAATATTTTGGGTGATCTGAGCTGGTGGGAGTTCTCCTTGACTTCTCCTGTAGAGAAGACTTGGTTCTGTTGATTTTCAGGTCACGGTCAAGGTACACTGACTCGCCCAAATTATCTTCTGACAATTTAAATCTGCTATGGGACGGTGTGTTTAAGAACAACTAAGCAAAGCAAAGGTGAGGGGGTGTCACAGACATGGTCTTTAAGACACTGCAAGATTCATCACACAAAGTGTAGAGAAAAAGGGGAATGTTCCTTGGAGGCTCAAGCCAAGGTAAGAGCTGAAGACTTACACAGACAGCTCAGTTCCACGGAGAGGCCGGGAATGCCAGAGCTCATGGCAGAGAGGTGCACAGTGACAGAGACAAGCTCAGTCCCCATTCTCACTTCCCTATGAGGTTCCTTTATATTCTCGGGGGTTTATAAAGCAACACAGGGCAGCCAGGTCTGGGGTCTCAAAAAGAGTTCTTTCTACTAGTCTCAAGTCACGTGACTAAGTGAAGGTCACTAGCTTCACTACGGATGCCCAGTGCCAACGAATTTTAAACTCTCTTCCACTACAGGTGTGCTATCAACTCCACAGGGAAACTTTGTGCTACAGAGTATATGTATACAGAAATCTTTTGAGGTCCTTACTGAGCAGCATATAATTATGACATTTTAATGCAGTTCGAATTGAAAACCAACTAAAGGCGAAAACATTCAGACTGAACATAAAAACTAGTTAGTCTTATTAACTCACAAAATTAATTGCAAATCATTAGGTTTCAGTTAAACATAGACCAAAAGCCTGGTAGTGGAGGTTCTGACCAGGCTCAGGCCTTGATTTTGTCTCTTCTGTCAACTCATGTGAGCTGCCTGAGCCACCCTGGGTAACACAAATGATCTCTGTTACCTCGCCCCGGTCATCTGTGCTACGTGCAAAGTCCATTATCCGGTCAACTTCCACATAATCTGGATTAAAAAGATCATCCTCAATCTGTTCCAAAGAAGAAAAAAAAAAAGCTTAAATGCTCATTCATTTCTTCAGAGAAAAAGTAATTTACTTTTCACTAGGCAATAATATTTTGGGTCACAGCAACACAAAATTTGTATTTGACATCTTCTATTATATTAATTGAAATGCTACAATTTAACAAAATCACTCCCCGTGAGGAAATCAAACTTCCCAGACTTTGTTAACTGAGTATTTTAATTACTGTGTGAGACCTTCTACTGTGGGAGAATGTTTAAGAATATTCCAAATGAAGTGTGAAATTACAATTCACTAATGGGCAATCCAAAAGGCTTATGGCGTGCAATGCATTTAGTGTTCTTGAAAGTTCAGTCTGCAGCGAAGAGTCAGAGGCACACACAGTACGTGCAGGCGCATCTCAGAACACTGTAAAGCACCACGTACAGAACGTTAGCATAAGCCACTAACCCTGAAACCAGCAGGTTTCACATTTGACTGTGAGCATGGTCAAGATGTCTGTAAATCGTTGCCAACCGCTATCATTACCTCATTTAGAGTAATAGTCGTTCCACTAATCTTCCAATAGCTTATTTGTACTGACTGCTGAGTGTTTGGGTAAAAGAATACAAAGTAACCTTAAAGAGAGTTACTTAGCTAACTTAGCTAACATACTAACAATATTTACAAAAACAAAGTAATACACGAGACTAGAATATGGTCCAAGAAGGATACAGTTCATATGAAAGAACAGACCGTGGCTCCCATGGAAGCTCAAGGCCATGCCATACTTTAAGGAGTCCACATCTGTGAAGGTTCTGATCGGAGTCAGAAACAAAGATGCACAGTTACAGGTGCTGTAGATTAGTTTAGTAGTGCACTGTAATGCTCACATGCAAAAGGCAGCTTATAGTCAGTTATGCCTCCTTCTCTGTCCTCTGAACAGTGAGCTGTCAGTCACACACCATGTTCAAGGAAGACACCCACTCTGGCTATCATACCCACTTAAAATGTCCAACCTGGACGCTTTGGACTGTGAATTATGAACCAAACATCACAGACACAAAAATGTGCCTCTGCTGCCTTCAGCTTTTCCACAGAGGTGAGCAGTAAGAAAAAGAATACACTACAGCGGTCACCTGATTTAAAGGGCTAATGTTCTGATGAATTTAGCTTTGCCAAACCTTCTGCATTTAGACAAATAGCATGTACATATTATTTATACACAAGCAGCACAGTACTCCACAAACTAGTCCTGGAGGACAAAGGCTCTCTGTGAGACCACTTCCTTTTCCACATGAACTCTCATAGTCAATGCCCAATTTATTCTCTCCTGCATCCCTTTCCAATGAGGGAGCGCTCAATGGCATCAGGCATATGATGGACTTCCTGGCCTCAAAGTTATTCCTGAAGAGTCAGGAAGCCTAAGCTTCAGGAAAGACTGCAAAAGCAGTCATAGTCAGAAATCCTAAAGGAACAGAGTCAGGGAAGGTGTGAAGCCATGATCACTGAGGGGTCTGCGTGGGTGTAAAAGAAGGGGCGGACAGAGCTGTATTCTTTCCTGCTGTAAGATTTCTAAGTTGCCATTTTCACCAGGATGCTTTGCTTATGTGGACAACAGGTTCAGAGAGATAGGCTGTATATTAGGGCCAGGCACAGTTCCCTAAGGAGTGAGTAAGTACAGGAGCCAGGGTCCAAGTGAATTTAATAAACAGGACCATGATTTAAGGATAGGGAAAGCTCCCATTAAGCTTCCCAGTTTCCCTCCTGCCGAGCCTCACAAAAGATCAACAGGACATATGGGTCCTCTCTCTGGTGCTGCTGTTCACCCAGTGTCTCAACATTTTAGCTTGACTTTCATAAAAAGGGGCACAAGAAATAGATACGCATAGCTTTGTTTTGCTTTTGTTTCCCAGACCACTCTTTCAAAGAAAAACCTTCCTAACATTCTCCTAGGTGAGAGAACTGAGTCCCACTCAGGAGCCCGAGCCTCCCACATCAAGAACCTATTGCTATTGAGGCAGCAGAACAGGAGGACAAGACCAGAGAAAGCAGCACCAGGCACCCCAGGCTGCCTGCATGTCTGCCTGCAGGTACCCCGGAGACAGGCTCCAGAAAAGCACACACTCGACCCGAGACTCTTGTGGGATCCCGTGGCATCAAAATCCTAACGTTCTCCCATCTCTTCCTCCTCATCTCCACAAAGGGTAAACATGAAAGGCAGCGTCCAGTGGCCAGCATTTCACAATCCTATCCTTCGCAGCTTATATTCAGTTAAGTCTTTAGTTATTTACTTTTTGCCTTCTGCCCCTGTCCGTGTGGAGGGACCACACCCGGAGTCTCACACTTGCAAGCAACACACTTGGGCCTGGCTAGCTCTTTCAGGAGAACAGCTAAGAAACTATCAAGTAATCTCTTTCAAAGTTAGAGAGCTACTGTTTTTTAAATCTTCTTGTCTTGTATTTGAATATAAGTTAGTGACCTCGAGTCCAGAAAGCCAGCTAAGCAGCTTGTGAAAGCATCCTTTGAGACATAACTGACCATGTCAGGAGCTGGTCCTTTCCTCAAAGTAGATCAGATATCTCTGTCTATCTATAACTGATAACCTAGAGCAAAGAGAACAAGGGTAGGAGACACTGCCTATCCTCTGTGTAATGGCGAACAGCATCTGTTCGTGACCTCAGTAAGCGACTGCCATTGGCCATGTATCCCCATCAGCGTGACCTCCATACCTACTGAAGCTTTTGACCTGCTCTCGGCAGACTCTGTCTGCTTACTTGGTTCACTTCTCAGCTGCAAGCACATTGTACAATACTAATCACACCATCACTGCTAGTTCCACATGTCACAAGAACCAGCATTTTCTAGATGAAGCCAACAGGAAGAATGAGAAATTTCCTGTTTACAAATGTTAGCGATACCAGTTACCAATGTGCAAGTAACAGCACCAAACCAGTCTCTGTTAACAGTTTAAGGTCCTGAAATTCAAACTTTGGGGTGTTTTGATAAAGAAAACATTTAAAAATTCAAGAACTAATCAGGTTATTTCATACCTCTGAAAGGAATTTGCTCTGGCCCTGTTTTGACTTAAACCGTTTTATCTTTTGCTGAATTCTCTTGTCTTTTTCCAGATCTTCTACTGATGCCCACTGACAATGAAGATAGGAGCTGGAACAGGAAAGGAGCATTCTTAAAACACTTAGAAAGCAATCATCTCATTTACGTCTTACTAAAAAATAACATCAAAAAGCTCTCTCTCTCTCTCTCTCTCTCTCTCTCTCACACACACACACACACACACACTTACTTAATCATAATGGATAATGCTATGCAACATCCAATATAGCTACTAACATTTGAAAATAAATGAAAATCAGTTATGTAAGAGTACTGAAAAGTTGCCATCTGCCTAGCCTTGGGTTTTATCCACTACCCATAAAAAACCGAAATCAAAACCAAAAAAACTTAAACATTAAAATCAATCAATCAAACAGAAAAGAGCCCAATAACAAGTTGCTTTCCAGGTTACATGTCAGTATCCAACAATGAGCATTACAGGGTGACCTTAAGTATGGAATGCTTTGAGCTTTTTAACTTCGTGAAATGAAGGGGTTTTATCAAGTTAAAAGAATTTAAGTTTAAAGCCTCAATTCCTTCGGGGAAAGGGAGTAGGACTCCCCTGACTCACACAGGGCCTATGACTAGCCACCAGGAGCCAAGGTGCAGCTCTGGCTCCAGCCAATGGCCCTCCACCATCATTCCCGTGTTCTTAGCTTGTGTTCTAAAAGCTTGAAACAATGTCTCTTGGGACTTTTTACCTTCCTTAAGCTGAACATCCTCTGAACCCTCCCTTCTGCTTGCACCAGCTTTACAAGTACCACCGATGTTCTGCGACACCTCTGACACTCTGCTGCTTTGTGCTGTTTGATATTTTGGTATTGTGTGGTTCCCATCTGCCCATCACTGCCTCTAAGAGCTACCATCACCTTGTTTTTCTTTCTGGTGATGACATTAAAAAGCTGGTCCATGCCTAAAATCATAGCACCTGGGAGGCAGAGGCGAGATGAGAGTGTGTTCAAGATCAGCCTAGGTGACACAGAAAAACCCCATCTTCAGAAAACTAAGAGCCAGGGATGTAGCTCAGTAGTACACCATGTTACAAGCATGTGCAAGGTTCTGGGTTCCAGCCCCATCATCATTGAGAAAGGAAGAAAGGATCTACTTGGATCTACAACTCTTCTAGTACCAAGATACTGCTACACGGAGACTAAGTGGCGATTACAGAATCTTTCAAAACCCCTTTCTATTGATATTTATGTCCCAATATGAGTTTTCAGATGTAGGGCTGATTAAACACTAAAGCTAAGTGAAAGAGAAAAGTATTTTAAACAGAAGTGCCTTACAGAGATATGAATTCATATAACTCTCCCCAAAATACACTCAGAAAACGGACCAAATGTACATGCATCAACATGCAAATAATTATCATGAGTGGTAAGGTAACAACTGCTGCATTGTCTGCTTTCAACTTGGACAATTTCTAGTAAATAAGCGATACAACCATAAACAGAAAACACAAATTAACTAGTCTTCCAGGTCACTGACAGAAAAACAAAACAAAACAAAACACACCAGCAGTTAACACTTTTGCCTTGAGAAGGGAACAAAGACATATGAAGCCACCAGAAAGGCTCCAAGCTGGACACAAGCACTTGGGCTGGCACAGGCTGGCCCTGCTCTGCCACCTGCAATCTGAAATTTTCAGAGACTCCACTTTCTCCCCTGACACTGATAACTCATGGAGTCTTCATCGGGGGGAAGAAGGAAAGGAAACAGAGTCAAAGGCTACCTGCTGTCTCTCCTTCATTAAGCCAACAAAGCAGAAGAACTCTTTCTCACAGACTAGCTAGCACTGAAAACATAAGTTAAATGTTCATGGAGGGATCAACGATGAGAAAAATATACTACTAAATAACCTCAGGGAAGCCTTACCAAAAACATGGCTTATGGTTACTTTGAAAAACAAAATTTCATTTCAAGACATATTTTTTCTAAAAGAAACTACTTAAATAATATTTATATGTAATGTTGAAAAAGATGGTACAAAGGGGAAATTAATTCTACTTCTACATGTTAGTGAATGTTCTAAGTAAAACGCTAGCAAATGTCCCATACTGCCTTAAGAAGGCAGCAGATGAGCCAGCAGGAGGGTTTAGTGGTAAAAGATGCTTGCCATCAAGCCTGATGACCCGAGTTCAATCCCTGGAACACACATTGTGAGAGGAAAGAACCAACTCTTGCACCCCCAGATGGGGAGAAGAGGGAATGAAAAAACAAGAAAGTAAGATTTACTACAGTAATAACACGGTTGACTTAGTGTTGGAAAATCTATTTTAAAATATACAATGTTGATATATGTCTAAGGAGAAAAATCACACAATTATTCCTATTGGTGCTGAACATCGCTTGAATAAAACTCAACACTTATGGCAGCTGTTTTAAAATTCAGGATACTAGGAATTGATTGTTATTTCATTAACATAATTAAGTATAGGCTTTAGCCTTTATAAAGCCAGGTCTTATCAGACAAGAGAGGCAACAGAGACTTTTCCAGGGGTAAAGGAAAACACAGATGCCCACTATCATGCAATATCATATCTGATATAGGCACCAATGCCATTAAATAAACTATCTCTATTTGAAGACTATACGATTATGCACAAAAAAAAAAAGACAATTCAGAAAACCAATTTAAAGAATAAAGCAATTCAGTAATGTAAAAGAAAATAAAATTGGCCCATGGAAGTTAATAAGTAGACATCATTCACAAAAATAGCCAGTGAGAGAGCATTACGCTTGCACAAAACTTTCATGACAGCAACAAAGACAAAGGATTTAGCGTGAATTTAACACAGATTGTACAAATGTCCATAATGAAATGTTTACGCACTCTTAAAAAGGCATGAACATAGAGCTGAACCAACTAAAAGGACTGTTGGCTTTCTATACAGTAGAGAGTCAATATTCTACATTATAAATTTGTAAGTGTAATTCAGTGTAGAGAAAAATATAAGTAAGCATTCTCGTGGAACCAGACAAGTTCACACAAGACTGCTTATATAAAAATAAATACGCAACAAGGAACATAAAAATCAGGAAGCACCTAAGAAACATACCAGATATTAACATACACTACACAGCTCCCAAGGAATCCGGTGCTGAGACACGAAGAGAGAAACTGAGCAGAGCAGCGTCTTTCAGGCCCTCAATACTCTTCTGATTAGAGCGTCAACTCGACACAAGCTGTTCTGATTTTGTTTGTTTGGGTTTTCGTCAACTAAACACACTCTAGAGTCATCTGGGGAGAGGGGATCTCGGTTAAGAAAATACTCCCAAAAGACTGACCTTTGGGCAGCGCCATCTATGGTTCAGTGGTCCTGGGTGCTGAGAAAGCCATGAGGAGCAAGCCAGTGAGCAGCACCCCTCCATGGCCTCTGCGTAGCTCCTGCCTCCACAATGCTGCCTTGGCTCCCCTCAGTGGACTGTGACTTGGGATATTAAAGGCAAATAAACGTTTTGCTCTCTAAGTTGCTTTCTGGTCATGGCATTTTACCATGGCAACAAAAACCTTAACTAAGACAGATATCAGTACCAGGCTGTGGGGTATGCTGTGACAGACCTGGCCACGGTGGTTTAGAGGAGGAGTGTGGTGACAGGTGCATTCTGGGATATGGAAAAACCACAGTGCTCATACTCTCTGGAAGCTTGGCAGATAAGACTTGAGCGCTATGCAAATGTTGGAGGCCTGGCTTGTGAAGTTTCAGAGGGATGTTTGAGAGTCCCTTAAACATTGTTGCACTGTTCAGTATTCGAATGAAGAATCTGTGGTTCTGGTTGGCTGGGGCTGAAGAATTAGCTGTGATAAAGAGCCCAGCATCATTGAGTTGAAGTCTTCTGGGAAGTGATTCCTCAAGGTCAGCATGCAGAAGCTTTGTGGTCCAGAGGGGACCAAGGCAAGATTTGATATTTGTGTGTAAGAGTCTCACACGTGGTACTAGTTTAGAAAGCAAAGGAGTCAAGGAGAAAAGCTGAGCGCTGTGAGAAGCCAGGAAAGGACATGGGTGGAGGTGCAGCCTCAATAGCAGAAGAAGCCGCAGAATTGAAGGGGTCATGGAGTAAAATTGAGGCTTTGGCACCATGTGGCAGTGTCAGAATCTTTGAAGAGAGCCTAAGAAAAGCTACTGGTAAAAGAGTAGCACAGTTATGTCACAGATCTTAGCATCTTGGAGATGTCGGTACCATTGCTGACTACCAAGGACAGCCACAAGGATGGAGGAGAAGCCTGAGGCTACCAGACAAGCTGGGTGTATGCAAAAGGTACAGTCAGGTGCAAAGCTGCTGAGTCCAGAAGATCATAAAGCAGTGGTTCTCCACCCGGGAGTTAAGACCCCACTGGGGTTCGAACGACCTTTTCACAAGGGTCGCCTAAGACCACCTTCATATCAGATATTTACGTTACGATTCATAACAGAAGCAAAATTACAGCTATGAAGTAGCAAAGAAATTAATTTTATGGTTGGGGTCACCACAGAATGAGGAGCTGTATTAAGGGGTCACGGTGTTAGGAGGCTACTGGCCTAGACTGAACCCCACATGTAAGACATGGAACTTACTGGACTGCTGTCTTCCTTTTTTAAAAGACTTATGTAACTTATTGTTTTGTTTTTATCTTACAGAGTCAACCAGTAAGGGTGTTTGTAATATTTTACAGACAATGGGTCTTTACAGAGACTTTTACCTTTAAGACTGGACATTTTAAAGACACCAAACTTCTAATGTGTTTGAATTTTTATAAACTGTGGAGCTTTATAAGGTAGAATGTTTGGTAGTGGAATACCAATATTAATATGTGATCTCAGGGGTGAACAAGAAGGAAAGGGTTATGACTTAATATGTGACGTGTTTGTATATCAAGTTAAGAATGCGGTCTCCTGTGGAGTTGTTTTGTTGGTGGTGCTCTTTGTGAACTCAACAGGAGCTAGAGTTATCTGGGAGGAGAAACCTCATTGAGAAAATGTCTCCCTCGGATTGCCTGTGAGAGAGTCTGTAGTGGTTCTCTTGACTTATGGTTGATGTGGGAGGGCCCAGCTCACTGTGGGATGGTGGTGCACAGTTCTATAAGAAGCAGGCTGAGCAAGCCATGAGGAACAAGCAAGAAACAGCTCCTCCATGGCTTCTCCTGCAGTTCCTGCCCCCAGTGCAGGCGCTGACTCCTGCCGCATCCTAACTAAGTTATTAACTAAACCCTAACTAAGTTATGAGTCTCAGCAGTTTGGATTGCTAAAAGCTGCATAAATAACAGGTGGACATGGAAGCCTACCTGTAATTCTACAAGGCAAAGCCTTGTCTGACAAGGATGGCTAGAAAGCCATACTGGTGAGCACTGAGTTCAGTTGAGACCCTGACTCAATGAATATGGTAAAACAAGATTGAAGAAGACTCCCAATGCTTCCGTACGCATGCACCGACACATGCACTGACATGTGCATGCATACTCATACACGTGTTACATGCAAACACATGTATACACATGCAGGAGAGAAAGAAGAAGAGAGGACACATAGATACAAATAGATATATTGCACAAGGGGTATGTCTATCTCACATAACTGTGGAAAAGACAGCCTTAACTGTGGTCATGTGCCATCGAACATTGAGATCTATGACAGACCACATGTGAGGCAGGAGTGGTCCCATAATCTTATAAAGGACCTAAAAAATTCCCATGGTTGAGTGACATGAATATTGTAACGCCACAGAACATGTTACCCATGTGTTTGTGGTAACAAGTAGAAACTTACTGAGCTACCTACTGCATGAAAGTATAGCACATACACTTAAAAACAGTAATAACAATGCCGACAACACCCATGTTCCTAACCATGCATTCAGTATATGATCCTTTCCATTATTAAGAGTGCATTTTACTCACAAGCCACAGTTAGACCATCATCTCTTACCCTGCCTTTTGACTGAATCAAAGCATCACACTGATTGACTGACCTCAGCCGTCTAGGTCTGATTAAGAACATGCTACTACATCCACACAATGAGGGAACTAAATGATGGTGTGCTTCTTAGAATGGGTCTCCGTTGTTGACAAGCGTGAACACCAAACACATCATGCCTTGAAGCAGAAAAAACCAGGCATACGCTACAGGAAAGGGTGGGCTAATTCTACCTTCACAGCAATACAGGGAACAATGACTGGAAAGCCAGAGCCAATGAAAGACTGATACGGCTAACTACACAACTCTTCAATTTATTGAGGGGGTTGGTGCACATGTGGAGGTCAGACACCATTGTTGATAAGAAACCAACTCTCTGGTGTTGATTTTCCTGTCAACCTTGTGGGATCTGGGGTTCAAACTCAGGTTGTCAGGTTTGCACAGGAGTGCTGAGCCATCTCACCTTTAAAATTTATGCTGCAATAAATACAGAAAGTTAGAAGACAACAGCATGGCAAGTGTAGTCCCTGGTGGCTTCTGGCCCGAGAGGCCTGATAATCCTCTCATCCAAAGAGCTTACAAACCAGTACACGAGTGATAGGAACATGCGTAGATGCATACACAGCGAAGAGGCAAAAGATGGTCATTAAACTTATGAAATGGTGTTCTTACGGTCAAAAGAAAACGTTAACTAAACGTCACTGGGATTGGGAAGGCAGCACAGCATGCTAGAAAGGCTGAGGACACCTCTGTATGCAGGAGTTTGGTACATTTCTCAACACTCTACATGTGGGGCTAGCATGATGGCTCAGAGGACAGTACTTCCTGCCAGCCCCAGGCAGCTGAATTTGGTCCTCTGATTACCCCACCATGTGCAGTGGCATACATGCATGTACCCTCACATGTGTACACACAAAACAAACAAATGAAAATTTACAAGATCTGCATGTATTTTTTATGCCTTCATATGGCAATCCCTTCCCCCCCCCCCCCCCAGGAATTCGCCCTGATGGTAAATATCTAACAAATTGAAAATATTTACAGGCGTGCATGAGAAAAATCACTGTGGCACTCTCTATCACTACAAAATGCAATTAGTTATTTACAAGGTCATAGACATGGGAGATCGAACAGCCGTACCATAATCATGCAGTGGAATACTATGCAGCCATAAACAAAAAAAGTAAATACACCTCCCACAAAGACTCATGTAGTGATGTCCGGATGAGGACTGAAGGAGGGAAAAGAGCAAAAAGTATATTAAAGCTATACAACCTTTTAAGACAGGGAAATGCATGTGCACCTATGTACACCTACCTATATACCTGCTACTCATGTCAAAAAGTACAGCAAAGAGAAGCTTGGTGTTAAATAGGAGGTTAGAGTGAAAGGCACCGCTTCCCGCCTGACTAATCTTTGTATATAGCTCTGACTTCTGACCAACTTAAAAATACAAAAGAAATGTTTAAGCTAAAATCAGATTACAAACTCAGACTGGTCAACTCAATGGTGAGTGGAGAAAACACTGAAGGAACGGAGACCCAGGAACTATGGGAAATTTGAGTCAGGAATTTAACCTCTACTCTGTAAGACTAGTAGAAAACATTCTCAACAAAGAAACAAAAACAAAACTCAGGTAGAAATTCTCTTATTTTGTTTTTTGATCAGGGTTTCTCTGTGTAGCCCTGGCTGTCCCAGAACTCACTCTGTAGACCAGCTCAGAGATCTGCCTGCCTCTGCATCCTCTGAGTGCTGGGATTAAAGGCCTGTGCACCACCACCACCCGGCTCAGCTAGGAATTCTTGATTCCTTTCCTGCATATTTTAAGGGTGGCAAAAACCAACCAACCAAACAAACAAACAAAAACAAACCAAAAACAACAACAACAAAGTCCAGATGATAAGAGCCAAGCTTCTTATTGTTGAAGAGGGAACTAGCTACCCTTGAAAGGAGAAAGGGCAGGGGGTACCCTGTGGGAGTGCTGGGTGGTGCAGGAATTATCAACTGAAGGCACTGTTTTGTTGTTAGGCGGGTGGGTGCATAGGTAGAGGTAAGCATGTGTGTGTGTGTGTGTGTGTGTGTGTGTGTGTGTGTGTAACAGGTACGTGTGCCTGAAGATCTCGTGTGCATGTGTTTGCAGGTGTGTATACAACCCTAGCAATGTCTTCAGGCAGTGACTTCTTGGCAGCAGTGAGCATGCTCATGGCTTACATTTGACTCCTTCATTCTCTATCTAATGAAAACAGAAAAACTGATTCTGCAGCTGCAGCTCGCATGGACAGGACAGGCTGGGAACACACACTGGCCTCAATGCTCTGACAGGGATAAGGGGAAAAAAACGGAACTCCCACCGGCTACATCTGGGGTGATGTGAGCAAAATAAGTATTACTACCAGAGAGAAGAATTCAAATCTCAATAAAATGAAGCCCCCTGGCTATGAATTAGCCAGGGCAGAGAATAAAAGCCGTCCTTAGGTTAAAAGCCCAAATATTCCACCTGGAAGGGAAAACCAGCTGACTTAGCAAACGTCACCACAGTTAACAATCTCAAAGTATTTCAGATACAGATTAATCACAATTAAGAAAATCTGTCCCTACTGTTTTTGCAGCTTTCCTACAAATCTGAATTAGCATCAAAACAAGTTAATAAAAATTTCTATTGAAAGTTTAATTTCCCTTCCAGCTCCATAATAGTGCACAGAAAACCAGCTTAGTCTCCCTTCAACTTGTTGCCTGTTTGATAACTCTTCTCCTGGCTTGGCAGCAGTGCGTGGTGCGGGGCCCTGTACTGCCTTGCAGCTTCCCACTGCCACCGGCTCTGATGCCTGTCATCTATTGGTGCAATTACATGTCAATCAACCCTTACCCTCCCCTCCATCTGACTTGACACATGCAAGGGAATCCCCCCTGCATCTCATTTAGGTTATCCCCTCTTCACCTATTCGGTTTCTCTCCTTTAGGATTCCCCCACAGGAAATCACCTCATATGAACAACATGCATAGACATAAACTCACCATGAGGACACAATGCTGGCGACGGCTAACATTTATTGCATATTTTATTTTATACCGCTAGATTTTGTTTCACTGACTCTCACAGTAAGACCGAGAGAGACACCTTCATCTTTTTACTTAATGTTTTGCTTACCTCCTCAGAAGAGTGACCCAGTATTTACACAATGCAGACCAAAGGTTCAAAAGCAGAGAAACATGGCACCCAATAGTCACAATTTCCTAGGGCAATGTGGTTTCTTAGGCTGTTTTTATAGCAACTCCTAAAAATCCTGCTTAAATCCCAGAACTGATGCATTTAGGGTCTGTCTTCAGAAGAGCAAAGCAGAGAAAACAGATCTGTGGTCAACGAAGGTATCTGTCCTTAGCTGTCTGTCTGATTAGGAAGAGCCTCAGTCTTCTTCTGGAGGGTAAACACCAATCCTGAAAACCATGCTGGCTGGCCAACATGAGCACAAAGATGCTACGACATAGCTCAAGGCAGCTGTGTTTCTCCATTCAGATTAAAACTAAACTAAACTAAAGCCACTAAACAAATATTGGAAAGCAATCCACGGAAAGCCAGAGCTCACTGCAGTTTAGCCTGAGGGTGGCCTGCCCACTGGGCCTCTGAGGGGTTACCGAGTCCTCATCTCAGATGCAGGGAGGGCACCAACTGGGAAGAGAGAGAGGCACTCTTGGGGGCAGGAAACTTTTACTTTATTTCACTATTATCACATCAGATGTTTCTTTCTATCTACAAAGATCTTGGTTATGTAAGAAAGTTAGTCAACTTTTACACATTACATATTTCCTAGAAAAACATATGCAAAGTACCACAAATAACAAAGTCAGGAGGAAACGGCCTTTCTGAGACACCGAAGAAACCATATCGAACTTTTCATGTTTACAATTCTTAAAAAGTCCTGTAGTCCAGGAATACCCTTACGCATTGAAAAGAGAAACAATTTACTTACAAGTTTTTGTATTTCACATAAAATTCCTCAACTTCTACCTCCTCGCCAGATTCCTTCTGCAATGAAAGAAGATTGAGGTACACACTTTAAAATCATATACTGAAGATTTCAAAAGCAGCCACATACTCCCACATGGGGCCACGATGCCTGGGGTGGCCTTCCTGGAAAGATGAGCCACAGGAAGCCTTGGCAGCCTGCGCCATGGGGACTGACGTACGCAGGCACATGCACGCTGCTCCACTCAACTCGCTTGTGATTGTACGGCATGAATCATTTTAACTCCTCCCTAACCACATGCAGCTTCATTCACAACAACCTGACCCCAAACCTGGCTTTCTGCCAAACCTACAGTGTTAAGTAGACGCCAAGTGTACCATTTTCTCAGGCAGCAGCCAATTAGCAACTGCTCTCCTGAATACCATATGTATTATTTTTGGCTGCCTCATGGCAACTTTACATTGTGGGTTTTGTAATGTTTTAAAATATTTAAAAGACATTTATTTCTCCATATAGTTAATAACTCTAAACAAGAAACCATATAAAAGGAAACCTCGTTCTTGGGGTGGGATTCGGGGTATTACTACTCATCGTTTGAGTTTTACTCAGTGGAACAATTAAAGTCTCTCAGATGAGATGTCTCTCACACGCAGCAGCCAAATAAAATTAACACTTCCAACCCCACATTTAGGTGGCTTAAAATTGCGATGCAGGTCCGCCAAGAGCTTTCGGTGGTCAGACCGCTTCCAGAAGGTACCGAAGACAACACTGATGTTATGGCTTAGAAATCTCTCTCTTTTCCTTTTGCCTTTTGCTTTTAGGGTGTGAAACGATTCGCAATATGTCATTTTCTTACAAGTGTTGGAGCAGATAAAGCAAAGATGTAAATCATAAACATCCTTTACCCACGTTTCAGGAAGTCCTTTTACACTGCTAAGAGAGCCCTCGAGCCTGCCTGGAGGCTCACGTATAGGTGAAGGAGAGCCGGCGTAGAGGATGACAGAGGGCACACATCTTACAAGGGCTCTCAGGCTGGCCTCCCTATGTAATACTCAAACCACAGTTAAAGACTGTAACCTATTTAGAATGCCCTCAAACCTTTATCAGTTTCAATTAAGCCTGTATTTTAAACTGCTTCTCACCAATGAGAAGCCTAGATATTCCAGAGTGTGGCTAACACCTACCAACAACTTGTTTTACCCTAGTGGGTTTATGAAAGGTCCTAACCATAAGACAGCTTTTTAAGTCAATATATTCAGCTTCTATGAAAATGGAAGGAAATGACTGCCTGCACCACAAGAGGCAGCACAAAAACTCAGGTCACTTCGCTGCTCTCTTTGCTTCAAGTGACGTTCCACCGAGGACCTGACTCCCCGTCTCTAACTCAGCTAGTTCATACTACTCCTGGTTAAGACACATTACATGTATACAGAATTTGAGACTCCAGTAGGACACTAAAGGTGAAAGCAGACAACCAGCAAGCCCGGGAGGTCTTACGGCACATTCAAAAGTCAACTCAAAGTGGATCGGAAGTAACCTGGGATGCAATCCTCCGTATTTCTGTGACTGTTTGAAAACGACACACCTTCCTGGTGAGATCAAACAAACCCTCATCTGTATTCGATGTCATGTCCCCTCTCTCCTTCCATGCTGTCCTTTCTCAGCGTGCCATAATTTTGTCACTAAAACACACAGACCTGAACCTTCAGCAGCGGAACATAGCTGCATTCTAGCTCCGTTCTGCTCCCTGAAAGCCATCTGTCTCCAATGCATTAAATACCTACTTTCTTGTCACGATCACCTATTCCCAGAGGAACCTGCTGAAACTCCTGGCAATAAGATCTGGAAATGTCTGGGAGAAGCAAATGGGCTCTGAGACTCCGGTTAGCGGCGCCTGGAACTGGTGAAGAGCTGCCATGGGACCTGTATCTTCTAAATGTCCCCAAGTAAACAAAATGCTGTCTTCTGTTTAACTGGCCATACATGTAACAAGGCCATGTTCTTTGTGGAGCGTCAACTGCAGCTGCTAACTACATGTCACATAAATGTGTACATGCTTTACCATTAGGATGTGGACTCACGAATCTCTTCAAGAATTCACTAAAGACATCTACTTTGTCCACTTTACTACAGCCCACACGACCACTACCAGCATGCAGAAACGACCATACCCTGCAGACTCAATGAAGGCTGGGGTGGCAACGTACGGTTTCACACATGCACACACACACCACACTGACTACTGTTAAACCTGACAGTGCTCAAAAGACATGTGAAAAACGGGTATTCCTTTCCTTCCCCAGGAATGAACGCAAAGGAATCTTTACAGGTTACATGACACTTGATGTTTTGGATGTGTTAACACATTTGTCTCACTGTTCATGTGACCAAGAACTTTACATCAGGCAACGTGGCCTGAAACAGCCATGAGCACATGATAAACCTGCCCTCTCAAAGAAGGAATGGCCTTTCTAAATTAGATAGCTCCACTACTCGAAATTATACAAATAATGAACAAAACTTGAAAAAGTATCCAGACAAATGTAATAAACTGCTTCTGGTCTAATATATTTCATATGCCAACAGAGACTGTGAGTCAGTCTACTAAGTGAGCAAATAGAGACATCTTAGATGATATACTTCAGACTTTAATTTTATAAAACGGTCTACTTTTTTATTGTTTGGTTCAATTATCCTGGAATTAAAAGTAACTTCGTATAGCGAAAACAAACCATGTTAAATAAATTAAAGAAAAATAAATTTAAGGGGAGGAATACAGTTCATCCAGAATTTGCCTCAAAGATATTTCTGACCTTATGATCCAAAAAAGGACTTGGATTATTTTCTATAGATAGATGACATGTAGAAGGTGTGTAACTCAATATGGAAGACAAAACACCTGTGCACGCTCAACATCTATGCAACAAGCTCAAACATTTCTCAATGTTCGACCCCTACCCTGGGTCTTGGGGATATTAACGTGTGTTTAGGACACTATTTAAATGCCAAACCACGCCCATTGCCATGGCATGCTAAGCTGAGGTGGCTCTCCCAGGGAGACAATTCTTAAATTATTCATGGTAATAGGAAGCATAGCTAGAATCCACAGGAAAATCTCAAATTTCTTTTTGTTTACACAAGCAATATTGTCCCATTATCAATTTTTAAAATTGTTAACTTAAAGCAATGACCGTTGAGAGCATTGGTTGCTGTTACTGCTCAGTATCTTCTGATGGATGTGTAGGAGCCTTTGAGAGCCAGCAGCAGCAGATGAGCAGCGGTGGGTGTCTAATCTCCTTACTTTCAGACAGTTCCTGTCTTCCCAAGAAGCTTTGCCACTCATTTTCTCCACTCTTAGATTCACCAAGCCAATAAATCAGTGGTTCTCAGCTCATGGGTCCCCTCTGAGGATCAAACAACCTTTTCCCAGGGGTCATCCTGCTTATCAGATATTTACATTGCAATTCATAACAGTAGCAGGATTACGGATAAAGCAGCAATGAAAAAAATTTTTCTGGTTGGGAGTCACCACAACATGAGGAAATGTGCTAAGGGTCACAGCATTAGGGAGGCTGAGAACCACTGTAATAAACACTCCATCCTCTTACACATCTGCAAAAACATCCAATGCCTTACAGGAAGCCACACGGGCCGTTCACAGATGGCGCTAATATCAATTCGTAATCCATGGGCACCTGCTGGTAAAGGTGGGCAGAGGGGAAAAACTACGTTCTCTGAAGCAGGCAAAACAGAAAGAAAAGCCATGTCCACACCAGGTGTAATCTCACTAGCTATGGATAATAGAGCACACTAGAATGTCATCTGTAAACCTGCTAAGTGTGCCTGCTGAAGTACTATCAATTCAACAGAAATTAGTGCCCCCCTATCCCAGTAACATGCTATTGTCCTCACCTCACGTCAATTCAGCGAAGGGACCACTCTTCGAAACAGGCCAACTGTTTAAATTTTACCATATCTGTACTCACAAACTAACGGTCCCAGAGTTACTAGGAAAAAGGCAACCATCTTAACAAGTTAAGTAGTGCTCATGTCTGTTTCAACAGGTGACAAACTGGCCTTGGTTTTTATCGTTTGATCCACCAGGGTATGAAGCTACAAACTCAGTCACCAACAGCGTCCTACACAGCCCAGCTTCACACCTGACTTGAAGTCCCTTGACTTGTTGCTCTGGGTAGTTTTTATAGGAGCATGGAGTGTATACACTGATAAATGTTCAAATCCTGGGTACATAAGAAAAAAGCAAACCTCAGTGAGAGGTACACACAAGCCTGCTGCTGGTGCAGTGTTATCTCCACGAGCTCTTATTGAGAAAGACACGGTTTATTTTTATGTATGTGTCAGTGTGCGTGCACGTATGTGACTGCAGGTCAGAAAAGGGCATCAGATCACTGGGAGTTATGTTACAGGTGGTTTTGAAAATGGGAACATTCAAAATGGGTGCTAGGATCTGAACTCAGGTCCTCTGCAGGAAGTAGGAAGTGCTCTTGACTACTCAGTTACCTCTTCAGCCCCAACAGGTGAGGCATTAACAGAAGTACTTGTATTAAGTGCCTGTGCTCACCAGTACTTTGCTGCTGGTAGTAGTGCTTTTCTCTGTTTGTCTATCTGTCTTTATTTCCCCTCATCTGATAGTTGATAAGCTTTAGGATAGCACCTAAGTCCCATGATTCTCTTGGCCACTAGGAAACTATACCTTGTATATATTTTACTAAAAGAAACCACATTTGCTCTACATTTCAAAAAAAAAATACAACGAACTACTCAGGCTTGGCTGGCTGATGTATATCCACAGTACCTACTTTCTAGAGACACAAGCTCAGCATTTCCCAATTTGGGCAAGAAGGCAACCGACACGGAGCAGAGACTTTCCAGTGATTAGAGAAAATACTTAGGAGCTCTTCTTCCTAAGGTCCCTTGGTCATCAGCTTCCCTGCTGACCACTGGCAGGCAGGCACTTTTGCTTCTCAGAATCAACTCTGTATCAGTAATAAAGATACGCTCAAGACATTAAGTTACATATGCAAAAAGCTGTAAGTAGCCTGACAAAACATCTGCTTACCCCAATAATAGAGAGACCTTGCTGAGGGCATTTCTATAGAGAGCTCCCAAGCAAGGTCTTTTATGAACATTTTTTATGAAAAAGGCAGTCTGTACTTCTGTAAGTCTTAAACATTTCTTTGGAGTCTCTTGAGTTTCTTGCCTTCTCCAAATAGGGGTCACAAAGGTTGATACATCTTAATGTCATTGCTTAACGGGGTTCTGATTTCATTCCAGAGTAACTGCCCATTCCCCAACTTCTATTGGGCTAATATATCAGAGGGGACCAGAAATATCACCAGAGGTTTCATCTTATGATAATGAAATCATTGGGCTTTCCTTTGTTTTTGTTTTATTTTTTTGTTGTTGCCTGTTTTGAGAAATGGTCACATGCAGAACAAGCTGGCCTCAAACAAGGTGACCTCGAACTCCTGATCCGCCCTGTACCCACCACCATACCTGGCTCCATAACTGAATCTTAAAAGGGCATTATGCGGCAAACAACCTGGAAGGCCACACCATGGGATTTCCACCTTTGTACATGGTGCTCACCTGCTTTTTCACTAGGCGACTGCTCATAATCTTCTCCACCACTGGGCCTTCTGCATCAACAGATTCCTGAAAAAGAGAAAGTGGTATCAATCGATCCGAATGGAAAACCATCTGACTTGTGCTGCAAAAGCAAGTGGGAAAGTGCTCCCTTCTGCCCATGCCTCCCCACCTTCATTCAAACTATGTGGTCCAAAGTTAAGAGTGAGAAAAATTACTAAAACCAAGAAAAAATCTCGCACTACAGAAAGGCGAAGGAAGGGCTGTGCTTATGACTTCCTGATTGTGTGGTTAATTACGGAGACAAGCACAGTCCCTCAAGCCACGAAGCCTTTACTCTGGCTGCTACGAAAAAGTTGTGTGTGCATGACAGTGGGTCGGGAGCAACTTTCCTGCATCTATATTCATGGAGTGAATATGCCCTCTGCTCTGTTACTGTAGGCAGCTCTTTCCTACAGTGTAAAACACTGTACAACAATTTAACAGAGAACAAATAGCCAACTAAGCACAGAGCTGCGTTTAATAGAGCCTTTCAACTGGTGACCAGTTTGTTAACTAAAGTACAGTGATGGCAAAAAATAAATAAATAAAATCTTTGCAGTAATCAATTCTGTTACTGCCGGTGCTATATACAAAGTACTTTATCCATCATTTACATTGCACAGAAAATAAAGTGTGCCCTGCTGGGTACTCCAAGGCAGTAATTTTATAAAGGGGGTCCGACGGCGCTGAACAGCAGGAGATGAGCTTGAGTGGTTTATTACAGTTGCGGGGGCTACGGCACTGAATCCTCAGAGGCAAACTCAGTGCTTCATGCTCTAGCTCAGAGTTCCTCAGTGGAGACTGTAATTCTCCCAAATTGTGTCAAATTACAGATTATAGCCTTGTATAAAAATCCATCTGAGTGAGCAGGGCTCTTTAAGATACTACTGAACAATGAATTCCCCACAACACATCAGCCCACATTAGCAGAGCATTCCCCTGCTCAATGTCCACCTCTGCTTGGCTTCCAGGTATAAACTTTCCAGTCCACCTTGAAAGTAAATATGGAACGGCACAAGCCTGGCTGCCGACCTGCTGCTCGGACTGCGAGGTGTTGGATGGGGAGTCTCTCCCAGCAGCATCTGCATCATCTGCCTCTTCATCAGAAATCTTAAACTCCAGGTCTTCAGTGTATCGCTTCCTCTTCACCTGCCTGCTGGACCGCCTCTTCTGCAAAAGAGCCCCAACAGAGTGAGTTTTAAAGGGCAGGCTTTGGGTAGTAAGACTGCTTTTCTTTTTTCTTTTCTTTTCTCTTTCTTCTTTCTTTCTAAATCTTAAAGAAAAACTGGCAATTTTCATCCTGAACAGCAAGTGAAAAGACCATTGTGACAACCATAGTAATAAACTGGAGATCTGGGGTCCTGGGACCTTGGACCTCTGCTGCTCCCAATGGCAGTCCCTTCAACAAGAACACACAGGTACAGAAAACCGTGTCACTCACTTGGCCTCTCTCCACTGAGGGCAGTGGCAACACCGGAAGTGCCCAGTGAACCTATGGGAGTCCAGCACACTTGTCTCTATTTTTGTATGACTAAAAACCTGAATGTAGAGAGTCCACCAACAATGGTGCATTAGAAAGTAATCTACAGGCTATAAAGGTTTATACAAATATTGTTATACTGTTATTTCTCAAGGTATTCCAATGCACTTTAATTTGGGGCCTATAAGAAACAGTTCGGTGCTGGGGATGGACACCTCAGTGATAAGCATTTACTTAGCACAAAAAGAGCCCTGGGTTCAATTCCTAGTCCTGGAGAAGGAGGGAGAAGTGGGAACTGACTGCACAACTCATGAGTGACTTTGCTAAGTAGGGTGGTGTTTTGTTTGTTTATCTGGGGACAGAGTCTCACTATATAGCCAGGGCTGGTTGAAATTCACAACTAAACCAAGCTGGGCTCTAACCCCGAGATCTGCTCATCTTGGTCTCCCAAACACTTGGATTAAAGTTGTGTCCCAATATGCCTGGCAGTTATGGTTTTAATACAATGGTTTACCATGCTGCTTAAAACGTCAAAGACTGGTAATCAGTATGACTGCTGGCAAAATGCGTATGTTCACGCTTGTGCTCAAAACACAGCCCAGCACAGCCTGTGCGGGACAGTGTAGTTGTGTGAAGCCTGGGACCTATCAGTACTACTTCCGGTAGGCTATGTGATGCATTTGGAAATCTGTCCACGGTAAAGCTATAAATGAAAGCAAGTCATGTGACAGTAAAAGTAGCTTCTGATTCTACTTAAGACAAATGCAAACTGTTTCTCTATTTGGATGTGCAGACCTCTGAAACAGCAGAGAATCTTTTGTTCAAGCATAATGCACAGCATTTTACTTCTCTACTTCTCGAGAATTACTCAAATAGAAGATACCTGTGCATGCTTCTGCTGCTAACAGGAAAAAAAAAAAACCTGAAGAAATACAAATTATTACTAGGTATGAGGTTCTGAATGAAGAGACAGAAGGAGTGGGGGAAGGGACAGAGCACTGTAATTTCAGTCCTAAAAGAAAAATCCTTTTTAAAGAAATAAATTTCTTTTTAAAGAAATAAAGAGTGAAACATCGAAATTCATAATGAAAGGGTAAGATGTCACTGGGGAATACTGGACGCGAACATTTTTCTAAGAATTGCGAACTGTTGTTTTTTAGAGTTTCGTCGATTTTACAGCCCAGCATTAAGATGGGAGAAAGCAAAATGCTCATCATGCATGGGAAGAAGGCAAGGCAGACCCTGTGATCTCTCAGGACAAGATCAACATGCCACACCACCTCGCAGCCCGAGAGCAAGGTGATTTGACTTGCTTTATAAAGAGACTTTTGGTTAAAATCGGTGTGCCCTGAGAGAAAATTAAAATGTGTTTCTACAGCCTTGCTGTGACCACACCTTGGGAGAGAGTCAGTTAGCGTGAACATGTCATTTACTATTGATGACCAACGAAACTTTTCACTCCAAGCCCCTCACAGATGCACCACAGGAAGAAGCGTAACAAACAAGCAGCCTGCATCACTTCCTGTATGAGGCACCAGGAAGACAGCTTTCCAGGCAGCCTCTGCCGCCGCCTGACTTGGCTGCTGAACGCAGGACTGTTATACTGAGACAGTTAGGCAGAAGCACTGGGCTTGGTTTGACCTGCTGAGTGCTTTTCTGAACCTGAATATAGGAAGGAAAAGAGGTGGAAAGGGACTCGAGGCAAGGAGAGTGGAAAGAAAAGGAGGGGAAAAATCCCACCCCCAAAACAGTAGCTCATTAGAACAAAGATTCTTTAAAAACAGGAGCTGTGTCTGTAAAGTGATGATAAGATCTACCTAATGGAAAATAATTCTTGTCTCCTTTGGTAGCTTTGGCTGGCCTGGAACTTGCTATGTAGACCAGGCTGGCCTCAGGCTGGCATGTGCCACCATATCCGGCCTGTGAGAATGATTCTTAATATTGTCCAAATAGTCCGGTTGTAAAGTCCCTACTTTAAGTACAAATTAAGCAAAACAACCTGGAGGATACAATGAATTTCATTAAAAATTTTTAGCTTCAAACTCCTTAACCAACTGTTAAGAGGAGAGATGGGGCAGTGCTTTAGAATACTTGATGCTCTTGAGGAGGACCCAGGTTCGATTCCCTGTACCCATGTGGGGCATCACAACCATCTTCAACCATTCTATCGTCTCAGGTCCTTCTTCCTTCTACTCAAGAAGAATGCAGTATTAAAGCTGAAGTTCTCTGTAAGGGGGCCACAAATTACAGACCCTTGGGCTTTGGATAGGAAGACCTGGGAGTATATTTCAGGTCAGAGGAAGCCCAACTGGTCCCTAAGGGCTGGCTGCCTATTCCAATGGGACTCAACAGTAACTGCTCCCTGATAATTCAGATGTCACTTGCACAAGCCACATTCCCAGCCACTCCCAAAGGACCAGACTGGCATGCTTCCAGGGAACCTATCAAGGAAATAATTCACAACTGTCATGCGTACTTTTCAGTCCCCCGTCAGTCCAAATGGTGAAGGCAGTGAGCTTCACACACAAGAACCCACATTCCTATTTACTTTCAGAGCTCAGGACAATCTAATGAGCCATTTAACAAAGCTACCATTCTGGGACATCACTGACTTGTTCATGGAAATTCTGTCATGAATGTGTCACATCTCTGACCATCTCATATCAATAAGCTACAAGGTATGCTTTGGTTTTTATTACAAATAATAATAATTAATAATAATGAGGGCAGGATAGATAACTCGGTCAGTAAAGTGCTTGCCTTACAAGCATGAGGCCTCAGCTTTGCTTCTTAGAACAGAAAGCAAGGCACGGAGGGACACGCTCACAATCCTGGCATTAAGGAAGTGGAGACAAAAACTCAGGTTCATAGGCCAGCCGGGGCTAGCATGCTTCACTAATCCAAGATAGTGAGGGATCATGTCTTAAAAACACAGGGTGGCTGGCTCCTAAAGATGACACCTGGGGGTTGCCTCTTACCTCCACATGAATGTACACACATGTGCACATATGTTCATGCACGCACACACACACACACACACACACACACACACACATACAAGGGAGAGATCAAATAAAAATTGACCAAAAAAAAAATTTTTAGAAAAAAATTTAAGTGTGAATGACACTTTAAATGAAGCGATATAATAGCGAAGCTAAAAAAATGTTTAAGACAGCATAAACATCAAAACATACATTCATGGAAATAAAGGCAGCTCTTTGCTTTAGTGATCTCAAAGCTCAGCAGGCTCTGGAGTGAGCTGAGTTTCTGTGCTTCCTGGCTCTCTTCACTGTGGATATAATGTTCCAGACAACAATAAGGACATCGCACACACACCTGACAACGAAGCCGAGGGAAACCTCGAGTGCTCTCCGTGTGGCTAAAGTTACCCCACTCCCCAGCTGGAGCCCAGAAGGGGATAATGGCATGATTACCTGGACACCTGGGTCTTCGTCTTCTTCAGGGGCAGGGGATGGTGGGGGTGTTTTGTCCAAGTCTGAGTTTTCAGAACCTTCTGTTTTTCCTTTGTTGACCTTTTTCTTCAAAGCACTTGCTTCTGAATCCGGTTTCTTATTACTAGAATTCAAAGTACATCACTTAGTGTTCACTTTCAGTGTGGTTTCCCACATGCCCCAAACCTTCTCTTTCTGTTAATAAAGAGCAGTGGCAAAGGCCAGGTCGATGGCTGGTGGGCGCTTTTTATTGGATGGTACTCCTAATTAAGGTTTGACAACAAAACTTATAATTGATGACCTTCAGCAGATTTCTCACCCATTGAAACAGAACTGAATGTAGAACTTTGAACATTTCACAGAGTATTGCCCCCAGCTCCTGCTGACATACCAAGCCGTGACAAAACAAAAAGCAAAAACAAAAAACAAACAACAAAAAAAACAAAACTAAGATGTCTCTTTGCTAAAAAGTCAGGTGGAGACAAATTTTTTTAACAAAAGGAAAAACATATCATCTACTGACCATATCTTTATTTCTCTGGCACAGAGTTTTCACGGTCATTTTTAAGTCCTATGGTGACCAGCAATAGTGGTTTGGTTTGGTTGTCTTAAATATCCCAGTTACCAGTGCTTACTAAAAATTCATTTCCTAGAAATACATAGTTTTATTCAATTCAGTGTTCTTGTTTGAGAGTGCGTTTCTTTTGGTGCTAAGCATTTTGGAGGGATAATCACACTCGGCCTTTATTTCCCCCAGTGCTACTGACACGCCGGGCAAGTGCTCTACCACTGAAGCCACCACCAGCCCCACAATTAGCATTTCTACCAAAAGCTAAGTCTTTGAAATTCTGTGTGTGTGTTTGTGTCTTACCAATAACTGAAGCTCACCTTCTATGTTACTGAGAAACACCAGTAGATTCGAATGATAAACCAAAGCACATGAGTACACTCTGAGAAAAATAAAATTCTTGGGCTATCCCCACCCCCAGAACCTCTTCCTCACAGTACTGTTAAAGCGAACATTCAGTGTTCCCCTTTAATCTACACTCTGGACCCAAGACTTCCTTAACATCAATGATCATTTGTTATGAATACAACACAGAAAATGATCCGAACACCAGCAAAGATTTTTTTTTTTTTTTTTTTACTATTTCTAGGGAGCCTGGAGCTCTAAGTAGCTTGACAAACTAAAGATATATATTTCAAAACCTTACATTTATTAAATGTTACAAAGTCCCAGAGAAGGTCACCAAGAGAAGTGCCAAGGAAGACATTGTAAGTCACTAGGAAGAGGCTGCAGCAACTAATGATTCTGAGCACAGATATGTCACGTTAAACCCTTCCAAAGTGTCTCAACAGTGTTTCAGGCACACACCTACGGCGGCTCTCTCCACTAAGATGGATCATCTTAAACTTGCTTTTATATATTCGGCGCTTATTTTGATACACGAACATTTTAGCATAGCAAACAGCTACATCAGGAAGCAACGGAAAACAATTCGTGATGAACACAAATAGCAGCTACATTTCAAAAACTGCTTTTATTTACAAAAAGAAAAAAAAAAGGAGGTGGTGTGACTAAGAGATCCACAGACAGCAGAATATTTTTTAAATTAAAAAATTCATGCAGCAGTTCCTGAGGAGTGTCCTGGTGTTTACGCTACACACTGACAGAAGTCTCCCCTACCATGAGGCTCCATTTCCAGCATTTATTTCCGCTCTAACTGCCACAAATTATACAATACTACAGCTGAACACTGGGCCCCTTTCCTTTCATCTGCACGCCAAGAGCAATCAGATTACCCTGGTAACCAGCGGTCACATGACCAGCACCTGCTCTTTTGGCTGGATGCCACTGACTAAAGCCATCTGCTTCCCTCAATCAGCTTTCAAACATTCTCAACACCTGCGCTGCAGTGTTTTGTGGTTTCTTTTATCAAATCAGTGCAAAACTGCTTCCAAAACTTTACATATTTCTCGAATTTGTTTAAATCAGAGGTAGGTCTGTCAAAGAGCTGAACCACTGCCAGGTAAACTGAGCTGGCGGTGCGTGTTTTCCATGGTGACCTCGATCAAGCAGAGCAGAGGATGGAGTTCAAGTTTGTGGGGTTTCGGGCCTTGCAAGCGGCATCCTGCAGGAGCAAAGGCTGACTGTCTGGATGGTGCCCAGAGCCAGGTTTGAGGAAACATTTGCTGGGGGACAGAAACACTAATGACTTTCCATCTGCTCTATCCAAGGATGAGCTTGTACAGAACCTCCAAGATGGCTGAAAGTCAGACAGGACCTCTCCAAATGCTTAGACAAAACCTCACAGCTCAGGCAAGCACTTTCAGTTCTGATTACTGCAAGAGACAAACTCATTAGAGCTCACAACATTCATGCTGAGGGATAGCTAAGTCCTCCTACCCACCAGTATACAAATCAAGCACCCTAAGAAGTTGGAGGGACTAAGGGATCTTCAGTGGCCACCCAAAGACTTTATAAACCAGGAAAAAATTCAATTACTTACATTAAATCGTCCTCGTTACGATTTTGAAATAAGCCAATCTGGATTCCTATGAAGTGTAATATTCAAACGGCTTTGACCTACGTAAAATCCAAGCCAATTTTTTCTTCTACCTGAAGTACTACAGAATGCTGGTTTCCACCAATTTAGTCTGAACTCCAACTACCACAGTTCCAACTGGATAAATCATGTCTAGTTTTCCTGCACCTTCACTCCCTCATCTGTCTCATAAGGTTAATATCTGCATCGCTAGCATCTCTGTGGGTTTAAATGAGGAGAGACAAGAAACGAGGCAGTGTTGGACAGAGATGGTCACTCTCTGCACATCCCTAGAGGACAAGCAGCATGTCTGAGCCGTGCATGCTCTCTGTGACCCAGACCCACACCCACCAGTGCCAATTCAATGGTGGAACACACGGAAAAATTCCACGAGCTTCCAGGATCACCTCAACTTCAACAACATTCGGAGAAGGAACATCGATGATCAGCATTAGTCCCTAGCTCAAAGAACACATGGCATGTTCACCCCATGCCGCCACCACTACCTTCAACCAAGCACCTGTCACACCAACCAGGATGACAACAGTCACTGCCGTCACTTCACTCTCGCCACATGGGAAGGGCCCTCAGCATGAGACCAGGGGGAAAAGAAGAGAGATCACGTACCACTGTTTATATCTGTAAGGTTCAAACTGTTCATTCACTGCCAGTCTCTAAAGAGCCATAAACCCATTCTTCTTCCAAAGCACACTCAAAGCTGGATTATGCAAACAGGGTGTCTGCCCTGCTTGTAGGGGTGAGAACATTGTCAGGACTCCCTTAAGCCAGCATTATGACATTGCACTGCACAGATCCGGAGCTTCAGTCTACTTCCAACAATTGCAGTGATGCCTCCTCAGCGCCTTGGTCTACAAGTAGGCCAAGAGAAAAGCCAGGCATGCACAGGCCATGCCTGTTACCTCTCACTCTGCTGGGCCTCTTGTACCTCCTAGATCAGCACCCTGATGGAGCCAGAACACCTCTCCGAGGGGTAGTAAGGTCTGAAGGCTTTAAATCAAATCCCCAATGTCTGCAAATCTCAGCACTGGCGCACGGCCCCTCCCCAACCCATACAAGTCACAGCATTTCCTTCTTTTATGCGCCTCATGGCCACATTCCTCAGGCATATGTAATGAGTGCTGAGCACCCTCTGGCCCCTGGCACCTTGAAACCTACCTGCTCATCTGCAAGACTTAGCTGACAGATCTTGGAATGAATTCCAAGAGACATTTTCAGAACCACACAGTAGTCTAGATTGGGTATGATTTCAAATTGCTATCTATGTGTCACACAACATGTAAATACTTAAAACATAAAAAAATGTGTGTCAACATTACTGAGTTATAGTAAAATTAAAGCACTGTGTATCTAACTGTCTGGTAAGCTAAAAAGAGCTATCTTTAAATTCCTACTGCTTACTTGGATGGGCTTATAGGCTGCTTATATTTCTTTTCCTATTTAATTAAACAGTTTAATAATAAGTACAATGCTCTTTTTTGGGGGGCGGGGAGAATTTCCAAGACAGGGTTTCTCTAGGTAGTCCTGGCTGTCCTGGAATTTGTTCTGTAGAACAGGCTGGCCTCAAACTCAAGCGATCTGCCCACCTCTGCCAGTGCTGGGATTAAGGGCGTGCACCACCACTGCCCAGCGACAAAGCTTTTACTATGTGGCGATACTTTCCTATTTTCCAAAAAAACCTCTCGCATACCATAAAACTAAAATTACACTACACAGCCACGAGACAGTGCCAGGAAGATGGCGCAGAGGGTGGAAGTGCTTGCCACAGAAGCCTGGTACCAAGTTTCATCCTGAGGACTCACACTATCCTCTGATCTCAAATGTACACTCACTGTGGAGTGTGCTCACATACACAATAAAACCAAAGACTTTAAAAAGATAAGCAAAAGCTGGGATGGCATCTACATTCATGATGAACCATCTATGAAGCTCACTGTGATGGAGCTGAAGATCTGGGTGAGCTGACAGGGTGCTTGTCTCAGACGTATGAGGCCCAGGGTATGGAAGGGAAGGGGGAGATGGAGGGGGAGGGGGAGGGGAAAGGAGAGGGGGAGGGAGGGGAAGGGAAGGGAAGGGGGAAGGAGGGGAGAGGGGAGGGAGGGGAGAGGGGAGGGAAGGAAAAAAGGAAGGAGAAAGAAACCAAAGGATGGCAGTGTGAGCAGGGCAGTGGTGGTGCACGCCTCGGGAGGCAGGAGGATTTCTGAGTTCGAGGCCAGCCTGGTCTACAGAGTGAGTTCCAGGACAGCCAGGGCTATACAGAGAAACCCTGTCTCGAAAAACAAAAACAAAAAAAAAAACAAAAAAAGAGGATGACAGTGTGAAATGATGTGACACTAGTAATAAACTTGAGGGAAATGGGAAATTTTCAAAAGCAATACAATAAATACCATTTACGAATTTTATCCCCAGGTCAAAAGTCCCCTCTCCTCCTATCTTTCTGTACTCAGCAATGTGACCAAATACAAATACTGATCTATCTATCCTGCCCCACAGACATAGAGTCTCTCCTCATGCTAGTGAACCCTAGAAATCAAACATAAACCCAGTGACGCCCTGGAAATGTGAAAGGCCACTGTTGCTCCCAAAGCCCCATGTTTCACACCTTGTTATAAGAGCAGAATCACACCGGCCAGCACTGGGGTCCATGGCCTCACAGATCATTAGTTCTATGGTTATCCCAATGCCATCAAAAGCATGTACCACCTGGAGGAGAATGCTTAGGTACAATCACAAACTCCATGTTCACAGCTGCACAGTCCTGTGGGGGTATGTTCTCAGGAGTCCACTTCTGGAAGGACTCCTATTTAGCTGAAGACATAACAGACCATAAACACAGAGTGGGAGCCATTGCCCAAGATGGGGCTGGTGGATCAGAGTTGATCAACTCTTGTGTGAGAAATTGCAGGCTCTCTAAACAAGGCTTTATCCACAGGGCCGGAGCTTGTTAGAAAGCCTGGGCTAGCCTGATTTAAGACAAAACAGAATGCAGTTAAATAGTCATTAGTGTCAACCTAGGATCTTCGTTCTCAGAAGAAACTAAAAAGAGCCCATATCATGAGACCGAATGTGATGAGGAGTAAGTCAATTAATAAAGGTGACTGGCAGTGGGCGGGAGCTAGCGACCTAGCAGGCCCCAAGGATGAAGTAAGCTAATGAGGATCCTCGTTACAGCGGGAGAAATCAACCTTGAAGCTTACGTCAGGACGATTAATCAAGAACATTATTAGGGATTCAAGCTTCTCCAAAATACTACACCATCTTCTTTAAGAAGAAGGGCATTGAGACATATTCTTACAACTGATACGCTGGAGGGGCACCGTGTGTGTGTGTGTGTGTGTGTGTGTGTGTGTGTGTGTGTGTGTGTGTGGGCGCGCGCATCCCTTGGATCCATGTCTGGTCTCTCCCCAACCTGGAGCTCAGCCGTTAGCTAGGCTGACTGCACAGCAAGCTCTAGGGACACACCTGTTTGGCCTTCCCTGAGCCACAATTACAAGCCACCCAGCTTTTATTTAGCTACTAGCTATCCAAATCCAGGCCCCTATACTTGCATAGCAAGCATCCTAGTAGCTTAGACTGGAGTTGAACTTGTAGCAGTCTTCCTGTTCAACCTCCCAGTTTGGATTGGTGTGAAGTAACACATCCAACAGCAGCAGCAGCAGCAACAACAGACTTTTCGATAAACTGAAGTTAACCGGTAAGAGAATTGCCACCTAGGATGTGGGTCAGAAGTACAACTTTTAAAAAAGACTCAGGCTAGCAGAACAGAACGGTCTACTGGTGGACACCAGGGCTCAACGCTGGTGAAAAGCGCATCTAGTTTCGAAAATCAAAGGCCCTCTGAGCCCTTACTATTTGGTTTTTAAATAGTGAAAATAAATAGTTACAGATCAAAAAACCAAACCACAGAAACTAGCAACAGAAGAAATTTACCTCAGTATAATAAAGGCCTTATGAAAAATCTACAGCTAATGCTCTAAATGGGGAAACCTAAAAGTGTCTCTTTTCTTTTATTTGGTAGCAGTGTTGTGTGTGTTGGGGGGGGGGGTGGCGGGGGGAGTGGGGGTCTCACTATTTAGCTCTGGCTAGCCTGGTCCTTGGGGTGATCCACTTGCATGTCTCCTCGTGCTAGAATTAAAGGCATATGTAACCATGCCTGAATCTGGATCCTCTCTTTCCATTCTGTGTTTGTTTGTTTATGGTATCTGAAGTCTTAGCTAGAGCAATAAAGTGAAAGAAACAAGAGTGATACAGAAGCAAGGGAAGAAGTCAAATTTCCTCTACTTGCACATGGCCCCATCCTGTCTTCAAAGCCACTATAAAACTCTGACTCTGACACTTTCAACAAAGTAACAGGATACAAAATTAGCATACCAATACCAGTAGCTTTTCTGTGTGTGGACAACAAATCAGCCCAGAGTAGAGGAATCAAGATAGCTTTAAGAATATTTTTATTTTCTTTTATATTTCCAGACAGAGTTTCTGTAGACCAGGCTGGCCTCAAACTCAGAAATCCGCCTGCCTCTGCCTCCCAAGTGCTGGGATTAAAGGCGTGCGCCACCACACCCAGCCAGAACTTTTCTAATTAAAAAAAAAAAAAATTATAACTAGGAATAAAGCCAACCAACGTAGTAAGGCAAGACTCTGGAAGTAAAGACCTCACAGGCTCAGAGACTGCTAGAATTGAGGCTGTGAAATGTCTGTATTACTGAAAGCAATCCCTACAAAATTCCAATGACACACTTCACAGAAAAGAAAAAGTAATCTCAAAATCGTATGGAAACGCACGTGCTACCTGATCTCAAATTGTACTATAGAGCTGTAGCAACAACAACAGCAACAACACACAACAGAACAGTAAGGCACAAATATATACCTAGACCCGTGGAATAGAATGGAGGAGATGAACCCACACTGCTACGGTACCTAATTTTTGACAAAGGTCTCAAAGACATACTCTGAGAAAAGACAGCCTCTTCAACAAGTGGTGCTGAGAACATGGGACATCCACCCTACAAAATCTCAATTCAAAATGGATCAAAGACCTTGCTGCCGTGGTTCTCAACCTTGTCAACACTGTGAGTCTTTAAAACAGTTCCTCCTGTTGCAGTGGCCATTTTGGTTGCTACTTTATAACTGTAATTTTGTTACTGTTATGAATAGTGAAATAAACACCTGATATACAAGATATCTGTATATACAAGGTGGTCCCTGTGAAAGGGTCAACTGACTCCCCCCAAGGGGTCAAGACCCACAGGTAGAGAACGATTGCTTTAAGTGCAGAAACTGAAACGGACAGAGTCAAAACAAGGTGCAGGCATGCGCAAGAGCACTTTCTTTGACAAGGACCCCAATGGCGGAAGACAATTCCAAAATCTGACAAATGAGAACAAATGCAACTAAAAATCCTATACAGCAAAAGAAACGGTGGGCAGAGCAAAGAAACAGCCAACAGAACGGGAGAAAATCTTCACCAACTGTATATTGGACAGAGGTTGATAACCTTCTATAATCTATAACCCCAAACAATCATCCACTCAGATGGGCAAACGAATAGGAGAAGCAATAACTTCTCAAAAGAAGAAGGGCATACAGCTGACTACTGAATACATGTGACAAAGGTCTCTTATCCTCCAACATCAGGGAAATGCAAATTATAACTGTGCTGAGATTTCCTCTCTCTCCTCAGGTGGCCTGTCATCATGAAAAGCAACGTTAACAAATGCTGGAGAGAACGTGGGTAGAGGGGAACCCTAATCACTCTGGGTGGGAATGTAAAATGGAAATCAGTGCACAGGTTCCTCGAGAGACTAAAAATAGAACCTCCATTTAACTCAGCCCTGTCACTCCTGGGTATGTGCCTGAACCAATCAAAGTCAGCACACCACAGAGGATGTGTACTTCCATATTTACTGTAGCACTACTAATAATAGTCAAGACATGTAACCATCCCAGATGCTCTCAAGCATATGTGTGTGTGTATATCTATGTATTATACACGCACACACACACTAGAATGATCCGGCCATAAGGATGAAATTATGCCATTTTTAGAAAAAAAATTAATGGAACTAAATAAATAACACCATGTTAAACAAAATAAGCTACAAGTACACAGATAAGTGCATCATGTTCTCTCTCCTATGGGCAACTTGGATCCATGCACGAGGCACATATACAAGTACACACGCACACACATGCACACCCTGCATATGAGAAATCAGAACTGTTTGAGGGAAGGAATGTTTATGGGAAGAACCGGGGCAGATATGAGCCAAATACAGTATGATGTATCTGTGAAAATTACATAATGAAATCCATTTTGTATGCCACGTGAAAATTAATTTTAAAAAGCACAAAAGTAAGCTAGGTTACACGGATGGCATACAGCTTTACTACCAGCATTTTGGAGGCAGAGGCAGGAAGATCTCTGTGAGTTCAAGATAAGTCTGGTCTACAAAGCAAGTCCTAGGACAGCCAGGGCTGTTATACAGAGAAACCTTGTCTTAAGGGGAAGGGGGGTGGGGGGGAGGGGCGTGCAAAAAATTCCAAAAGATTAATTAAATCAGCATAAAATGTAGTAAATCGGAAAGTAAAATCAGCCCTATAAAATTTTAAAAAATTTAGGCCCTACTGCCACAATGTATCTAGCATCATAGCTAGTAATGTAATAAACTGCAGACAGTAGAATAAACTAGTGAGAAAGGGGGCAGAACACACTAAGTAGCAGGTAACACGCCAGCATGCCCAGACTCTCCTCTAGTGCACGCCCTGACACCAGCTCTGGAACCAGACAACCTGGTCGCCCACTGAGGCGACCACACATGTGAGCCCACACAGGCACCTTGGGACCCTAGCTCCCACACACTCTCTCTTGAGAGAGGAAGAGAGTTGTGAGAGAGAGAGAGAGAGAGAGAGAGAGAGAGAGAGAAAACTTGGGTTTACTAGAAACAACTTCAGGGTGTGAACAAAAACTACCAGCATTAAGTTCTATGAAAGTCATTACTTAAAACACCCAGAAAACAGCCCTGTACATTGGTGCCTTAGAAGGTGTAGCTATTTAAAAAAAACGTATAGCTATTGTAGAAAAGGTCCTTGATATGGTAAGTACTAGATTTTTTAAAAAAAAATATCTGTCTGTCTGTCTATCTATTTATCAATTTTATGTGCATTGGTATCTTGCCTGAATACTGAATTACAGATGGTTGTGAGCCACCATGTCGTTGCTGGAAATTGAATCCAGGTCCTCTGGAAGAGCAGCCAGTACTCTTAACTGCTGAGCCATCTCTTCATCACCGAGGACTACATTTTAAAGAAGGGAAGAGGAAAGAACATTAGAGAAGATTTCAAGGCCTAATTTGGTTTCATGTTTTGAATATGTGGGCCATCTTTGCATTCGACAATCAAACCCCCAGGCACTGTAGTTTGGTACCAGGTGCAAACCTGCCTTGCCTGAGAGCTCATGTGTAGGTGCTGGAGTGTTGGGCCCAGTGTGGCCCAGTCTGCCGTGGCATCAGTCAGGCCTCAACAAACTCCTCTGCAAACTTCTCTTCTGCTTGGTGTAGTCCCTGGGTCATTTTAAGCCAGTAACATCAGGACCTTGTCTTCAGAGTTGCTATGGTGTTGGTCATTTTCTAAATGACGTCATTCATTCATTCATTCATATAGGAAAACAGAAAACCTTCCTAAAGGAACTAAATCCTTAACAATAACATATTCTAAAGCAAAGATGTTTGTCATGTAGTCAAGAATTAAGACTGAAAATCCACACATTGTTTTGTAGACTCAGTTAAGATATGGAACTTGGAAAAGATGTGCAGTTAGCTAAGATGCTGTCTTTTTCACTGAGACCTAACACAGACATGGGCCACTTAAGCTACATAGCACTGCAGCACAGCATAAAGGATGGACCCAATTATACGTTACGGTGCTCATGCAAACCAAAGCCTTTCTGGTGGACATGTTAGTGCCAAGCTACTAGATGTACACTTAACTACTTGTGCCACGTTTCCAGATGTCACTTTACTTACAGCTGCTCACCCTGGCACTTAGAATCCCACTCTCTGGGCTCACAATTGTCATCGCTGACCTGCCAGGGTGGCGGACACAAGAGAGGCATGCTATCCACCCATATTTCAGTCTGGTAGAATTGGCGGGATGAGAATTAGACAGAACTGTAAAGGCACAAAAGAGAAAACTGCCACCATCTACCCAAACGGGAGGCAGACCACTGTGAACTTCACTGCTTCTCTATAATTCAGGCCATAAAATAAAATAAAATAAAATAAAATTGTACTCTATGGAATATTTAAGGGTGTTGTGATTCTAACTTTTCGTAATTCATAGCTTTTCCTTACCTGACATTTCAAAGCTAAAGCCACACAGCTGAGGAGAAGCCAGCAAGGAAGCTGGCTGGTTCTCTTTGACATCCAGTGATTCCAGGAGCACTCTGGCTAGGCCCAGGCTAACCTGCCAAACATCATTGCATAACAGGAGATGACCACTGCACTATACTGATTTTCTTGTTTTTCCAAAGCACTCTGACATAATAAGGATATTTTAATAATAATAATAATAACAACGACAACAAGTCAGCCTGCAATTTTTCTCGCTCCTTCTACCCAGGGATAACATCAAAGCCAAGTCTACCATAGCAAAATACACTCTTCCGAAACACTCGCCTTAAGAGAGACTTCAAAAAAAAAAAAAAAGTGTCTAGAGAAGTCTCCCTCTTCTACCCACTTCTGCCCATGGCCTCCTCACCTCCTGCGGTTATTTGGTGGCACAGTCGTTGGGGGGTGGGGAGGAACACCCTCCTTTCCTGCAGAAACCAGAGCAGTAGCAGATCACTGTTTTCCAGTCCACTGAAGCTCACTGCAGAGATGTCCCCAGCAGGGACACCCTGCATCTAGCTTACAGTACAATGGGGCGGAACTTGCTTTCCAAGCTAGCTGAAGGTTCTCCTACTTTGAACTAGAGAGGAAGGCCCACAGTGGAGGCACTGAGGTGGCCACCCCAAAGGGAGGAAAGGCTGAGCTTTGAGAGGAGAAGGAAGCTTTGGAACAGCAGGGTGGGTACATGCAGTTCACCTCCAACTTGACAAGTAAGAGACTTAGCAAGACAGGTTCGGAGGCAGAGCCAGCATGATTGTCCTGGGTCCTTCTTTCTCCTTCACTAGCACTAACGGGGCTCAAAGCTTCTTCTTATATCTACACACTTGAAACGCACACGCATGTGTGTGTAGCCTCTTTGGCAGGCATTAGCCAAAACGATGTCTGATTTTCCAGTGTTTCGAATCAAACTAAATCATTGCACATGAGCATTCTAAAGGGAAAGAAGGAACAAGAAGAAAGGCAAAGAAAAGAAGCTAGGAACCTAACTCATTACACGCCCGCGGTGAAGACACCTGATTACACGTGGGTGTGGCCCGTATTAATATTCTCACTATCAAGGCTGGCTTAAAGAGTTGCTTTTACTTGGGACCCCTATCAAGAAGCTTTACAGACCGAGAACGCAATATATTTTAGTTATATATTTTAGTTGACCAAGACACTGGGTTTGCTGACTGAATAAGTGTTTCTTGGGTGAAAACACCCTAACTCTGTAAGATTATAGCTGAGAAAATTAGTTCCTCAGAAGGAAGCTGCTAAGTAAATATTAACTACTACTGTTAATGATAATTACAGGCGCTAGCAGAAAGTACACGTCATGTGGGGTTGTTTTTCTTTTAGTACTTTGTGTAGTTTTAAAAATGAGAGTGGTATGCTTATTTTCTGGTTTAAAATAAAATGCTATCTTCACTCGATTGAAAGATAACATTTTCATTTCTGCTAACTTTAACAGTGGGGGTGGGGAACAGAGCAAGGAACCAAACGTGTTCCTAGAAACTACATTAGGGGCAGTCACATTGCTCCGTTTAATTCAGGCTTCAGTAGTCAAGTCACAAGCTCTGGCCAAGTTCCCCTCTTTCTGTACATTCAAAGAATCTTTATGTAGCTAAATGGACCACTAAATCCTTCAAGAGTCATTCAGAGGAAGCACTTCCTCCAAACCCTCTCTCACTTCACAGAGCCCATGCACACACAACAAAAAGCACTGAAAGGAAAATGCAAATCCTCTGGGAATCCGTGCACAAAATGCATCCTCTCCAGCCGCAGAGGGCCTGGCTGTATTTTCAATTTTAACAGCCAATATTTGGAAGCTATAAGGACACCCAGAGAGAGCAATAAAAACAAGTATAGGAAAATATATTACAAGTAAGAAAGAAGAACATGGTTCTATCCGAAGAGTGGGGCCCAGAAGCAGCCCATTCCCCCCACACCCCACCACCCTTGTTAGGGTACAAAGCATCTTTATCCCCATATGCTGGGCAATTGCTTCTGTTTCTCCACCATTCCATGTAACTGCTTTGAGGTAGATTACTGTAGCTTCTCCAGTACAGTAAAGAGGCGCGTGACTGTATTTTGGTTGTTGGGGGGGGGGGGGTGTCTATAAATTTAACCACCTGACTTTTAACAGAACCAAGTGGGATCCAGGGGGCAAGGAGGCTGCATCGGGCACCAGAGGACCTGCTCTGTGCACCTGCCACCTCTGTGCATCCTTCATTACCAAGGGTGTGAGAATGATGCGGACCACCAGCAGGTCACTTCCTCATCAGGCACTCAAAGGACAATGTGTCTGTTGGCAGCGTGGCAGCAAGGACACAGCTCATGGGGACAGGAAAGAAGTGAGGAGTTACTAGGCTAAATTTTTCATTTCACTTGCTCATTTCCTCTGTTTCAGCCCCCTGTAGGAAAATTATTTTCTGTATAAACAAATTCATCAAGTTAACTTATTCAAGGATGGAAATAACCGGTATCACATAGCATTTTGCAAAACAAAATTGCCACTGTTGTGTTCCACGGCAGGGACGCAAACTGCTCTGGCAATTCAGCCCCAGCACTAACACAACCCAAACCCCCTATTACCTTCATCACTGCATATTCAATTTACATAATTATTCTGCTATGCTATTCAAAATTTACATGTAGTTGTATGCATTCTCGTTATCCTTGATTCAAGGATGCCATTTCCTTGTAGATGTAACTGAACAAGGAGACCACAATTGACATACTCAATTCATCTGACCAATAGCAACAACGTGGCTTGACAAAATAATGGTTTGGTTTGTTAATTTATTTAACATCTCAATGCAATTATCCTGTGTTTGGACAGCCAATCCTGAAAGACCATCAACAACAGGAAAGCTTCTGGGGATGGTTCTTACCACACTTCATTGTAAATCAGTTAGTGGTCACACACATGGTGGGGTTACCCAAGCAAAGAGAGGTACTACCAACTCTCCATGTCTCCCTCCACCTCCCCCGAACATGGCCTGTTAAGTCTCAGCACATGCCCGGTCAGCTTCCTGTCACTTGTAATCTCTATATACAACACCTTACTCCTGCCAAAGGTTCCCAAACCATTAAGGCTAAAAACAACATTTGTTTATAGCTCACAGGGAGACAACTGGTGAGGGGTCAACGGGGAGAAAGAAGAAACTATATTTTCTTCTTAAGTGAAAATCCCCTCCTGCTCCTACAAAAAGTACATGCAGACCCTACACAATGAGCTGTGCTAAACACTCATGCTCAGGAGGACGGCTGCTGGCCTACCCTGGAGTCAGCCCTAAAAGCTCTCTGGGTGAACACAGGATCTCTAGCTGCACGCCCAGTGCTGACCAGGCTGGATTCCCACAGGTGTCAGGGAAGATACCAGGGTCACTACTACATACAGCATTTCCCAATCTGTTTCTAAACTACTCCATGGCAGGTAAGGGTGTGCTCAAGTAAACTGGAACACAGGGCCTGCCTGATCAGACTCCGGCTGAAGAAGACAGTCGGAAATTTATGTCAGAATCCCAGAGGGATTCTGTCTATTTTTACCATTAATTATAATAATAACAACAACAACGAAACTGAACTAAAATAATCCTAGTACTAATACTGCTAAAGTCCAGGACACCTCTTTAGTACACACACCTACACTGTAAGAAAAGAGGGCAGTTTCAGATTAGGATTTGCCTGCTCTCCCTGGGAGATGGCAGTATGTGCTTCCTCATACAAAGCCCTGTATTTACATGCAGGCAGTAGCTTTTCAAAAACAAACGCATCCCATCAGACCAAAAGTGTTAGCTGCATCACCCTCTCATCATTACAGTCCCAACACTTACCTACGAAGAAGCAGTTGATAAAATGTCTCTTTAATAAATGCAAAGGTTTTCTAATGAGTTCTGGGCTTAGAAACATATTCACAGAGAGAAAAAAAATATTTTCGATGAAGAGACTAGATGCTGCAGAATCAAACCTTGACTGTAAATACAAAGGTTTCGTTAAGTTTGAGTGAGCTCTTATACTCAGTTTTTTGGACACCACACAAGTAAGTCATCCATGGCCAAAAAAAAAAAAAGATTCACAGCATCAACGCGCAGAATGACCATGGATTGAGTTGCTAGCAGGACACTGGAGAAGCTGCCCCTTCACAATCCCAGCACACCTATAACCTCCTTGCACATGTACACCCAGTGTAGCCCACCAACAAAAGGACTACAGCTCCACACAGAAAGTGCAAGGCAATGACACGATTGAGTGTGTGTGCACATAAATGTTTACATGGGCACGTGGGATAGAGGGTGGAGTGTGTTTTCTATCAGAGTGTGCAAACAGGCTCAGATTAACCAAGTCTGGCTACACTTCCATCTGGAAACTATATTTTCTAACATGAGCCATATTCTGAAAAATAGATTCAGATGTTTGGAACTGGTTCAGAACAGTTGTTGGAAATGTTCAGGACAAATGAAAAAAATTAGTCCTCAATGTCTTCTCTCGGATTTTCTTACTGAATAAATATGCCTTCTAGGGGGTCAGAGAGTTGGTGGGGTGTACAGAGCAAGAAAGGTTCTTTCCTATTACCCAGAGTCCACAATGTTTGTTCTTGAAGCCACATCTAATGATGAGTGCCACTGGGCTTTCCCTCGCTGTCCACTGAACTTCAACCTGCCGTGGAAGCAGATACGATCAACTCTCTTTCAAATTCTGGAGAGGGCGGTAAAATGCTTAGAGCCATACAGTGGCCTAGCTTTTATCTGAAATCCTTCCTATCAGTTACACAGAGAGCCAAGCAAAGTTGTGGTTTTTAAAACAAGAAGCCAGTTGCTAAATAACATTTTTTTAATCCAGTAAAACTCTGGATAAATTAACAGCTCATAACAGTGGAGTCCTAAAGTTTGGAATGCACAAACACCTTAGCTTTGCACTGTGTGAGCCAAAGATGCTCACAGATGATCTAAAATACACAGGCACTCCACACCCCCATCCAGGCCACTGCAGCCTGGGGCTGGTCTGCCTGGGGCTCTGACTCTACCCACAGCCTACCTTGACTTTTTGCTGGATTTGGGTTTTGGCGTGACAGGTTTTGCTTTCTTTTCCTTTGGCTCTTTGGGGATCTTCGGGGCTTTTGGGGTCTTGGGCTCTTTCTTCTCCTTCGGCTCCTTCGATTCCTTCGGATCTTTTTTGACCTTCGGTCTTTTCTTTTTCTTTTTTTCTTCCTGGGACACATCCAGTGAGTTCCTACTCAGTTCTTGGTTATCAACCCCACCAGGGAAGTCATCTTTACCAAAACCTTTACTGGAATCCCCTGCAGCAATGTGGTTGTTTTTCTTTTTCTTCTTTTTCTGCTGTGGCTGCTGCTCTATCAAGGGCAGGTAATCGTCGCTCTTCACTATCTGAGCGTTCTGTCCGCTGACCTGAGTCATATCCGGCACTGGCTTCTCTAGAAAGGGCTCCGATGGAGAATGCTAAGAGACACAAATGGGATTGAATTAGTCTCTCATTCTTGCGGTGAAGAAAGGAACTGAGAATCAATGGCTGATGGTCCTATTCTATACTCAAGGAAGCAGACATCAACAAACTAAGGGTAACAGGATTTGCCATTTTCTCTCAGCCTAGAGAGACATATGTGTTTCTTTAAGAGGAATGCTTTAAACACCAGTTTATTACTACAGAAAAGCATTAGCGCAGGGAGGGAAACCTGTTACATAGCTAGACATTCCCCACCTTTTCAACTGCAAGAACACAGAGCAAGAAGTAAAACACAGACTTGGCCTGTAGAGGCCTCTCCCCGTGTGAGAGGAGGGACTCAAAGACACAGAGTACAAAGAACAAGCATATCCAACATTGAAAAATTCTAGTACTAAAAAGATAGAGCTAAGTACAACATAACCTTTACAGAGTACACAGGACATATCTGCATTAAATGACATTAAATTGTCTAGATTAAAATGTCATGTGAAAGAATGATTTTGTATTGGCTAAGTTTCTTGAAGTAATGTGAAATGTGGGCAGTCTTTTCCCTAACTTCTTGAAGCCGGATGGATGGATGATGGATGGATGGATGGATAAAGGAAATCAGTGATGACTAATTAGGGGGTGCACATTAGAAAATACTGACAAATAAGATGCTGAGAAGTCAAGTGAGATCCAAGTAAATAACTCCTGCACAGAGCGACCTCATAGCACAGGACCCAAGACAGGGCAGCGACAGGGCAGGTACATTATCCACCCAGCAAACCACAGCACCTGAGGGACCTTCACATTTCAACAGAAGACCTGCAAACATCCCACCTGCAACCTTCGGTCATCCTCTGCCTTTTCCCCTATGTTCCTGTGAGTTGAGTGATCTTCTAACGTGCCCAGCATGGGCTTCACGACCTTAACATCACTAAATCCTCACACCAGACCTTCGGACTAAGATGAGGAAACTTCCAGTTTGGGACAATGACACACTAACATAAAGTGACCTGTCCGAGGAAACAAAGATCATAATGGAACCAATATCAAAGGTGATACAATTTATATCCCACAAAAAAACAGAGCAGTGTAGGGCCCAGGCTTACCCTGCACAGACTCAACACTAAGGAAGGCTAGAAACTCATGTTTCGTACAGGTAACAGAAATCACACCTCAATATTACATATTTATGCAGCACATCTCTTGCCATATAGTGAGTTTATGGGTCCATTTACCTGAATCTACAAGGAAACTGTAGTAACTTATCTCTGTCTTTTAGAGAAAAATTCCATAAGGTAATGTGGCTCCCCAAGGCCACACAAGGCCTGGAGGTGACACCTGAATGTGGCTTTCTTTCATCCAGTGTCTTAAAACTCCAGCCAGCTCCTAAAACCTTACACACAGGGGTATTTCCAGAGAGGCGTCAAGTTTCATCCCATCTCCAAGGGGCTCCGTGTTCGTCCCCAAAACAGCACTGCAAACTGAAACACAGCTTACGAAGAAGGTAGCTCACCACCAAAACCTGCCTTGACTACTCTAATGACAACTATACTTGATTCTTCAGCCACACCAGCAGGGAAGGAATGTCCTGGAACCCCAACCGGAAACATTAAGATTCTAGTCCAGGCCCCACACCAACAGCTTTCTGGAGAAGTTATTTCCCTCAAACAGAGTTCAGCTTCTTCACCTGCTAAGTTTCTTTCCAGTATGGGGTGAGCTGGGCAGAGAGCTTAGAGTCAGAGTGCTTGCCTAAGAGGCAAGACCCTGGTTCTGATTCTCATCGCTCCAAAAACAGCAGCAGCAGCAGCAAACTAGCATTAAGACCAATCTTAAAATACATGTTGCCCCTTTTTGGTCACAGCAAAGAGGAAATTAATTCAAAAAGGCATGTCAGAAGGCAGAGGGGAGAAGCCCATGGGAGGAGGGGTGTACTGACTTGCACACCTGCACGCAGCTCCCATATGGAGCAACAATGTGTGGTTCTATCTCCCCTATCTTCCAGACAGGAAGTGAGTTCTAGGAGGTGATGGGGCCATCAGGAGCCACATAAGGGAAAGAGGTGAAGTGTGATCCTAGGTTTCCTAAACCTAGCACTTCTTTGATGCCACCCCTCTCCTGTTGAAGCCTTACGTGCAGCCATCTTTCAGGGAAGGAAAAAAGTGGAGCAGGCACTGAGCTGACCAAACCCTGAAAAGTCACCACTGGCCTACATTCCCTCCCAAACATTCATGGACCCAAGCAACCTCAGCCCCAGCTACTACCTGAGTTAGCTGGCTGATTTGATTTCAACTTTTCTACATGCAAACAGCGCAAGTTCAGTCGATTACATGTCCTAATGTAACTGATGAGGAGAAAGAAACACACACAGCATTTCTGCATGGAGCACGGAACTGAAACTTTTTTGGGGAGAATCTAGTATTTAAGAAGAAAAGTCTCTCCTCGAAAGCAAGGGAAAGTCGGAATGATCGCTGCAATGTAGAACAGTACTTACTGTAGGGTACGTGCATGCATCTTCAACCGCATGGTATCCACTCCAGTTACACAAGAGCAGTGTCCCCTGAGAGCTTTTCCAGCCACATTTACGAAGAGCATTACACACACACACACTAAACACACACACACAAAAAGCTGAAAATTCATCTATACACGTTAGCATACAAATCACTTTAGATGCTTCTTTTAGAAATAAATGAGGCCATAAATTAGTGACTCGGTAAAAAATTTAATCTCCCACAAGGAGGGGAAAAGTGAAGATGGAACACAAAAACGTATTAATCTTGTTTGATATGCAGCAGAACTGTTTTGGTACTATCTGAAGGGGGCGGAAAGGTGCTCAGGGATATGAGTGTTTACCAGACCTACTTCTCCTTGAATCTTTTAGAGGGAAGCTGTTTTTGTAAACATTTAACAAAGAACAGATGGTCTGCCTTAATCATGTGGGGTAGGAAAAAACCACCTGGAGCTCCTAGTAAAACCCTGACAAAGTCTCTCAGGCCCGGCTTCCCTTGCTACCCCCACCAAACGCTTGGTACAGTCTTCTCTAGTGCTATTTAATTTTACAGCGGACATTTTCCCATCAATCCCCACTGCCTGACAGGTAATCAATGCCATTAACATCTGATATTACCATATAGGCCATTCCTAAAACCTCTCATTTATTAAAGCGAAGGTGAGGGATTTTTAGATACCAAGCAGACTTCACATACCCCCTCCAGGTCAGGACATTCTCCATGACCCTGTTCATGATATGGCTTTTGACATACTGTGGCGTCTGTAAGAAGTATGGTGTAGACCCTTGGGTCTTAAAACAGCTGACTGATATTTAAATAATGGGTAAAAATGGCCCAAGGTGTGTGTTTCGTATAAAAAAAAAGTAGTTGTATTGTTTTTCTCCTTAAGTCTTCTGCTGACAGGGTATCAATTAGAAAGTAAGCTCTGGTACAGAACTGCAGAGGGGCCAGATGCACACTCTCAAAGGCCGGCCAATGGGGGAGCAAGGGCAAACTCCTCTGCTATGTCTAGGCAAACCTACAAAGCATCATAGACGATTCGATGCGGAAGCATCAAGGGAGAGATTCCTTGACTGTTGTGTGTTTGCCTTCTAAGTTCTTTCTGGTTTAAAAAACCTCTTTTCCATATTTTGCCTTAATTATACCTTTAAGCCTAAACCTGTAAGCAACAGAGTCATAGCACCAACATACAATGCAGACAGTTTCTAAAGCTCACAGCATTTCACATAAGGGACGCCTGTGGGTGAACACTTATTTGCAAACAAGCATGCGTTTACATATCTGAATTTACACACATGCAAACAAGTACAGATTCCGAGTAACGCTTGACAAAAAAAGAGACAGTACTGGCTGGACCAGGGATGTACTATCCCTGCCAACTTGTACCCCCAGCAAATTAGCTATGGAGAGGCATAAAGAGCCATAGGAGCACTCAGAGACAAGACATCTGCTAAGGAAGTAGCCCGCCAATGGGAACTTGGGTAGCAAGAAACATGGGCTTGCCACACAGCCAACTATGATTTAAACCATTTACAAATTACAAGATGTAATTAGTCACATAAGGTAGAAATGCACTTTATGATCCTTCTTTTTGAAAGGACTTTGGACATATGTTCCTATTACTGACATTTTGAACTTTTGTTTGTGTCCGTGGGCCTTGGATCCTCTACACTCCTTAAGGAAGTAAGCCTGGAATCAAATCTGAAGTTCTTCCTTTGGGCCAAACAGTATATAAAGATTCAGAGCACTTAGCAAAGGTTCAGTAAGTGCTACTGAGACTTTTAGGGTGAAAAGTAGTTTTTAAAAACAGATGCTGCTGCTGCTGCTTGTTATCAGGAATCAAATTTATCCATTCAACACATATTTGAGCAAATAATAGAATCGCTGGGGCACTGGGGTAGGAGAACAAAGAACATGGAACTCAAGCTGAGCTATATGTTTATCTCGGTCTCTGTCCCCACCCCCACCCCCGTGGGTGTGGGTGGGTGGGTGTCTGTGCATTTGCTTTATAATGTTCGTTTTGGGGACAGGGTCTTGCAAATTGACCAGGCTGCCCTTGCTTGAACTTGTGATCCACGTGCCTCAGCCTTATGAGTACCCGGGATTACAGGTAAATGATACTATGCCTGGTATCTATGCACAGATAGATTCACCATACAAACCAAACGCTTAAGAGCTACGAATGGGACTGCGGCCATGTTGGAGAAGTTTCTAATCGAATGCACAGTGTTGAGCGTAATGAGTGAGGAGTGAGGCCAGGCCTTGGGGGCTGGAGTGTGGTGTCTCTCCTGCTCACTATGTGTGAAGGCCACAGCAGAGGCAGAGGCCGGCAGCACTGAGTCTCTCCTCACCACCCTCAGAGCTGGCAGGAACAGGCAGAGCTTTTGTCCCCTGTTCTCTGGTGCTTGTACTTGCCACCCACTGCCTCACCACCATTGGTTTTCTTCTCTAACCCCTGACCAGGGCTGGGTACTACCCTGCAGCTCTGGGGGTCTCTGAGGGTTAAGTGCAGGCCCATGTTCAGCCAGCATTCCTGGGCTGTTGGAAAGAGGGCATTACAGACACATTCTAGCACTGGGGTTAGAGGAGTAAGCAGTCCACGGCACTGTACTGAGTCCAGTTTCTTTTTCAACCATTTACTGTCAGTTCATTGGGCAGCTTTGGGCTCTACTAAGCCATTTACATGTCTCCTCTCCTCAGCCTTGGGTGTGTGTGTGTGTGCATGTGTGTGTGTGTGTCGAGTTGAAATTTTACAATTAACTCACCGATGTCATAGGGCTGCTAAATGATAAGGGATAAGGCTTTACTTTTAACACCAATGGAACAACTGTGCTTGCCACTGTCCCCCCAGAGGCACTGAAGCATGCTGGTCGCTGCCAAGATGGTAACCCTCAGCTAGAAGGGTGGTTGTACAGCCCAGCTCTGCTGTGGCCACCATGGCTCTAAAACCCTAACCCTGGACTACAGGCTCTTAATTCAATACAAAGTTAAATTTTTTGCTTTAACTTTGGGAGAACTCTAGTTTGGCTCTGAACCAAAGCTTTAGAGTATCATTGGCTATCACTAATTTTTCACCCCAGTGCAGAATCGGAGGTGAAGACTGCTGTTTCTACGGCTCGCTGCAGTGACCACTCCTGCTGCACTGCTCTCAGATCTCCCTGTCTGAGAGGAGCACCATTCAATTCAGCAATGAGTGGGACTTCCCCCCAAGGTCCATTTCAATTCTGTAGGGGCCCTGGAAGAGACAAGTTACCTCCCTGCCTCCCTGCCCTGCCTTGAAAACTCTCCCCAAATCCTAAAGAATGGGCTTGCATGTGTTTTAGTCCATCAGTGCAGTCTATTGTGCGGGAAGGGCTCCAAACCCATCCTTCCCTCTGCCTTGTAAGTCAATTGCTATTTCTCAGGAAAAACACTAGATTAAAAAAAAAAAAAAATCCCAGGCTTACATTAGGGCCCAGAGAGCTGACATAGCTTGCTTATCCATACACACAGATACCCCTAAGGTACAAAGTAAACTGATGTTAAGTTGAAATTGTTTTGATGTGTCTCCATGGCTTCATAAATGTTTGGGAAAATTAGCTTAGCTGTTTCTGTGAAATCTGAGTGATGCTGTCCCACGTGATGGCCTGATCAAAAGTAGTGCACAGGTAACCAGAATGTTCTGAGGCTTGACCATCTCCTTCCCCGCAGAGCTCCTTCGGTAAGAGGAATACAGGGTCGACAGAAGTGCCCCTGAGTCACAAGGAAGACAACACAAGCGCAGCACAAGATCTATGGGCAAGCCTACTAGTTTGCATCCTAATGGTGATAATGATGATGATGATGATGATAATGATAGGGCCTGTATCAATAAGAGTGAATAATTTCTTGTGCTGGCTGGACCAGATGCGTAGGCATGCCCACTGTTCTACAGCTCTGGCTGCTCATGAGGAGAGAGCAGAGGATGAACCCATTAGAGAAGCCTGCAAGAGTTTTGCTTTCAGCTCCCTGTTCTCCATTGCCAGAGTGCTGAGAGCAGGCTTCAGGTGCTCTGCTTCTGGGCACAGCTTTCTAGAGGCAAAGCCAGCAACAGCATGCTTGCAATGCCCTAGACTAACCCCATGGAGCCTGCCCCTCCTTTCTCCCCTCTCCCCCCTGCCCTCCTTAGCATCCATGAATGAGAATCTACACCTTCTCACTTCTTCAGCACTGAGGTTCTCCCTGTTCTCCAACCTGTGTCAAGAAGCTGAGTCTGGCCATGGACAAGGACTCCCCAAACTGCCCTGGCTGCCAGTGATCAGATGCAGTGAAGTACTTTTTTTTTTTTCCGAGACAGGGTTTCTCTGTATATCCCTGGCTGTCCTGGAACTCACTCCGTACACCAGGCTGGCCTCGAACTCAGAAATCCGCCTGTCTCTGCTTCCCGAGTGCTGGGATTAAAGGCGTGTGCCACTACTGCCCTGCTAGTGAAGTACTCTTGTGTGTGTCTTCAACAAAGCCTCCGGGTTGGTCAAAATATTTCACACACAGACTGACACCGGGGAATTCTAGTCACAGACAATGAAGATGAAGGTCAAACCTACATACTTTAAAAAAAAAAAAAAATTAATTCAGCTCACTAAGCTACTGGTGTACACTTGACAGCATGTTCTGCCTCCACTGGTACATTTAACAGCAAGTTTGCTCTTTAAAAAGGAACGGTATAGTGTTTGGCCCCAGAAAAGCAATTTATGCTGCTTATGTGTGTTATTTAAAAAGTAAAATATTAAAAAACAACCTACTCTGCTATTCCTAAGGCTTTAAAAACTCAAACTTCAAAGAATGACAACAGGTCTCTCAGTAACACTGACCAGGGCTTTTGCAGACTGCTTTTGACTGCGGGTCTTTGAAAAGGGGAAAAATTAAAGGAATTTAGTGATAAATTTAATTTATACACTCTAGACAAGTTCTCCACAATTCCGAGACTGGGAATCTAGCATATTTAGCTCACAATAAATGCTTAATGATAGACTACTGTGGTCTATAAAAACTCATTCACATGCTGTGGGAGGCAGAACTCTAAGACGGCCCCATTATCTCTGAGTGTGGCAGGACCTTTGACTTCCAGCCAAAGGTGAAAAGGATGTCACAGGTCTGATCAAGGTGAGAAATCACTGGTTTGGGGTTACCTCAAAGAGACAATTATCCTAGGCAAGTCTGACTTAAATCAGAGAGCCTTTTAAAGAGGAGGAAGACTCTTATCTAGGCATTGAAGAAGCCAGTGGCCATGGGGGGGGGGGGGGCAACCCTTAGGCATAACTTGCAGGTAGCCTCTAGGAGCTAAGGGTAGCACTGAAGGCACCGAGCAACGCTGTTCCAGGTAGCCCATAAGTACCTCTGCCCAACCTGAATGGAGCTACTGGTCAAGATTCCAGTGAGACCTACATCCTACATCCTGGAGAGCTCTGAGTGGCCTCAGGTGAACCACGCCCAGAACCCTACCTAAGAAAATGCTGAGGAGGAACAGGATGTGGCCATAAGCCATGAAGTCTGTGGTAACAATACCACACAGCAATACACACATTTAAATCAATACCTACCTCAATAGCCTCTTATTTCTAATCTGAATTTTTTTCGTTTTGGTTTTCTTCCTCTAGAATCCTTCTTCCCCTGTGAGACAGCTCACACCCTGACAACACTGTAGAGCTTTCCTGTGTCTTTGTAAAGATGCTATGCTGACGGGGTCATCGAGTACAGTCATACAGTTTCTGATTTACAAATAGAGAACCTAATGCATTCATTCAAGGGGGACAAAAATCTATCCCAAGTCACAGAAAAACTGAAAGGAGACAGGACTGGAGTCAGGCAGTCTCTCTGCAAAGCCCACATTTTCAACCTCAGTACGGCCTCTTCATCACTATTGGCTGTGACTCCCAGTAGGTCCTCCTTCGAGAGACAAGGAAAGCAGGGTGCAAGGAACCCTTTATTCAGGGCTGCAGAGAGGCCATTGGCTCCCACCACACCTCTTGGGGTCACAAGGAGATTAAGAAAAAACCTTTACTTTCAAGTTAACACGTGCACACACACCTTTTTAAAGAAGGTTTACTGCACATTAGAAACAGTCTGTTACACACTTACAGAGAACTCTGTCCCCATGGCTCCTTCCAGCTGGAATTATACACAAAACAGAAGATACCAAAGCAATTAAGTATTTTATAAACACTGCAGAGGGGTCAAAAAGAGGGAGGTTCATTCACTGACTAATAACGCAGTAATAAACAAATAGCAATGTTATGCAACTGAGAAAATTATTATAATTGAATCTACACAGCTGGGCAAGGAGAGAGGCTGGCTGTGAGCTCACAAATGTTTTGTGTGGGTGGGTTTGTGTTTTAGAATTGTTCAGATCTGAGCCCTTCTTAGATTCTGTTCTCTTAGCTGAGGGCCATCCCATCACTGCGAGAGCAGGAGAGGCTCGCCTATGGAGGTGCCCTACTAATTAGTTGCTATTTTCACAACAGAGAAATAAATGTGAGCATGAACGGGTAGGGAGCTAAACTTCGCTGAGATGCACTCGTTACAGATCCAGAGAGGTGTCATCTCTGTGCACGGCGATGTGAATAATGAATAACGGTAGCCTGCTAGCACACTGGAAAAAAAATGCTCGGAACAGACTGGCTAGCCACGTTTTAATAGTTGGCTACAGCAAATTCTTGGAGCTTCCACCACATTTTGAAGTTTTCTCATCATAGAATTTATATTTTGGGGCAACAAGAACCCACAGCAGACAAGCAGAGAAAAATATCTCCGACTGCTACATTTCCATTTAAGCTGATGTTTCAGCCAGGGACAGAGGAGTTATCTGTGTGTGTCCACTGAATTCTTGAAATCTTAGTGCTTGAACCAGAAGCACTGTCCCCTTGGGATCGAGGAACTGCGGGACCCACCACTGTTCTATCAATTAAATATAGCCTCTATCCAAAGCAAAGCAAAGGTAAGGTTCTGGGGGGGGGGGGAGGGAAGAAGAGAGAGAGAGACAGGAGAAGAGGAGGAAGAGGAAGAGGAGGAGGAGGAGGAGGAGGAGGAGGAGGAGGAGGAGGGGGAGAGAGGAGAGGGAGATTCTAGTGAGACTCTGCCCTGAGTACCACTGGAATGTCTTCTTAATTAAAGGACTAACTCAGAACAAAATTTGTGATCTATGTCATGTTCCCATTTGCATAAAACCCAACTAACTTGGAACTTGAATGGCTGATTAGCTAACTATGAGGGCAGAGGTACACATGTATCTTCAACAGGCACACATTTTACATCGATGATATCTATTTTTATGAGATAAAAGTACTAAAGCTTTAATGGTGGCAATTAAAACAGCCAGAGTTGGAGCAACTCGATGACTGAGTCACAGACCTTTTACCTATAATGGGGCCCATTATATCTCTGAGCTCAGTTTGAGGGAGTGAAAGAGGAACAGATTTTTAAATACGGTTATAAAACAGCCAAGCTGCTGCAGTTTGAACAGCTGTGTAAGTCAGCCTGGCCTTAGGACCAGCATCTACTCAGCAATGCCCGCAGCATCACTTAGATACCGTGTCCATCTGAGAACACTTAACACTGGGTAATCTATGTTACCAGCACTACTATGTTTAAAATAGAATACTTCGGGTGACTTCTGATAACATATTTTCACTTTGCCTAAAATACCAACATCTGTGTTCTAATGTTCTCATTTGATATATAAATTTAAGAGAAAAAGGGAAAGAAGATTGATATTCACATTAAGAGAGTTTTTAAGCAATATTTATTTATCAATATCGTCACACAATCTTCTAATGTAGTTTGGCATTGTCGGGTTAGAGATGTTAAAATTAGCATTTGTAAGGTGGTGTGAGGAGCAAAGATAATTTCAGAGGAAGTACTAATGAAGTTTCTCAAACAAAAACAAAATTAATCTGGAGATCTATGAGGACTAGATTGAGATATAACAGAATTGGAAATCTAAATGAAGTCTTCCAGTAAAATGTATTTCTTTCTCCAGTACAAAAGCAAACCTTGGGTGAGAGGAGGTGACGGGCGAGATGTCCAATGCACAGTATATACTCATATGAAAAGTCACATGGAACACTGGGCCATGGACCAAAGGTACAGAAGGAAATCCCTGAGAAACCCCCACCGGCCCTCTGTTCCTCCCACAGGGTTAAGACTCAGTTCAATACAACGTGTATAAGATGGTACCCAGTATTCCCAGAATAATAAGGCTTAGGTAGACAGAAGTCATTAAGACTGTGAGCTGAGAAGTCCTATATCCTGATGAATAATCCTCAGAGAGAGGAGGAGAACCAGAAGGCACAGAAGGCCCCTGAGGCTGCCCAGGCTCAGCTCCAGCATAAGAAACCAGATGCGGTCAAGAGTCTGTAGGTGGAGAAGGTTCACTGGGAAAAGCTCTAGTAAGACCTTAGAGGCTGGACACTGGCCTTGGGACATCAGGACCGGGAAGCCTCCAGGCCCGCAAATTCTTCCCAGCACACACAGAAGAGCCAGGGGCATGCAGCCGAACCAGGAGTCAGGGGCCAGGGCACAGCAGCACTGATAAGCACCAGCAGGTTCCCAGAGCCTTGGAAGCCTTAAGCACAGCCAAGGCTATCCCTATTCTGGCCGCTTTGACAGAGGACCCTTGCAGCAGCTCTGCAAAGCAGTGGTTTAGAAGTCTGCCTTGGGGAGTAATTTGGACAGCTATTTCCTCAACTGATCCGCCAACCTCCTTCTTCATGTGCCCCTCCCGCATGGCCAGTCCTCCCCAGCTGCACACCCTTCCGCCCAGTGTCTCACACTGACTATTTCAGGTATTTACTGAGCCTCTTGACACATCTTCCTCCTTCTCTCACCCCGTTTCTCTCTTCCCCTGTAGAGGAGAGTCCTTGAAAGAGCAACGACATTGGCTGTCTTCACTTCCTCTCCTCCAGTGCTCTTCAGTCTACCACATTAATATTCCACAACGCTGCTCTCACCAAGGTGACCCCACCCCCACCGGCTGGCTCCTCATCTCACCTGACCTACCAGCAACAGCCCACACAGCTGCTCACTCATGGCTGCTTCTTCGGGAGCCGTCCAGGATGGCCCTTTCCCCTCCTTCCTTGCACTTTCTGCCTGGCTTATCTCCCCCACCTGTCATTTCTGCAGTGCTCCAGGCCTCAAGCCTCAGCTCTACCTGTGTTTCCAAGTCAGCATACTACCTCTAGCCCGGTGCTTTGCAAAGTCCTTCCTCCAGCTCAGACTCCCTACCCTGAGCTGTGGGCCTCTCTCCAACAGTCCCGTCCAATATCCACTCTGACATGGCCACAGCCATCTGAGAGAGAGGAAGACAAGCTTCCTGATTCTCTACCCACCTCCAGGACCCCAGATTGATATCTGGTTCTTACTATATTATTTTCCCAGCACTTCTACAGATTTGAACATTTTTAAAACCCCAAGTGGGGAACTGCACTGCTCCATTTTCTTCAGCCGCACCCTCTCACCCACATGGCTCCCCTCATTCCTGCTGTCCTGGATTTGTCTCTTTACTCTCTTAGGTTTTGACAGCACTCATGAGTCCATTCGCCACAGGACAGAGCCAGGTGCTCATTTCCCAGGAAGACTCCAGGCTTCCTGGCGACATCTCAGGATCTGCACACTAAAGTCACTTCCCTCAGCTAAGCTGACTTCCACACCTGGGTTGCCTGACCCAGACAGAAATCTGCCTCCCTCCCTCCCACCCCCTGGCTCCATCCTCCCCCAAGCCCTCCTGGTAACATGACACTGCATTATTTCTGCAGTCCAGACCTGGACAGAGTTGCTTCTCATCTCACGGTTTCGAAGCCCTGTGAGTCTTTCTGGATGACCACTGTCAGTGTAAACGGACTACTCTTCTGCACAGTCCACCTAGGGCTCCCTGACAGGGACACTTAAGTCAGAATCCCCCAACTCAACTCTTGCCTATGCCACCTTTCCAGCTGGCCACCTACCCCTTCACCCTCACTGTGCTCTGCCATGCACCCCAATGGCAGTCACAGCAAGGCATTTTCCCAATCTAGAGCTTGGACAGACGGAAGCGGTCTCAGAATCCCCTCCATAGACCCACACTCTGGTCTGCAACAGTCAGTTTCACTGCACACTCTTTTCTGGGGGAGAGAGGGGGGCGTCGAGACAGGGTTTCTCTGTGTAGCCCTGGCTGTCCTGGAACTCACTCTGTAGACCAGGCTGGCCTCGAACTCAGAAATCCACCTGCCTCTGCCTCCCAAGTGCTGGGATTAAAGGCGTGGGCCACAAGTGCTCTTCATTGGGGCCTTCCCGGATCTGTACAGGCAGGGGAAAGAGCCTCTTAAAGCCAAGGAACTCTTAGCATACTGCCTGACTACTGACATCCTCTGGTTCTCTGCTCCCTGAAGGACAGGAGCCTGGAACACATATGTACTCCTTAGGTGTAGTGCTGAAGAGAGTCTCAAGTCTCGCCACACTTTCAGATGGGAGCACAGATATCCCATCAGCCCTCATTCTGAGTCCAATAGCATCTCACATGCTCTGTGCCTCTGGTGCCCAGTACAGGGCAGAAAACCTTTAGTTGAGCAAATAGATTCTTGATATGTAAAGGAAGACACACTTTAGCCTTTGGGGCCAGGCCATGCTGCAACATCTGCTCTAGTCTGAGAGCTCGTGCTCTGCACTGATAAGTTGCTACTGCGTTCCTTCCACCTGGCTTAAGCTTCACCTCTCTCCCCAGCCCTGCAAATAATTAGGCGGCAAACTAGCAACTCTTTCGGCTGCACTTATTTTTTGTTATGCAGACCAACCACTAAGTGATAACTGGGATTTTTCTTAAAAGGAGAAAAAGCTAATTTCTGTGCCCTTATTTCTGGTTCTTGTTAAGGGACTGGATTGTACATGAACAATTATGATGACTGGTGAATGAATGGGTGGATAGAAACGGAACAGATGAGCGCCCCGTGTGAAAGACTTGGCAGATAACTCCCTACAGTAACCACGATCCCTTCACTCTGAAGAGACAGGCTGCCTTACAGAAGCACCCTGCCTGAACAGAGATCCAGAAGCGGTCTCAGAATTTCATCCCCGAAAACAAGGAACAGACCTTTTTCTGCTGTAGCTGAACTACAATGAGAATACTTTTATTAATTTAAAAAAAAGTGGCTCATGATTGACTTTATTGTTCATGACTTCAAAATTAAAAAGGGCTGAGAGGGCACAGCTCAGCGATAGTGCAGTTATCTAACAAGTCCCAAGCTCCACTCTTCCAAGAGCTCCTGCATGCCTCCCTCCCTCTCCCCTTCCTGCTCCCTGTCCTCCTCAGGGCTGTGAACCTTTTCCTTGATCCTTCAGGAAAAGGGTTAAGGCTGTGTGAGAATGGCCACAGGAGCTCCAATCTCTGGCCACAGCCCTCCTTGGGTGGGGGTGCGTGATTATTTCCTGGAGCTCAACCGTAGCTTAAGGCAGAGCAGGGGCAGAGCAGAACAGGAATGACTGGGAGGGACAGTCCCAGAGTGCTCACAGCACATCAGCTCTCTTTCCCAGGCCTATCCCACAGGGCCTCAAGGGTCTCCATCCATGAAGTCCATGATTGCACCAAACCTTCAACAGTGTGGCTCCTCAGCTCACCCCTTCCCCTTGTTTCCTGGATAAACCATGGGCTTTCCCCCTGAATTCTTCCAAACTGACGACCACTTGCCGTGTTAACACACTAAAAGCACAGCAGTCTTCCGGCCCTGTCCTGTCCGGTCCAGTCATCAGCCCTCAAGTTCTCTCCACTCTTACAGCCATGTCTTTTTTGCCAGGGCTCATGCCATTCAACATGGTAGCCATTGGCTGCATGGGTTCTTGAAACAGCAGAGCTCAGGGTATGGTAGATGTGCCACAAGCATAAAAATCATAACACATATCAAAGACTTAGGCCAAACAAATAAAAAGCAAACAAAAACATCATTTTTATATTAAATGTTATTTGTTGAAATGACAGCCAAATACTAGATGTTAAAACTATTTTGTATATATTTGGAACTAAATAATATATACTATAATTATATAAACTAAATATATAAACTAAACTAAATAACATATATAAATAAACTAAATATACTATATATATATATATATATATATATATATACGTATACATACATACTAAATAAAATATACTAAATTTTGCCTGTTTAACTTTGTGTTAAAAACATGACTGGGCAATTCTGTGTTTCACATCCTGTTCACACGGCACGGCACCGCCCACGACCACTCCCAGGTTCTGTGCTAACCTCACTCAGCACTCTCATCTCCTCCCACCCACCCCCCCACCTCCCTCCAGAGTCTTCTCCCAGGCTGCTACCATGTCGTCTTGGCTCTGGGATCATCCCAGCCATCTGGAGAATCAGCAAGGAACCTTCCTTGCAGTAGGATGTCCCTGACACCACTCCTTAAACAGCTTGCTAATAAGCACACTCCATATCTGAGTTCAGACAGACTCTGCATGCCATGCCCTGTGAATGTGATGGCACAGACAGCAGGCACAAGCCCTGGCCTCACTCCACTTAGAATACAATGGCAAGGATATGAGCAGAAATATAGTACAATAGTGCAATAGTAACTTATAGACAACTGCTATGGGCCAGGCACACCCCCAGCATCACCTGAGCCCTCTAACAGCAGGTTTAGACAGGTCCACGGACAACTCTCACTTAGAGGGGAGAAACTGAGACCCAGAAAAACTACAAAATCCTACCACATCTCACTAAGTGACAGTTTGGGCTCCACTGCCATGTTCTTCGCCCCCGATTTATGCTGCCATGCCTAGTGAACAACAAACAGAGGTCACTACCCAGACAGTGCGACTGACTCAGGCAACACGCCTAGATCTGCACTCACTGGGAGGCAGGCACGGCCTTGCAGAGGGAGAGATTTCTAATTTAGGGGTGCAAGCTCTGGACTGAGGGCTTGGGGGCGGGGGGGAGCATTCTAAAGACAACAACTGGTTCATCAGGCCAAGGAGACACGGACAGAGCAAGCGCCAGGAAGATAGGGCTTGGCTTATTCCTGGTTCTCAGTCAGCCGTAAACTAACCATAGCATCTTTGTGTGAAGGGACATCGGTGCTTTGGTCCCTCTGACAAGTCCCCTTAGGCAGAGTGGCTTGGCCAGCACCAGGCTAAAGGCTTCTAAAGATCCTGCCTACTCACCTAACACATTCAAACATCTACATTTTAAGAAAATCATAAGATGATGTGTAGTGTGTCTTCACCATCACCTTGGCAGGATTTGGAATCACCTCAGAGAAACACACCTCTGGGCATGTTTGTAAGAAGGGAAAACACACCCTAAATGTGGGCAGTGCCATCCCACAGACTGGGAGTAAATGAAAAGGGGGAAGAGGGAAAGTCACCTAATCAGCATCCGTCTCGCCCCACTTGCTGACTGGAGACTAGAAAATCAGTCGCCTCTTGTATCCACCAGCAAGCCTTCCCTGACGTGACATACTCCATCTCCCTCCAACCCTGAGCCAAAAGAAACCCTTCTTCTCTTAAGCTGCTTTCGTCGGGTATTTGATCACAGCACAAGAAACGCAATGCAGAAAACATTACATAACTCTGGCGGTGGCAGTGTGATCACAGGGTCTAAAGCAACAGAACTTTCATATCAGGATTTAGGGAAGGGACGGTCTAGGCAAACCTAACACCAGTGGACTGCAAAACACCTTTATCACAAAGATAAAACCTGAGATTTTAAAAGAAATTCTTATCTCACCATTTCGAGTGCCACCATAACCTCCCTGTGTCTCCCTACCTGCCCCCAAACACCTCAGTTTATTCTTCACGTTATTAGCATGGCAAAAAAGTGGGGCACACAAAGCACAATGGTCTGACCCTGAGGTCTCCTAGGGCCATCTGGCTTTCATTCTGACTGTAGAATTTCTCCTATTGTACTCTGTAACGAAGTGTGGTGCCTTGCTTGTCAAATGACTGGTGATTTCCTTATGCTGAGCCTGGTGGGACTCGAGAGGATTAAACACAAGACTCTCGTGTCCGAGGCCAGCCTGGGCTAGACAGTGAGATCCTGGCTCACAAAAAGTGGGGGCTGAGGGGCTAGGAATGGGTTGTTTTGTATGTGTAAAGACTGCAGCCGTTCAAAGAGTAGGAATGGAGACTGAAAGCTGATGGTCTTTGTGCCTGTGACCTAGACAGGTATGCAGATGGGCATACAGGCAGAGGCCAGAGCAGGACATCAGGTACTATCATCTATTGCTGTCTTATTGCCTTGAAGCCACAGTCTCTCATATTGGCTAGGTGGGCTAGCCACTGAGTTCTCATGATCGGTGACCTGTGCTGCAATGCCAGGGTTACAGGCACATACAGTCATACCTAGCTCTTTACGTGGACTTAACTCGGGTCCTTACGCTTACCTAGCAAGCGCTATTGCTGACCCTACGTCTTGGTGGTGTTACTGTTTATACCAACAATTAGCTGACATGCCGTGAGCTTCTGGACAGGATTCATCATTAGCAAGGCACTACAAATCTCATGCCCATTCTCTTGCAAGGCCACAAGCAGCTGGCAGTTTACAGGGCTATTTGCCCGTATCTTTGTATCTCAGGAATCAATGGTAGCCTGTGTCTTGGTAAACACCAGGTATCACTACTGTTATGTCTCTCTGTTCTTTTCTTTTAAGACAGGGTCTCACCATGTAGGCTAGACTAGCTGTGAATTTATAACCTTCTGCTTCATAAATCCTGAGATTATAGACATGCACCACCATGCTTGGTCTATAGGTGAACTGGCTAGCTCAGACTCAGAATTCTGCAGCAACAAAAAAAATGCATGTGGGACCGTGGGTGGAAGTGGGTGACCTGTAAAACTGACCCTGCTAAGAAGCAGACTTCACCCTGAAGGCAGAGACCACCTGACCCAACCAAGTGAACTCCGGCCTGGAAACCATTCAGCACTCCGGTACTAGACACACGCTTCCTCCATTCCTCTGAAGCAGGTATCAGTCACCTTTCCTCTAACTTCTAGGACAGAGCCAGGAATGGCCAAGTACCAAAAGGCCTCCACCTTACCCTAGCTGTCTTACGCCTACCTCACACTAACCACATTCTCTGACTAACCCATCCAGGCCCTTAGCACACACCATCTTCGTGATGGCAGCTTGTGGAGTCCTTCTCTAGATCAGCTGCCCTACAGATCCTAAATCCCTATAACTGGCCGCCGACCAGAAACCACCACCTCAGTCTAGAAAGCATCTGAAGATTGATTAGCAAATAGAAGCTTGATTTTTTTTTCCAGCTATACGTTCCCCAATCTACTGACTACACAGGCTGAAACCTTACCCGCCCTCATTCTCACAGACCTTATCTCTAATCTATCAGCAAATGTTCTTCGATGCTACCTTGAAACACCAGACCCCCCCCCACCGCCCTAGATTAATCCAACACTGTCTAAAATTCACCCCACCAACCCCCAGTTCGCTCCCATATGTAACTGCATCTGCCTTCCCATCCATTCCTCAGAAAGAGCAGCACCCAACAGAATATACAATGGGCTGTGTATTTCACTCTCAGTGAACTTCAAGTTCCTGACCAGAACTCACAGTGACCTGCTTCACCTGGTCTCCAGGTATCTCTGTGACGGAAGTGCCCAGCATTTTCCCATCATCAGCATATCACAGTGCAGCTTAGTGGCTGCACCTCAGATAAGCCTCACGTTCCAGGCTCAGGGTCCATGCATGGCTATACTTCTCCAGACACCTTCGTGCTTGCCCTTTAAGGCTTCATCCAGGGTTTCTGCTCACTGCCAGCTTCTCAAAAACATTCTTTCCAGCAAGAAGCTTCTTGACTTAAATTACTTGAATCAACACCTTCTAAGTTTCTCTTCTCCATTGCTCACCTGTGTTCCCAGCTCATATCAAATACTTGGTAACATTCACACACTCAATCTAGCTGTCCTCCTCACTAGGATGTTAGCTCCATGATCATTGCTTTGTCTATGACAATGCTAGCTCCATGATCATTGCTATGTCTATGACAATGCCAGCTCCATGATCATTGCTATGTCTATGACAGTGCCAGCTCCATGATCATTGCTATGTCTATGACAATGCCAGCTCCATGATCATTGCTATGTCTATCACAATGCCAGCTTCATGATCATTGCTATGTCTATCACAATTATTGGCACAGAAGGAGCAATCAGTAAGTATTTTAAATGTTAAGGTATCTACCAAAGTTCCCTATCATGAAGATGGTAAAAAGCTACCTGAGTTTTAAAAGACTAGACCATGAGCTAAATGGACATAAGAAAAATGAAAAGTTGTACAATAACCAAATTGTATAAACTGGTAAGAAGGCATTAACAGGAAAGGCTGTTACATGGCTGGCTAGAATCCAAAAATACATTGTTTTAGTGATTTGGTCAGCAAGGTCCATGGGAGACATGGATTTAAAACAAGACAAAGACAAATGTCCTTCTGAGCATAATCCCTCTGTGGGATTATGGAAGCAACGTGAACCCCCATTGCACATCGCTGCCGGGGCCTTCCTGCCATGGTGGATAGCACCCCTCCATGCTGTGTGCCCAAAGCAGAGCCCTTTCTCCCTTATGCTGCCTCGTACTAGATATTTAGTCACAGTAGCAAGAAAAGTGGAGCTGAACAGTATTCTACTGTACACAGTACCATACTATTAAGCTCTAAAGGAAAAACAAAATCAGGAAAATAAAATCCATACTTAGTGAAGTCACACAATCTCAGAAGGAAACACATGTTCTCCCTTTATATGTGGATCCTGGCACATATACAGACAAATGTACTTGTGGGTACAGAATAACATAGACACAAACAGAAGAGGGTAAACCCGCACCAGATGATACAGGACAGACTACGCGTAATGGGCATGAGTCGTGAATAAACACAGAAAACTATTTGTTTTTCAAGTTTCACCTCTAGGGTGGATTTTTCAGTTTTCAGTGGTAGATACATGCATAAAACATACATTTGACGGTGAAAGTGTAAAATCCAGCACAAAGCTCTGCAGTTTCAAAATGGCTATTCTAGCTGCACAATGGTTCACCAGGATACAGACTCTGGGTCTATAAATTTATCTGGATGGTGTTGTTTGTAACAAAGTCCTAATTTAAAAAAAAAAGGATAGTAACTAATACAGAAAGTCACTGTGACAAAGCTGATTAGCTTGAGACTGGTTTATAGGAGAAATGTGACAGCTTTGAACTGGAGACTAAGGACAGCCTGTAACCCCGTATAGGAGCTTAAGAGGCCTGTTTTGGTGGGAATTTCAAAGGTCGGAATGTTGACAGAAATGTGGACAATGTAGGCCTTGGCCCAAAAGATTTCAGGAGACCAAGGAGTCTGTTGGAAACTGGGCTAGAGTTCCTTCACATCAGCTTCTGGGTAAAGAACCTGGCTTCCGTCTGCGTGTGCCCTCAGAACTTAAGTGAAACTAAACTCAAAGGTAATGGACTAAGTCATTCAGTAGAGGAAATCTCATGGCCAGATGACATGAGTCCTAACATGGTGACTGCTCAGTGCCCTTCTCCAAGTCTGAGGAGTGTGGCCGAGTTCAAAGCTGTAAATGGACGGAGTGCAGAAAATGCTAATTGCACAGAAGTTAGTACTTCAAGACAATTCTCATGCTCTGCATTCAGGGCAGCAGGAAAGAAACCTTGAGGCCAGCATCTCATGCTGAAGGCTCCAGCTTGGAGGACGCAAATGAGAACACCACTGAAGAGGTTCAGGTCACTGACGGAAGTGTTCCCCAGGTCAGCTTCGCTGGCACTCAAAGGCCTGTAGCTGTCATCCGAGGGAGGCCAGCAACATCTTAAGGTGGCAGAACTGAGTAGCCCCACCTGCATAAAGCTGGAAAGATGAAACCTGCACTGTTTACTCCAGGATATGGATATGCTAGGGCTGTGGCATACCCACCAAGAAAAGTTGTGGGCATAAAATGGAACCAGCCCAAGAGACCATCTGCATTTGCTTCTGCAGCAGAGCTAAGACAGTAGGGCTTCTAAGACTGCTGGCTCCCAGATGATTCTGTCACTAACCCCAGATGCCAGAGCTGCGGCTGTGCTCCTGGATTTCAGGCTTGCTTTGGTTCAGTCTTTCTTGCTGCCTTCCCTCTCCTCCCTACCGTAGTGAACACGTTTATCCATCACCACTGCGTACAAGAATACGACGGAGACTTTTAGTTCATAGGCTTGGAGTTAAGACTGCCTTGAGTCTCAGAAGAAACTTCAGGTGTGTGTAATTATGAGCTTACTTATATGAGTGGGTGCACAAATGCCTTTTGGGTACACATATGTTGTTGGAGACCAGGGAGTAGTGTTGGGTGACTTCTTGTCTCTCTGCTTATCAGAGACAGAGTCATTCATTGCGCCCTGAATTTACTGAATATATGGCTAGCCTGGCTGGCCAGTAAGCTCAGAGATCCTCCTGTCTTTACATATTTCCCTCCATCTTTCCCCCATGCTGGGGTTATAGACACACTGCACAGCAGCTGGTTTCTACATAGGTTTTGGGAATAAAACTTAAGTCCCCACAGATGCATGGCAGTCACTTTATTGAGGGAGGTATCTTTGGCCCCTGAGATTTGGACCTTTAAATAGTGTAGGGCTATTAAAGACTACAGAGAGGCTTTGAAATCAGAATGAGTACATTTTGCATTAAGAGGCGGCCACGAGCTTCTGAGAGCCACAGGCTATGATTTAAAAAACAGTTATGTTTAAGCAAGGCATGGTGGCACACGCCTTTAGTCCCAGTACTTGGTAGGCAGAGGCAGGAAGATTTCTGTTGAGTTCTAGGTCAGGGTGGTCTACAGAGCAAGTTCTAGGATAGCCAGGGCCACACAGAGAAACCCTGTCTCATAAAAAGCAAAAAGGTACATTTAGGTGTCAAGTTGACAGGATGGATTTATTAATTCTAATTCTGATTGTTAACTTGATGGAATTTAGAACTGCCACAGAAATACATTATCTGGTTGTTACTACAGGTTTTCTCCAGAAAGGCTTAACAAAAGAAAGAAGACCCACTGTGAATGGGGTGGTAACGTCAAGTGCCTGGCTAAATAACCCAAGAATAGGAGCTGAGCACCAGCGTTCATCCCTCTATCCCTCTTTGCTTCCTGACCATGAACACCTCCATCCTAATTTACCCGCCCACTTTCCAGATAAAAATATATTTTCTGTGGTGTAAGGAAAGCTGTTTGGTGCTGGGAATTTTCTTTGAACTGGCAGTAGGATATATGCTCAGTAGATACTTGGGAATCCCAACATTCTTTCAGGGCATCTGTAACAAACACAGTTTCTTTATAACATACAAGGATGTGGCCTGTCTGTTCACTTGCGCTGGCACTGACACAATGATACATTTGCCACCGCCATCACCAGGACAGGTAATCATCAACACTCCTATAGTTGCAAACCTGCACTCGGGAAAAGAAGGGAGCCAACTTAAGAATGTCCTTGACGACAAAGAAAATTTGACTTTTTTAAAATTATTATTCATAATGATTTCTGAGCTTCTGCATGGAGAAAACAGAAGTCCTCGGGGAACAGAACAGCTACACGCAGGAGTTGGGGCCATCTCCACAACACACCCTCCATGCTTGACTGGGCCTGAAGAGGCTGGCTGTCTTTGTGGAACACTGGTTTGAAAGGATGAAAGACAAGCCAGAGATTCACACTCAGGAATTTGCCAGGCCCTGTCTTGAAATAAAGTGAACTTCTCGCTTCAAAGAAGCTAACTGACGCTGTGTACTCACAATATGCAAATATAAACTTTCAAGCAAAAATCAGAATTGTGTAAACACCCATGGCTGTTCTTCATTTCTGATTTTAAAACCCGGTCTCGCTGGGCAGTGGTGGCGCACACCTTTAATCCCAGCACTTGGGAGGCAGAGGCTGGCGGATTTCTGAGTTCGAGGCCAGCCTGGTCTACAGAGTGAGTTCCAGGACAGCCAGAGCTACACAGAGAAACCCTGTCTGGGAAAAACAAACAAACAAACAAACAAACCTAAAACCCGTCTCTCTCTAGGAAGCTCTTCTTCACTATCCTTGAACTGGGCTTGTCCTGCTTCAGCCTCCTAGGCCCTCCGAAGCACTTCCAATCTTTAGGTATTCCTGATAAGCCGTGACGGGTTTTTTTAAAATGTACACCAAATTTAGAAGATGACCATAATCCAATTAAATGTTTTCAAAATAACATATGCTACAGAATCAGGGACGGGTATGAAGGCACTCACAAGTGGGTACAGAGCCACACACTCTAATTAACAGTCTACAAATCTTTAATTGGCATGGCATCATCCCCCCACATTCCCACTGACACTTAAGAGTCCAGGTGAGTCAAGCACTTGGAGAGTTCTGGAATATCTGTAATTATCTCCTCCCTCTCGTAATTACAAGTGGGTGAGGGCTGATAACTTTCACATATCTCAACCAAAACAACAGCCTGAAGGGCAGAAGCAGGACCCAGCTGCCTCCTAGAAAACAGGGCGTTGATCATTAGCAAAAGTACTAAACAAGGGTCCTCTCCTACTCAGTTCTTTAGTTGAAAATAGTTGTTTTTGTTTTCAGATGTTACTTGTGGTAATGTAATGGTTTATTTTAAGTAAATTAATTTTTTTTTCCCCCAATTCTCCCAGTTCTAATCACTGGTGTAGCAAAGTAACAGATATATTCATCAAAAATAGAGACTTGGGATCTGCCAATATCTAGGAGCATAAGGGTCCTGTAACTAAACCGTCTGAGACCTGCTGCTCTACGCATAACTCGGGTGTGAACAGATGAACAGCTGCTCCCTGCAGACATTTGTCTGGGGGACCTGATGGCCTGAGAACTAGGGAGATGCATGTTCTTGCTTTATCATCAGAGAAAAGGGCAGAACCCATGTCCAAGCACACCTCTGCCAGCACCGACAGTTACTGCTGGTGTCTGACCTCTTGAGTGCTGACACGCTCCCATGAAAGTCAACCCATTTCTTTGGTCTGGTTTCTATAAACTCACCTCACTGAAATGCACTAGGGTAGCTATCCCAGTTCATAGAAAGACTCAAGTTCTCCACCTAAAACCTGCTTTGAACTTTTCCAGACTCCTTCTGGCCACTGGTACACTGAAGAGTCCCCCGACCAAAGGCTTTGAACACAGGTTGGGGGCCACATCAGCAGCTGGGGTATTTTACAAGATGAAGACATGAACAGACAATATTAGACACAATATTAGTGCCTCTTCTCTTTGGCCTTACAACCAGGATAAAGAATACCCTAGAGAAGGCTGGAGAACATCCAGGAGACGTGGCTCTGCTTCTGTCTGCAGCCCCTTTCTTCCCACAATCCTATCTTCACCAAAATGTTCTTTCTCGTGTCCCCCAGTCTTATTAAAGTTCATGGTCCCAAAATATAAGAACCCCAGTTTCATCCATCTCAAAAGAGCCAAGCGGAATTGTAGTTTAAAAATACCCGAATGGGCCTGCCTCCATCCAGGCAACAGAGGCTGTTTAAGTGAGCTACTGGTTGCTGCACAGATGGACATGTTATGCTTTAATGCAAACGTAAAAAACAAGTCATAGATCTTAAAACTTTAAAAATTCTCTTAGCAGATGATAGAGTTTGAAGACTTTTGCTCCATAGATTAAGGGTCTGGACCCCGTGCTGACACAAGTTATGGCTGTTACCACACACATGTGCTTACTACACTTTGAACTGTTACACAGTCTAACGTGTGCTCCTTCAACCGTCCCTGTATGCTCCACAAGCTTCTGAACAACAGGCTGCCATCCTGGACACCTCTGAGAGCAGCTCCAGCCTGTCAGCAGAAAGAGCCGCTCACTCTTCAACAAAAGAGGCTGGATCTAATGTCTATGCCCTGGAGGCTGGCAGGAAGCTTGGGGGATTGGGAGTGGGGGGCAGTTTACCCAGGTGGGAACAGGGGTTAGGAACTGGGCCTTCCTAACATCGTTTTTTCTGGTTTCCGAAGGGCTCCCCTCTCCAGCAATAAGATACAAATTGGTATTTTCAACTTTCTGAAAATTGAGATTCACACAACATAAAATCAAGCATTTTGCACTCAACCACAACCTGATCATATACAACGTTCTCACAAAAAAACAATAGCCTTTTGCTGACCTAAGGACCTGTCAAATGATTTTCTCCTTACTTAAGTCAGAAGGCCAACAATCCAGAAAAGCAATGTACCTGTACCTGCCTTCGTTTTAAATGCTTCATATTATGCATTATATATGTTTAAGAACCTTCCAGAGCATCATCCGCACCTGTTCATATCTTTACTGTATTAAACAGGAGCCAGCAGGGTTAACTTGGTTACCCGACTGCAGCGAAATGAGTTGAGTTGGCATTGCAGCGTGCTGCTGACCATAGCCTCTCACAATCCCTGGAGCTTACAGACAGGAAGTACTTATCGTGTTCAAAAATAAATAAATCAAAGTCGGAACATAAAATTTACACTAGCTATCTAGACAATTAATTTTTTTAAGTCCTAATGTTAACTGTGGCCTACATCTTACTTTCTGGCAATTAAAAATAAAAGTTTTGTTATACTTGACTGGTCCCTAAAAGGAAGCGTTTAAAATTAACATTTAAAATAACAGCTAAACAAAGCGACTGCTTCAGGTCCTAGCTTCAAAGATACAGTATCCATGTATAGTAGCAACCGCCAAACTCAGGACAGTAAATAAAGGCCATTTCATCAAAAAGTTCACACAGAGGACTAGGCCACTGGAGCGCTACAAAACTTATTATTAGCTTGATATCAAAGAACAGGGCACACTCTTGCTCCAAACAACTTAGAAAACATGAGATATGTCCGGACAAATTTCAGTTCACAACATTACTTAACAAGTTTCCTTTTCTTAAACTTCAAATTCAGTAAAAATCATTCTGTAGCATTTTCATAAATGTAGGGAATCCTGCATTTTATACACAGATTACATAAATACTACATTTCAATAGAGCAACATATGCAAATGAACAAAATGTTTATAAACCTCTCCAACTGATAGTGAACAGAATTTCTAGTTTACTTTTATCTCATTTTTATTAAAAATAATACTTACAACAGCCAGCCAGTGGTGGCATATGCATGCCATTAACCCTAAGCACTTGGGAGGCAGAGGCAGGAAGATCTTTAAATTCAAGGTCAGCCTGGTCTATACAGGGAGTTCTAGGACAGCCAGGGCTACATAGAAACCCTGTTTCAAAAAAGACAAAAACAAAAACAAAATACAAACAATTAAAAAAATCTATAATGTATAAAGACATTAAGGAAGGCATTACATGTATTTAAACTGTAGCACATAAAGTTTGAATGTAATAAAGAAAAGGGTTTTTCCCTTTATATCCCAGTCATCTGACAAACGCAACACTAGACTCCAGGCCCAATTCTAGTTCGAGTCCACCATGTGTGGGGACGGTATTACGGGTTGTGCACGTGAAATCTCACTTTTGGAAAATGTGAATTGCTTCCATGGAGACTTTTAACTTAGCTACTACGCTGCTAAGTTTGACACTTCTCTTGTTTTAAAGCATGTGAAGTTATTTTTTAAGGGGAAAAAAAACCCCTTAGGCTAAAGTAACATGAAAAAAGATTTACGGCTTGCACTGAATTCACAGCTATCCCTTCAGTGTGCATAGAAAGAAACCCATTCACTGCACAAAGTTGACCATCATCCCAGCTTCTGGAAACACACAGAAGACACGGGAAACAACAGAGACTGGAGTGGATCATGGGAGCTGAGGTTGTCTACGTTTAAGCGTACACTGCGCAGTGAAGATTCTGCACTACTGAACTATATACAGTGGTGTGCTGACCCACATTCGGTTCAGTGGGTTAACCTGCTGGATGTGGGGATGCCAGCAAGGCTCCCTAGCAATATGAAACAGGATGCCAACTGAGCCTGACACGTGAGGCTCTAAGCTCAGAGGGGTGGCTTTCATCTCGAGTGAAACCAGGAAAACTCGAGAAGGCAAATGGTATGTTATATGCATTGTTTCTTAAAATTCAATAAGAAAAAAAAAAACAGATGAAACATACGTGATGATTTTCATATACCCCCTGACAGCATGAATTTTCATTTGCCTTATAAAAAATATCTGAGGATTCTTAAGGCATTAGTAATGTCTTGGTTTTGAAAATGAAGTATGCATAACCTAAGGTGAAAAGGTAGAGAATGAAACAAGGAAGACTTCCAAGAGCCCTCTTCCATGGCCACGGCGGCAACAGAGACGATAAAGATATTTAACACTTCCTGAGCACTTCTTGCGAGTCACATGTTGTGCTAAAAACTCCAAGCTATCATCTCATTTAATTCCCGTAATAATCCTGTGAAACTGGTACATTTATTATCCTTGGGACACTAGAGCTCAGTGAAATAAGCACACTAAAGGACTTAACAAAAGACTGAAGAGCCCAAGAAAATGGAGCTCTTGGTGCCCATGAAGGCCCTGCCCTCCAAGCTCCTTGTTCCTGCCCCCACCAGCAACCTCTGCCAGGGATGAGAGGCCTGGTGGCACCACAGGCTGTGGCATTACATCAACTAGCAGGCGTCAGGTGACACAGGAGAGAGGCAGGCATGCAGGCATCTCTTCCACTTTCCTTCTTAGACTTGAATTCACATTTAATGAAAGATCTACATGAGATCTAAGAGCCACAGGCTTCCATGTCAAAAGCTGATGGAAACCGATCCATGAGTCTGGATGGCTGTTATTTTATGAATAGTCTCTTAACTGGTTTGTGGAAATCTTTGCTTTCTTCACTGATTACTCCCAGAAGAGGTACTTTATTTCTACGTTGACTTTGACTTTTAACTCTCTTGTAAAAACTAAAGCTTTAACTTGGAGCTTTGTTTTAAGCACGGATCTTTTCAAACATGGAACTCTGAAATATTTCCTCACTGAGCTAAGTCTTCAGCCATTGTTTCCAAAGAGAAGGATAACCTGCTGAATCAGATGTCAAATTACGAAAGACACTAGACACAGGAAGTGCCACAGCACCTTGCCCCAGTGTGAAGATGGCCGTGTTCCTTTAACAGGACCTCCTGTCCCCACAACACATGTTCAAAGGGGAAGGAGAGCAACATCTGATGGGAGTGAACTACCACTTGGTGCCCTATTAAACCATCAAACGGTCCCCACAGAAGTCTGACTTTCCTCCATTACTCCAGGAAAGCCCAGAAGTGCTCGTTCCTTCATGAGACTGTCTCTACAGCATGCACAGAAACACAGCCAACATAGGAATGGACCGTTTCAAGCACAGCAGCTGTCACCTCCCATTTGTGGCCCAGCCTGTCTCTCCTGAGCTTCCTTACGGATGCCTACAGGTCCTACTGCTTCGAGTACAGAGGATGGTAAGGACAAGGTAATGCTCCAAGTCAGTTCTCCACTGCCCACGTCTGGGGCTGCCCAACGGAAAGTAACATGTAGTGTCTCTTCACACAGGCTGACGCTTACTGGTGAAGTGCTGAGAGGTTGCTCAGGGGTTAAGAGCACCCAGGTTCAGTTCCTAGCACCCACTTGGTAGGTCACAATCATCTGTCATTCCACTTCCAGGGAATATGATGCCCTCTTCTGACCTCTGCAGACACTGGGCACACATGTAGTGTACATATATACATGCAAAAACAACTTCAAAAACTCATACTTTTAATAAAAATAAACTATTTTTAAGTTAAATTGATGATGAAAACAAACACATCATAGCTATGAAATAATCACACAATTTAGTATTGTTTTCTTAAGCTAAAAAAGAATATTCAGGCTGTAAAACTCCATCAAGAAACATGCTCTAAAATTGAACTTTAATTCAAATATCTTCATATTCAGTAAGAATTTGAAGTCTATCTGCTCTCTCCCTCATTGATGAGTGATCTAGTAACCTAAAGTTCCTTGCCTCAGCACCAGCAGGGAAACACATTCTGCAATCTCCTACCACTCAGTAAGGCTGCTAGCAGCCCAGGAAAGCCAGTGAGTGAGGATGAGATTCCTGTGTTCTGCTGCACACTGGTGGCCTACCCTATCAGGAGACAGGCAGATCGTAAGTTCTGTTCCCCACTTGGGTTAGGTGTTCTTCTGAAACCCTCATAGGTTTTCCAACATGCCCCCTAGCCCTACCACCTCACCACAGCCTGTGGACCAAACAGACAAAACAGAACCTGCTGGGATTAACAACACTTGCTCACACCTTAAGGTGTCAGCTTTTACTTACACAATCCTCATTAAGGTCTTGAAACTCTCCTGAAACCTATGATGCCAAATTACTTCCATTAAAAATAGATAGATGATAGATAGGTAGATAGATAGATAGATAGATAGATAGATAGACAGACAGACAGATAGATGATGGATAGATGATAAATAGGTAGGTAGGTAGGTAGATAGATAGACAGACAGACAGATAGATGATGGATAGATGATAAATAGGTAGGTAGGTAGGTAGGTAGGTAGATAGATAGATGGACAGGAAATAAAAAGGTATAGAATTGGTTCAGTCAAATACAGTAGCTCAGAAAGAGCACCCTTTTCATCAAGTGTTTAGTTCAAACCGCCTGAGTCACAACTTTCATTCAAACATTAAACCAAGAGGCAAGGAAACGGAAGAACTCGCCTGCCTGTCACTTGTATGTATTGGAAATGGCCTCCCAAAAAGCTAGAATGGTGGCTCTGGTTCTGTGTCAGCTCTGTAAGATTGTATCTGTTTCTTGGTACTTCCCCAGCTTCTCTTAATTTCTCCTGCTCTTAAGTGTAAAAAACCCAAAACACCTAAACTAAACTGAGACCTCACTCTCAGGGTTACACTGGTGACTACACTCAAAGTACTAAGTGGGGTTTTTGCCTGTTTGTCAGACAAAAGCCCAAGCCACTTCCACATTGGACACTGACTTCTGCTCTGACAGAAGCACAGGGCTGAGGGCACTCAGGGAAGGGAAGACAACAAAACCATCTCTCTTGTGTTCCTAGAGCCTATCAACAGGTTTTACAATTCTAACTACGGAGTCTGCAGAGTGACATTAGGATGTCAAGACGTAAGGTCTTCTTGGGCTACTTTCACCAAGGTTTATTCCCTAATTTTCTCTCAACCTGCTTTTTAATTATTTCCCGACCAACTATGTTCTACAGAACCAGAGTCTCCCCTTCTGAATGGTGGCTAAGATAAAGAATAAACAAGCAGAGGGTGGAAGAGAGAGGGGTGGAAGACTGCAGGAAATTTCTGGTAAAAGGCAGGCCTTTTCCTCACAGGCAACAGCATTACAGACAGCGCAGAGAAGAGGCCTATACTGACACAGAAATATAGCTGCCCCCAGTACCCATACACCATTTGAAGCTAAAATCTTGAAAATGGCTGGCAAGCTACCTTCTACAGAAACACACTAGTGTTTCTAATGGGTTTAAACAAATGCACTCTCAGTGACCCCCACCCCTCAAGAAAGGTGCTGAGAACTCTCGTGCATTCAAACTTTCAATTTTCGTCTACTGATGCTACCTAGCAATGTGAATACTTGTCCATCCTTAGAAAGGATGGGAACCTCTGTCTTGGAGAACTTGTGCCGTAATTACACTAAACAATTTCTGATACTGATCCAGACCTCCCCTCCACCGAACACTACACTGTCCATCCCTGACTTGGAAAAAGTGCTCGGTGCAGAGCAAATGCTACATTTTCCAAAGGGTTGCCAAGTGGAGGCACCAAGATTCCAGAAGAAAGGACAGTGTCTAACAATGGATTCTTAGCCAGGCAGAGGCTTCCGGCCTGTATCAGCACTTGGGGGCAGAAGATAGAGGATCATTTGTTGGGGGGGGGGGGGCGATATACATACATATATGCAGTGAGTTTGACGGCAGTCTGAGCCACATAGCAAGACCCCTGTCTCAATCATATTTAAAGCTTGGATACTAGGGGCTGGAGATACCGCTCAGTGCTCAGAGTACTTACTGCCCTTGAGGAGGAGTTTGGTTCCCAGCAACCACATGGGGATTCACAACCTCCTATAATCCCAGGTAGAGATCTGACGCCCTCTCCTGGCCACCATGGGCTTCTGCATGCAGGTAGTGCACATAAACTCACACAAGTACACACAGTTAACAAAAGTCGTCTGGCTCCTTATGACATTTAACAGTGGCCTAATATCCAACTTTTCAGATATCTGAAAAACTATGCTCTTATTATATGCCAAATCTGGTAGTCATAGAAAACTGTCCCTTTTTACAAAACAGAAGCCATCTAAGAGACACAGCTATCTCCAAGGCATCTGTGTTTTCAGTGGGACTTTAACTCTAGACTTGGAACTTTCTATTTTAAACTCACTAAAATTCTGACCTCTGAGGTAAATCAGCTCTGGGGAGGAGGAAATGTCGGCAGAGGAAAAGGTGTCAGGAGATTGCTCATGAAGAAGAAGCATATGCAAATTCAGTCAGAAGCGTCACTAAGCTTCTACAAGGAAATGAAGGAAAAGATAAACATGGAGCTTTACCAAGGGGCCATGAAGAAGCTAGCATACCCCGGCAGGCGGGGCAGCTGTGCTGTCAACAGAGGGCCAGCTGCTCCAAGGACATCTAACGGAGGCCCATGCTCTGCAGGTGTGTGCACACGGAAACGCCCATAAACACCACTCAGGTTTAGAAGCTGGAGATCTTCACACCAACTTGTAATTCCTATCTTGCTCAGACAAGTTTAAAGGTGTAAAGGCACAGGCAACATCATATGTATGTAGAGGTCACAGGTGATGCATGTTCCTGGCACTAAGAAACAGCGTTTTGCATTTTCTAATTACAATTTCCATTCAGGTGGCTTGAGATGTATGGTCAAATTTCCCCACATGGTCACAATGGTGGCTAATGATTCTACCATACTGGGTAAGGGCAGAGTGCCAGGCAGGGACTAAGTCAGGTTTCCAGGAAAAGGGTTGTTTTTTTTGTTTTGTTTTGTTTTGTTTTTCAGAAGGCCTTTAAATTGTTCATAAGATGGCACAGAAAGACAACCACCACCACCACCACCACCGATCTTCTAGATCTTTTTTTTCTCCTAGAAACCTCAGGGTGGTGTGGGGGATGGCACGGGGAGCATTATTACCCATTGTCTAGGCTTTAACTTCTGTTCTCCTTTATGGTCAGTGTTTAAGGGCCAGACTAAGCAACGGACCACAAGTCCATCCAAATGACATCGATTCTAAGAGCACAGTGTTTGACATGCTACAGCCTCCACCAGAACTTTCCGCCTGAGAGAACGACCCAAGAGTCATTCAGCAAGTTGGGACTTAGCTACAACCTGAGGGATGACCCACTTTGAGAAGCTCTTCAAATGAGCAACTCCTGGTGCACAGTGCACGGATAGATGCCTATCCCTGGACTAACCCTCCTTCTCTCTTTTCTTAGTGTTGCACAGTCTCGTCTGCTACGTCCAGACTGCAAACCTCCTGGGAATACAGAGCAGGAGGATGTGCCCTGTGTTTGATGCCATGTTTCAGGTCATGAGATATGCGAGGCCTGAGGCGTTCCGTCAGCTTTGTATCACAGCTTGCTAAGCCTTAGCTGCTCCCTCACCCTCTATCCACCCTCTCTCAACTCAGACTGATCCTCCACCAGGAGAGTTGCTTCCCCCTGTTGGGCTCTCTTTCCCTAAAAGCAAGGCTGTTTCCGGTCCTTCAACCGGAAGCAGAGAGTACCTTCACTGTTTGAGAAATGTTCCCTGAAATCAAGGAAATAAAGTCAAACCACCGTAACAATGTCTGACACTAAAATTAGTGGAGCTGACTTGGCACCGGGTAACTCTAAGCATTTGCTACATGACAGTGGTTTGTTTTGGGGTTCCCACTGGGCTTTCACAAGAAGATACTGCTAAGAAGGCAGAGAAACCCCTTTCTTTAGATAATGAAGGTCCTGAGGCTAAGGAACTTGCTCCTGGTAAAGGGATTGGAATGTGAAGCTCTGTTACCAAAAGCCCTAAGTCTGTACTGTCCTTCACACCACAGCTTCTAAACAGTGGCTGGCATCTGTGATAACAGAACTGCTTTTAGATGGCAATGAGTCTCTGCTTTCTCTCCATCAAATATTTAAGGAATACAACTTTTTTTTTTTTCTTTTTTTAAGTGTAAAAACTTTCAGGACAGTGGTGGTACACACCTTTAATCCCAGCACTCAGGAGGCAGAGTAAGGCAGATCTCTGAAAGTTCAAGGCTAGCCTGGTCTACAGAGTGAGTTCTAGGACTGTCAGGGCTCAGGGCCGGGTGGGTCCAGTGGAAAAACTCAAGAAGAGTCAACAAGCCTGCATGACTGTGGGAATTCAGTGGGAAAATTATACGCTTATTTCAAACTAATGGAACAGCCTCTCTGGCGCCCAGCACAATCTTGAGCTACCCACTCTATCTTATATGAAATTCAGCATGGATTTGGAAGTTCTAAAGCATGGCACAATCAGAATGATGTAGTTGCCCAGGTTGAGTATTCAGAGAGAGAGAGAGAGAGAGAGAGACTAGATCACATGAGAGCACTCTGAATTATCCACAACCAACCTCTTCACATCTGGCAACATATGTGTGTGTGGGGGGGGGTGCCTATCAGCACAAATCAGATTTACTATTTTACGTCTTAAAGGAAACTTCATAATATGGAACCTGTTTCTTTAAAATAAAATTTACGTTATCTACACAAGTAATAACTATAAAAAGCCTGAGTGGCGGAGGTCATAAACTACACCCTAAAGAAGAAAGGGCATTGCAAGGGGGTGGAGTGGGGGGGGGTTTGCGTACCCCACCCGAGCCTCTGGGGAGGCTCCCATTCTGGTCTCACAGAAGGATCAGGTTCAGGGAGGTTAAATCACTTATCCACTATCACCAAGCTGCTTAGGGGACAAATAGGGATTCAAATACCCTTTGGACTTTATTTTTCAAAACAACTGATTGCCTCAAAAACCGAAGAGGTTACCAAGTTAAACACAAAAAGGGAAGTAAATACCAAGAAAAATACAAACGGAACTGAACCTACAGAGAAACACCAGCTCAAATGTCCAGGCCTGCAACCTTGTAAAAGTTCCCAGTTTGTCTTTTGAGATGCCTACTTAGAGAGCAGTACCCTTGGGGTCTCCCAGACTATAGCACTCAACACTGGCCTCCCTGGGGCTTAGAAGCCAGGGCCACTACTGTTCTCTGAAAACTGGAAGTGATAAGAGAACAGCTCTCTTCTGGGGGCCACCACAATATCCTCAGGGAACCCCAACAAGCTATTCACCCTCCCACTGCTGGGATGAAAAGTCAGAAACAAGCAAGCACTGTAAACACTCTTCTGCGCCCCCCCCCCTTTCTTTTGTATTTCAAGACAAGGTTTTCTGCATAGCCCAGGCTAGCCTCCAACTCTCAGAGATCCTCCTCCTCCACCCCCCCTCCTGCCTGAGATCCGCCCGCCTCTGCCTGGGATTAAAGGTGCACACCACCAACTCTCTACACGATCCCTTTCTTATTAACACAATGCTTTCCCAAAACTAGGCCACATTCATTTCGGCCTCCGAGGAGCCGAGGTTGGCCCACCTTAGGCCAGATCCTCAGGTATTTGTCCCTGAGTCAACAGGAAGGAAAACCTCAGAGCTGGCTCTGAAGCTGGCTCTCCATCAGGACCTGAAGCTCTGAGGGCAGCTGTCTTCCCATTTCCTATCAGCCTCTAGGCATGTTGGAAGAAAGAGTGAGGGCAGATTCCCAGGATCCCTTTCCAGAAGGCTGACCTTTCTGTCGCCTGGGAAGTCTGCTCTGTCCCCATGCACTGGGTGGGTATGGTGAGCCACCTCTGCAGTGCTCCTGAGACAATGGGTGCATCACACTGAACCAACTCTACCCCTGCTCTGGTAGTCAAGGGCAGGCTGAAGCCCCAGGAGCACTCTACTGAACTCTGTACGGAATTCGCCGTGAGGGCGGGCCCTTTCCTTCAACCTTGTCTGCGTCTACCAGATCCATAATCTCAACTGTCTTCGAAAGCCTGGGGAGCTGCCTCCCACTTCCTGTTGCCTATCCATCTTTCCAAGGATGGCATACCCACCAGAAGTAATTCCTCTTTAAGTCCAAGTCCACAAAACAGGATACAAGATCCCAGCATGCTCTCCCTGGCCTGAGCCTTCCCTCTCAAAGCTGCTTCTCCCTGTAGAGAGCTCAACTCCAGGTGCACATGTTTGGAGAAATCCCCTTAAAGCACACGAAATATCTGCAGGGATCACTTCCCTAAGGAGAGTTTTACTGGAATTGCAAGCACTCTTCCTTCAGAAGTATTTCCTCTTCCAGGACGTGTGTCACATAAGCACCCGTGATCTTTCACTCTGTTTGGTAGTCACACACAGGTCATGGTGTCCCAAATTGATTAAGTCCATCAGGAAGAACTAGTGTGCCATACAGTTCTGAAATCACTCGCTGTGCCCCACCTCCCATGAAGACCTGCAGGCCTAGGGGGATGAATATGCACTCAGAAAAATCTGTTTCCATATACACTGCTCATCACAGGTCAAGGCCGTGAAGACCAAGATACATAAAATGGGGGTGGGGGGGTGGGGGGATGCCTTTGTAAATATAAATTGGCAAAGCTACAATAATCTTACCTTATAAAACCGATCCTTCAGTGTTGGCACACAAATCTCAAACCAGCTCCTATAAGTTACTATTCCCTGTCATTTCCCAAGGCTCACGACTTAAATTCACATTCTCAACAGTTGGTAAATTAAGTACTATAGAAACACATATTTCACAGCTTCCCACAGAAGGTAAGCAAAAGGAGATATAAGCTAAGCAAATGCACAAGCAATTGCTGGAAACCAAGGTGTGGTGTATTCTTTAAACAGAGAAAAGGGGGTGGGAGGGGGAAGAGCAGTAACAAAAAAAAATCTGTTTCTAAGGAGTGGACCTAGGTTCAGTCAACAACCACTACATAGCTACGGCTTTAGACCTAGCACAATTCCCAGGACAGTGATTAAAGAATTCTTGAATGAATGAACCAGTGAGTACAGCAGGGTAGAGGTGACTCTGGGGCAACCTACAAAGGATAATTCTGTCAGACCAGTGAACAGCGGTGCGTTTCACACCGCGGGGGCAGGCAGTCTGCACTCCCTTACCTGATGCACAGGCACTTTCTGCGGGGTACTCTGGGGTGACGGGTGGAGCTGCGCCCAAGGCTGGTGATGAGGGTGTGGGGGTGAGGACTGGTGCAGGCCTGGGTGGGGCTGCAGTGGAGGACAGGCTGGCAACTGCTGAAAAGATGGTTGCTGACCAGGATGTTGTTGGCCAGGTATCAGTCGATCCTGGATTGCTTGTGGGTCCGCAAGGCCAACACCAGGGCAACCGTTTGGTCTCATGTGTCCCGTCAGCTCCCTCGGTGCTGAGGACATGCCCATGAATGGACGAGGCTGCTGCATGTTTCTGGGGCCTATATTCCTCTGTCCGATTCCCATGGCACCAGGGGGCTGGTGAGATGGCTGAGGGTGGGGCATATTTGGATAACTGCCAACTTCCATTGGTATCCCAGCACTTCCGGGCCTGACTTGTGGAGGAGGCGTGCCTGCTGGATTACTCATTGCTTTCATGGGTGACATGGGAGGTGGAGAGGCATAAGTTCCCTGAGGCTGTGAAGGGTGCATAGTTTGTGTGTTCATTTGGTTAAGTGAGCCACTGGAGTGAATGGGTTGCTGGTGCAGTAGCCCCTGACCACTGTTTGACGGGAATCCTACAGCATTGGGGTATCTTGGTACGGACTGATTCCTTGGAGTACTGTTTGTAAGGCCTAAATTTTGATTCATCCCTGTACTGTTAACTAATCCCTGATTTACGTTACTGTAAGGATACCGAGAATACTGCCCTGAGTTGTTTACAGTAGGGGAGGGGACTGTCTGGCCCCGAGAACTAAAGGTAAGGGTTTGTGGCCTGACCGCCCCTTGTTGAGGATTGGGGGAGAATCTGGGGCTGTGGGCAACCGATTCTCCATGGAGAGCAGCGGGGTGATGGGGAAATTGCTGCTGCACTGGGTGGCGCAGGGAAGGTGCCATGCTGGGGCTCTGCTGGGGCATGTGTGACAAGTGGCCGGGTCCTGAGGTGGCGATGAAAGGGCTTCCCTGACTGAGGCCCTCTTGGCCTTGGGAAAACTGGCTCATCCTCTGCTGCGGCTGGCCATGCTGCTGCATGGAGAAATCCCCACGTGCCATATAGCTGCCCATCTGCTGCATGTGCTGGGGGTGGCCCTGCGCCGGTGGCCCCGACGGAGCTGGCTGTGGTTGTTGTTGCTGGTAGGGGGCTCGTATCTGGTCTGGAACCTGAACAGCCCGAGGGCCCCACATGGAGCCGCCATCCACAAAAGATTGCCCGTGCCTTTCGTTCTGCATGCTGGGATAGACTCCCATCTGACCGCCACCACTGCCGCCATGTGGCACCTGGGGGACGGGAGGGGTGTGATACTGTGAGTGCGGAGATGCCAATCCGTTCCCGGGGGCGTTGCCCATCATTCGGTTAGGCTGATCCATCAGATGCATCTTTTGTTCATACTGATTATAGTGATCAAAATGGGTCAACTTGGTTTGATTCTGATTAGGGGAAGGATGATGGAGAGATGGCTGTAAGGAGGGAAAACCTTGGTCTATGGGCATCTGCTGACCCATGGGATTCACTGGGTTTTCAGGGTAGCCACATTCCCCGAGGCCTTCAAGACCTTCACTAAATATGTTCCCATCTTCGCCAAAAAGACTCATCATTCCTGGATCTGCCATCTTCTTCTAACGACTCCTCCGAACACAGCGTGGGAGCTTGTCTGTGCTTCACTTCTCTGGGGTGCTTGTCCTCAAAACCTATAATCCTTAGCTAATCTTCTTCATGTCATTCTAGATTTCCTTAATTCTCTTGGACCCTGCAGTGTCGGGCGAAGTCTGGATATAGGTCCTGGAAGAGAGTGGGCGGTGGGAAGAAAGAAAAAAGAAAACAAAGAATTAGGAACAAATGATAAAAGCTGCCTGCCAGTATTTTACGCATTTGAATTTAGTTTCCATCAACAATACCAACCCAGGCCCCTTGCTGAGCTGTATTTTACAAATCTAGTTCACTTTAAGGGAAACTCATTAGCTTCTACCAGAAGCATTACGACTTCTGTGGAAAGGCAGCAAAACACTAACCTTAACCTTAAATTAATCCATTCACTACACTTCCTCACATTCCGTTCTTGGATGGGACAGAACAAAAGGACACAACATGAAGCAGCAGCAGCTGCCACAGCAGGCAAGCAGATGTATGAATATAGCCAGCAGCCCATCTGCTGGGCTAAAGCCCTGGAAATGCTCTGGTTCCCAACAGCCGCCCTTAACCTCACTCCCCTTCGAGGTAATCAGATGAGCAGTGAGCGCAGCACCGAGGACTGGGAAAAGCCCAACTTAGTTAAATTGACTGGAGGATTATACAAATACCAAAATCAGTCATTTTGTACAAATTAGATATTTACAGCCCACATACATCTCTGCCACGGCAACAGAAGCTCCGAACAAGAAAGCGCCCATAATGAGGTTGAAAAGCAAGCTCAAGAGTGGCACAATAAATTCATAATTTCATTATGCTTAATAGCAGGAATAGACAAGATTCAGAAAGAGACTACAAGTGAAGCTTTCATTCTCCGTGAGGACCAATTTCACTCATGGCTCTGGGCCCGTCGTGTTCCAGAATTGTGGGGCGGATGGTGGCAGGGCCGAGACACCCGCTCCATTATGTCCCACCACTGTGGTGAGGGCTAAGGACCCCCAGTGACTACTCAGGGAAACTAGCTGTAGAGGACTATTCCTGTTGGTAGAGACAGAGACCTCTTCAGAAACTAGCCAAAACTGGATGGTGCTTTAACAGGAGAAAGTTAAAAATATCCACCAGACCTTTTAAAAACCTTATAGGACAAAGCAGGACCCAGCAGGAGGGAGTGGGCTAGCTGGCACATCTCTTCACCTCCTATGCCAACCACATAGCTTCCCCGATTTCTGCCTTAGCTATAAACTCTTTCTGATAGATTTGGGGTCAGATTAAAATAACCAACTTGATTCGAAGAACGCTTCAACAACCAAAACAGAGAGGTGTTTCTGTTCACTGCTTATTGAATCAACAACCTAATAAAGAATGAATTCACATAAGAAAAATGCCTAAAATCTTAGACATCTTTGGAATTTAACTCATTGATTTCCACTTATAAGCACATTAAGCATTGGGTGATTGATACTGACCCACTTGGGGCACAGAAGCACATGATGAAGAATTTCCAGCAATGTTCTAAAGACTCAGTCATGAATTCTACTGTGGATTCCTACAAGAATATGCAAATAAGCCACTCTCTGTCCGATTCCCATGGCACCCGTGAGACAGACAGACCCGCTTCTACCTGCCCCACCCTAACATTCATAACACGGAGGAAACTCTGTTTATGGAAATGTAAACAACAGTCCTGCTCACTGTCAGCACTACAGACATGACACCTGAGAGGGTCTCTGGGTCTGCAGCTTTCAGATGACAGCTGTCAGCCAGCGTCAAAGGTCTCCTCACTCTGCCACTAACTGCCATATATTTTCTGATATACCTTCTCCAAATACAGAGGTCAGACAGGAGAGGATCAAGTACACAGGGAAGCCAGTTCTCTGAAAATATCCTGCTTATTTTGCAGAACTAAAAGTCCAGAGCAAGGAGTAGCAATCTCTAGCGCCGAGTGCAACAAATACTGATAAACTGAATTTGTGCCTAACCTAAAAAGCGTAAAGAGTCAGTCTTCATGTGCTCAAGGCTCACTCTCAACTTTCAAGGAAACAACCGTTGCAATGAACTCGGTAACAGCTTGAACCAGCCATGCAGCCACTAAACCACAGTAGCTTAAGGACGGTAATACCGCTTATGTGTTCTGGAAGGCCTTCCTTCATACCTCAACAGCCTCGTTTGCTGGGACACACCGAGTGCGGGGGGCTGCCCGCCTCTGCCCTGGTACCCTCTCCTGTAGGACCACGAAGCCCGGGGCATTGCGGAGCCAGCTTGAGGCGGCAGCAGTGTAGTTGGCACTTGCTTTTTATCAGCTACAGACCCAGCAGTAGGGGAAAAGAAGTTGTACAGCAGAAGAGACAAAACAGAGGCTCACTGAGAGTAATTATACTAGACACTTGGCTTTGTTCCCCTCCTTCCGGTTCCCTACTCACTCCCATTAGGAATCCACTCCCGGAGGCACGAAAATGCCAGCATTAGGCGGCATCAAGTAAGCATGGGACCCACTGCAGCTGTGACCACACTCAGGTGTGCCCCAGGCAGGAGTTCAAACCCTGTGGCTCCGCAGTCTACCAGCAGTGACTGCTAGCTCTCTGGCCACCAAGGCCACCTTGCTTCTTTTCTGACACCTCGGCCCAACTGGCAACTGTGCCAGGAATCCATTTGGTAACCATGGTCCATACTTCCAATCGGAGCTAACCTGAATAACTGGTCTTGGTCAATTTTTTTTTTTTTTTTTATTAAGACCATCTGAATGACCACTTTCCCAAATCACAGCTGCAACATAGGGTTCTCAGTTTTTATAACATATTTAAAATAAAACTCCATTTTGAAGGCCTCACCTAAGAGTAACAATTAGAAATAAAATAGTTTACTTTTTGTACCCTCAAGAGAGAGAAACAAATTTTAATAATTTAACCCTTATAAACAGTGTGAAACCGGGGTGTGAACTCAAGGAAAGTTCACAAGAAAGATGCATACGCGCCGAGGTGAGGAGGGGGCACAAGACTGCCACCGAAGAGAACTATCAGCATGGGCAGAAGCTCAATGCCAGTTGCAAGCAGCTCTGAGCTGGCAAGCACTTTTGGGCCTCTGCCCCATGCTCTTCCTCACAGATGAAAAAAAACCCCTTATATAGGTTAATGAGACTCAGAGTCTTAGACTAACATTTGAATGGCAAACAGTTCCCCCACACACACACCAATGGAAAGGGCGCAGGGAGGAAGGAGGGCAGAGGGGAAGGCTCACATCAGCTCCACCGGAGTCAGAGACAAGCCGGTGAAGCACTGTTTCTTCACCCACCAGAAGCCCACTCCTTTCAAGGTTCTTTTTTTTTTTTTTTTTTGATTTTTTGAGACAGGGTTTCTCTGTGTAGCCCTGGCTGTCCTGGAACTCACTCTGTAGACCAGGCTGGCCTCGAACTCAGAAATCTGCCTGTCTCTGCCTCCCAAGTGCTGGGATTAAAGGCGTGCACCACCACTGCCCGGCTTCTCAAGGAACTTTTCACCAGAGTATACATTTAGGAACAATCAGGTAAGAGAGCCTAGTGGGGACTGGTGGTAATTTCCTGGGGAATCAACAGGCAGGTCTAAACAAGTAAACAGCACAAAGAACCAGCAGTGAGCTGAGAATGCAGTTCCAAGTACTGGCCTAGCAGGAATAAAACTCCCAGGCTCAATCCCTAGTACCACAAGATTTCTAAATCTTTCTTAAATTAAAAGAATAAAAACCAGCAGTAAGAGCAACAAACACACAAGAAGTCAATGAGGGGTTATAGGCATCTGAGAAGTAAATGACGTCATCTGTAAGTTAGTTTTTAGTAGATGGTGTCACATTGATTTTCTATTTAATGCAGTGACTTTCCGACCTCACAAAACTTAACCAATTCCTAATTACCCCACGATTCTGGAAACACAATGGCTTCTGTGCACCTGAGTTTTAATGCAGTACCACGATATAGACGTTTTGTCTCAGGCACAGATCAGAAACCTATCGAGGAAAACGGGTGAATTCAAAATGCAAGTATTTCCTCTAGTTCAACCACACAGACGGACGGACAGATGGATGGACAGACGGACGGACGGACAGACGGACAGCAGGACTCTTCCATTAATGTCTAGCACACGTATGAAGTTGTAGGGTCTTTGCCCGTCAGATACTGAGGATTTCTTGGCTCCTCCTAGCTCCACTGTGGGTGGCTCTTTCAACTTCTCTCCTTTACCTCCAAAGGACCTGAAAAGAACTGGCAGAGACTCTGCATGGAGGGAAGTATCCATCAGAGTCGCCCAAGGCATGCCCAGCAGCTGGAACGAAGTATATCACCACCCTCACCACAACCCAGAAAGAGGCCACTCTGTCACCAAGGAGACAGTACTATCAAGAGAAGGACAGAATCCACAGGGTGATAAGTGAACTCACAGAAGATAAAGAGTTCGAGCCTGAATTCAAACGGAAAGTCCTTAAACACGAGCAGCCACCTCCTCACTGGCAACACAGCCTCCAACAGCTAACTGGGAAAGAGGAAAGTCCAATGGGGCCAAGGCTTGCCTTTGGAAAAGGCATCTATCCAGATGACAAGCATCCAGATAAAGGAATCAGAAAGTGCCTCGGAATCACAATATCAGAACATCAGTTCCTCACCAGGCAGCTTCAAATCTGCCTCCTAGGCCTAGCGGTGCCCTTCCCAAACCCTCTGGCCAAGACCACATTTTCTTCCTCATTAATTTGCTTGGGCTCTGTGGATGTGCAACGATTGGGCTGCCTGAGCCAGCAGCTACTAGCCACGTGTTGCCTTTTGGAATCACTAAAATTAAATAAAATTTAAAATGCAGTTCTTACTCTTAAAGGTCACACGAATTCAAGTGCTCACGAGCTGTTCATCTGACAGGGCACAGATGCAACACCTGTGTCGGGGTAGAGAGCCCACCAAGAAAAACACTACACACTGCTTCCTGAAGGTCCCACTCAGAGAAAGACCAGTATGAGTGGTGACCATCGCGGTCATGAAAGTTTTTACTGTCTCAAAGGCCAATGCCTACCTACCCTGTGCTACACTGGGCGGTGCTTCTCTACGCATTCATTTCAACTACACTTTCAACCTATAATATCTGTTCTTTATTCCCTAACACCTTGATCATTTGAGCCGTGATAGGAATAACTCTGAACTGTACAGAAAATTATCTAGAACAAGAGGACTTCCTGAAGTCCTGCATTAGCCCAAATGATGTATTAAAGACAAACCTGGGGACTAGATGTGGTGGCTCACACCTTTAATCCTAGCATTCAGGAGGTAGAGGCAGGTGGATCACTGTGAGTTCAAGGTCAGCCGGGTCTACTTATCCAATTCCAAGCTGTTGTTACTGAGTGAGACCCTGTCTTAAAAACAACACCAAAGAAATAAAGGAATGACTAAATAAACAAACAAGTAAAGAATGGATGAATGAATGAATGAATGAGGTGGAAAGCCAGGGACTGGTTGTACAACTTAGCGTAGGGGGCATGCTTGATAAACATATGACCTTGGATTTGATCCCCAGAACCACAGAGTGAGTTTTAAACCTTAACAAAGATCGCAGGGACAACGTTCATTTTTTCCCACCAGATAATAACCAATCTTGATGATGTAAGATATCTGACACCCTGCGTATACCGTACTAAACCAAACAGATGTGGCCCCATCCCCAGGCAGCTTGCTATTCTAGCAAATCCCCTCAGGGATTCTGAACTTGCTCTGGACCTGGACCACCACCTCCTCCTCATCCTCCACCTCCTTCTTTTCCTGCTCCTCCTCCTCCTCCTGCTGCTGCTGCTCCTCCTCCTGCTCCTCCTCCTCCTCCTCCTCCTCCTCCTCCTGCTGTTGCTCCTCCACCTCCTCCTCCTCCTGCTGCTGTTGCTCCTCCTCCTCCTCCTCCTCCTCCTCCTCCTCCTCCTCCTCCTCCTTTTCCTCCTTCTGCTCCTTCTTCCTCAGATGACTCTGCTAGAGTTAGGCCTTTGTGCATCCATCACTGAAGGAAATAAAACTGGAAGGTGACCTGGTTCTCTCAAGTCCCAAGAATGGCCAATCCTCTGTAGACTACTGACTCAATGAGTCATTTCTTGCTTCTTGTGAAATCCTTAAAGACCTTCTCTTGGCTTTCAGGATATTGTCTACAAGTGTGAGTGTGGCTGAACACATGCTGCTATCAGAGCCCAAGTACCACCCCCCCCCCCATTATGAACTCCCCCAAATCCAGGGAAATCAAACCCTGGAAGACTAACAACCACACCCTCTGCTCCCTCACGTGCCACCTGTTTTTTCTCAGGCCTCCTCGGCTCCTCCCAATGCAGCCTGGCTCCTTTTCCATCTAGGATCCTTGTCCTTGTTAGCATCAGTCTGAGGATGTTTCCAGACTCCCTCCCTTCCTGGTAAGGCCACCTAGCCAGGGGTCACAAAGCACCCTGCATTCTGCTGGGCTTTCTTTTTTCTCTGACTCTTTCTAGAGATTAGAGACTTGCCCTTTGGAATTGGGGTCTGAGGACAGGACCACCCGACCTCAGCTGGCTTTGCAAAATACAAGTCTCATAGCATCCCCCACCCCCACCCCCACCCCCACCCTCAACCCTGCGCGTGGAATCTGCATATGAATGTTGGGGCATTGGGCTCTCCTGGCAGGATGGAGGACCACTCAAAGCCAGAACAAACAATAACAAGTGACACTTGTTCCAGGAAACCAAGCAAGTGATACAATGATAAAGCTTTTAAAGGAAAAGAAGGTTCTGGTATCGATGACTTCATCCAAAAAAGTTTCACCAGTTCTTAGTGGCAGATTTGGATATTTAATAGGGTTATAAGCAGTGGACATCTAAGGGTGGTTTACAATATGTTCACTGGCTTACTGATCATTTTGTAAAGGCAAAAAATTCAGTTAACAATAGTCTAGTGCCATGTTACATAATGTACTATTTCACAGGTTTCTTGCAGAAACCATTCAGTTATTTCTACATAACCTTGAGATGGCTGGATATTCTAAACTGCCTTTCAGATGAAAATCTCCCAACCCCCAGTAGCTGAGAACCAGTAATTGCTTTAAAGGTAACAATCAGACAGCACTGAGCTAACAACTTAAGATGCTGAAGGCCCCTGGCATTTTTTTCTAACCGATCAAAAAGATCACATTGCCCTAACCCCAAGTTGTGCCACTCTGGTACAAAATCAGAAATTACATCCTTTGGAGAAAGGCCTTCACACTCTGCAGCTTGGCCTTAACTGTCACTCTCTGAAGCCAGCTCCTTGAAGACAGGCCTTGAGTCGGCAGGCAGCACCCTGGCCTTAGCCCACCTCTACCATACTAATGAAGCAAATTCAGCTTGGTCTTCTTGCTGCGTGCAACTTAGCATGGCCCCACAGAAGACTGTCACACAGACTAATAGCACCAGAGCATTCAGCATTAAGCAGGACAAGAGAAATGAGAACACACACATCTACATATACACTATTGTAGGGTATCCTTGTACACAAATAAAACGTATCTGTAAAATGTGTATCTGATCTCATAACTTTGTAATGTTATCCTGAGTAACTTCAATTAACTTCAGATTGTACCTATAATGCAGAAGACAGACGAGCAAAGAGGCAGATCCATAGATACATAAACTTTTTAATTAATATACTTACGTTGAAGGAAAAATGTTTTGACTCAACCATCCTGCTAAAGACTGAAGAAAGACTAATATGAATTTTCTAAAACTTCCTGATTGCTAATCTTACTTAAAGTTATAAAATACCCTGCGATATTATAAACAAGGGGGCTAATGACATCACATTTGTCATTAAAATAACATTAGAAGATATTTTTCAACTTAGCTTTGATCTTTTTTTTTTTTTGGTTTTTCCAATACAGGGTTTCTCTGTAGCCTTGGCTGTCCTGGAACTCATTCTGTAGAGTAGGCTGGCCTCGAACTCAGAAATCCGCCTGCCTCTGCCTCCCGAGAGCTGGGACGGATTAAAGGCGTGCACCACCACTGCCCGACAGCTTTGATCTATTTTAAGCTACTGATTTCCTATATACATACCCACCCAAGTGCTATGTCTGATAACAAATGGGTGTAAAACAGAAGAAGCAGGGAACAGATAGCCTGGAGTCACCCTCTGTCCAGGTACTCAGGCATCCCAGACTCTTAAAGGGCACCAAAGGCAAGATGCTCCTGTGGGTAATGGTTTACTGTGTGCAGCTGAACCAGCCACTTGCAATGGACATTTCCTATATTCTTTTACACTAAAAAAGGGTTCTAAAAAGCTGAAAAGCACCCCCCCCCTTTTTTTCTTCATATTTCAGAAGGAGTTTTAAAGTGCATTCAATTGTACTGGAGAGATTGGTCGGTGTGGGTTTTTTTGTCTGTTCGTTTGTTTTGTTGGTCTGTTCCCCCACACACACCAGAGGACCTGGCTTCAATTCCTAGCACCCACATAGTGCCTCAGAATGATCTGTAACTCTAGTTCCAAGAGATCTGACACCCTCTTCTGGCCTCCGTGGACATCAGGCACACATACAACACACATCCATACACCAAAGTTTTAAAAATGTAAATATACTCAATACTGCCTTGTTCAATAAAGTCAGCATTAAGGGATCATTAAGGGCAATTTCTGATATATTAGTGTCTTAGTCAATGTTCAATTGCTGTGAAGAGGCACCATGACCAAAAAGCAAGTTGGGAGAAAATCTACCACTGTAGGAAGCTAAGACGGAAACTCACACAGGGCAGGAACCTGGAGGCAGGAATTGATGCAGAGGCCTTGGAGGACTGCTGCTTACTGGCTTCTCCCCATGGCTTGCTCATCCTGCTTAGTGAATCCAGGACCACCAGCCCAGAGACGGCACCACCCACGATGGTTTGGGCCCTCCTTCATCAATCACTAATTAAGAAAATGCCCTACAAGGTTACATACAGGCCAATCTTATGGAGGCATTATCTCAGTCAAGGTTTCTTCCTCTCAGAACTAGAGTTTATGTCAAGTTGAAATAAATCTACCCGGTGTGACTAGCCAGCGATATCCTTTACCCCATTTTAAAGGAAAAACAAAAACAACAACAACAAAACAAAATCCAAAACCTTTAGGCAACACTACTGATGAAAATAGTTGTTCCCTTTGCCAGATCAGCATACATATAGAGGAGGGCAGTGAGACAAGTTACTATCAGACTGGAGATAGACCGAAATGAGGTAGGGTGCCTGGGAAGTTCTACAGTTGTATTTGGTACTTGGTTTAATCAAAAGATTACATGAAGAACCAGACACCTACCTGACCTTAAAATATAGACTTTACTAAGACCTCAGACAGCTGCACACCCATTTCTAAGATTTTATCAAACTTAACTATATGCATCAGCACTAAATAATGACTTATATTAAAATTCTAAGTTATTACCCTCAGTAATCATAGTTACTGCATATTCCACCCACTTACCCACATTTCAAGTTCCATCCCAATGTCTATGATAGAAAATTCTCCACCTCATGCCCATTTCTCAGAGGCAATTTTAAAATGTTTTACTATAAAACAAATCCCAAGGAGTTCAGCCAGAGAACTAGAGAGATGGCTCAGTGGTTAAGAGCACTGGCTGGATTAATTTTATAAAATGTCCTTCTAGAGGATCCAGGTTCAAATCCCAGCACCTATGGCAGTTCACAACTGGAACTCCAGGTCCAGCGGGTCTGACACCCTCACACATCCATTCATGTAGACAAAACAGCAGTGCACATAAAATAAGTAAATAAATAAATCACTTTTAAAAAGGTTCAGCTGAGCTGGGTATGGTGGCATATGCCTTTAAACCTCACTTAGGAGGCCCGGGAAAGAGGATCTCTGGGAGTTTGAGACCAGCCTACTCTATGTAGCAAGTTCCAAAACAGCCAGGGCTATGTAGTGAGACTTGTCTCTGACAGGCAGATGGAGAGGGAAAAAAAAATATGAAATATATTTAAAGATTTCTCACTATTTACTTGGTTTCATGCCAATCAAAATCAGTGGCAATAAAATAGCAAACATATCTCAGATTTTCTTTTGGTTAGCTGGCTGGCTGGCTGGCTGGCTGGCTGGTTGGTTAGTTGGTTTGGTTTTTGAAACAGTGTTTCTCTGTGTAGTCCTGGTTGTCCTGGAATTCCACTATCTGGTCCTAAAACTCCGATAGGAGTCAGCTTCTGGTAAAACTCGTAAAATACCACTTTGTACTTGGAATTGTCTGGACCACCAGTACCCAGATAACTTGTGTTCAATACATGCAAACTCAGCAATTACTGCAGTTTGACCTGGCGGAATCCTTTACCTATGATGGAATCCTCCCATTCTTCCTACTGTTCTTTGGATAAATGTCCCTTTTTAAGGTTAAGCTGTGACTATGGGCTATATTTTGATATTTTTTTCATTACAAACTATTTCAATAATCCCTGCTGTATCTCTAAATATGCCCAATGTCCCCCATAGGTGGGCACACTATGGAAGGGTTGGGCATGCCATGTCTCAATGCCAGACTCAGAGCCTAGGAAACGACTGCAGAATCTTCTAAGATCTCAGTCTATTACTAGCACCTCATTTTGCAGCACAAGAGCACAGAAGAGGCCCGGGCTGTGCTGTGCTGGGCACTTAAGGCTTTCCTCACACAGAGGAACAAACTAAGAGGGAATTACAACATCGATGTTTCTGCTAATCCTATGCCATTCAGAAGAACAGCACACTCCATCACCTTTCCAATTTATGCTTGTGTAATGACCTACTCTGGCCTTCCCAAACCCAGGGAGGGAGCATATCTGTGGTGTTTCCTACCAGTGGGGCCAAAGAAGCCAGCAACCCTCTACTCATATTCTTAGGCACGAAAAGGGGGGAAGGAGGGAGGGAGGGCAGAGGCTAGGCAAGGACCCTTCCAACTGAGCTACATCCTAAGCCATTAAAGAAACTTAAAAACTCAAACTCTGTGTCACACTGGCTCCATCCAGAGCTTAGCAGTCATGTGGCTGCTGCTAATGAACTAAGAGGAGAAAATACAGAGCTTTTCCATCATGGTGTAAAATTCATAGACAAGAGCCGAGGGGTCAGGGAACGTGCTCACAGTGCACAAAGCTCACAGTTTGGTGCTCAACACCAAAGGACAAGAAAAGAAATGTATCGACAATGTCAGTTTAGATGCCTAGCTGAGCTAAGCCCAAAGAGCATGTAGGATGATGACCAAGACAGGGAACTGAGTAAGCCACCAGACAAACACTCTGCCCTGTGGCAGAAGACAACAGAGCACACTCAGATGTCCAAACAGACTTCAGGAAGGCTTCGGGAGTTCCAGAGCAGGAGGGCCCTATAATCCTTCCTTAATTCACGAAGCCATTGCCAAGTCCTTGAGTACACTTGTAGACAGACAAGACTTCAGAATGGCTCAGGTACTAAAATGTGGAGCACAGATTAGAGAGAGTAGGATTTAGTGTAAGACAAGAGCCAGAAAGGTCACCTTGACTCTCAGAAGACCACCCCTTAAAGAGGAGATGAGACAGCCACCAACCACGAGCCCTGGCCTCTGGACGATGCAGGGCCCAGAATGGCAACTGGGATTCTGGCCCCAGGTGAGTGAATGGTTAACATCACTTACTAAACAGTGGAATGCACAGGAAAGGCAGGACTAGTGTGATTAGAAAGAGAGGTGTAAGGCAAATTCATTGAGTTCTCCTGAAGGTAGAGTAACATGGGCTCCAGTGAAGAATGGAGATTGTTCCTAACAGTAAAGGGGAAGAGAAGGTTTATCAAAAACTGGTTATTTGTTCACTCAAAAGACAGCTATGACCCTGGGATGTTTCTGTGCCCTCTATGGGCCTTGGTATAAATGGGAATGATAACAGTATTTACTTCAGAAGAATTAGGAGAACCAGGTGCATTAGTATTTGCAAACACAGCAATGCCCAGCTTTTGGTAAGTGTTAAAAGCATTGTTTGGTAACACCTATAAACACAGGCCAGCACAGACGCCAAAGGGGAGAAGGCAGGAGCCACTAAAGAGACAGTAGGGGAGGTCCAGGGCAGAAAACCAGCCAGAAGGCTGGTCCACACAGTTGGCATGGTGAACTCACAAACAAGCGGATGGGCTCTGTTTAAAGAGACTGCAGACCAGGCATGGTGGCACTGTCTGTAATCCCAGCACTCAAGACAGGCATGAGGATCTGGGTTCAAGGCCAGCCTCTCCTATATCAGTGAGCTTGATACCCATTTGTGCTGGGAGATTTTCGTCTTGAAAAAGCAGGTGGAGGGGAGGGCAAAAGAGAGGGAGGAGGAGGGGGAAGGAGCCAAAACCTGAGCCACACAGAAGGCATGCTACCTGCTCCTCTAGCACTTCCTTTGTTTTGTGAAGTGCTAGCACCACAGCCTGCCTCTAACTCCTGAGGAAGAAATCAAATCGTATGAAACACACTTACACAGGACCCAGCACATAACAGCCGTCAGTATGAACGAGCACTTCTGTGCTTTCACCTGGAAACACTAAATTGTTTTCGCTGTATTTTTATTTTATGTATATGGGTGTTTTCCCTGTGTGTGTGTGCATGGCTACGTGTGCATATGTGTGCACGCGTGCACAGCTACTGCTCCCCTCCAAATGCTTGTGAGCTGTCAGGTAACCAAAATGGGCACCCTCTGCAACTGCAGCTAGTGCTTGACTTCTTCATCCCTGTAGTGGTTTCAATATGCTTGGCCCAAGGAGTGGCACTATTGGGAGGTGTGGCCTTGTTGGAGTAGGTGTGGCCTTGCTGGAGGAAATGTATCACTGTGGGGGTGGGCAATGAGACCCTCCGCCTAACCACCTGGGAGCCAATCTTCTCCTAGCAGCCTTCCGATAAAGATGTGGAATTCTCAGCTTCTCCTGCACCATGCCTGCCTGGATGCTGCCATGCTCCCACCGTGATGATAATGGACTGAACCTCTGAACCTGTAAGCCAGCCCCAATTAAATGACCTTATAAAAGTTGCCTTGATCCTGGTGTCTGTTCACAGCAGTAAAACCCTAACTAAGACAACCTGAAAATCGTAAACATGCAAAATGTGTCAATCGGGCTATGTGGCCTTGGATCCACTGTTCCAGACTCTCAGCCTCCAGATCTTAATCCTTCCTACAGAAGGTAGAGAAAGTGCCACTCTAAGATGCTAATGGACTTGTTTTGTTTTGATTTTGAAGCAGGGTCTCAGTCTGGATCCCTGGCTGTCCTAGAACTTGTTATGCAGATCAGACTAGCCTCACATAGAGATCCACCTGCCTCTGCCTCTGTCTCCACCTCTGGAGTGCAGGAATCAGGATTACAGGTGAATGCCACCATGCCCAACTAACCTGCCTGGATTTGTGATGGAAATACCCTCTGACAGCAATGAGATACTTCTAAAATTCACACTGTTAAATAATTTTTCAAGAAATGACGTCTTTAAGAAACAAAGATAAACTGATAAAAAGGATCAGATCAAATGCATATTACATCAGTTCGGTGAGCTTCAGTCAGCAGGGTTTTGGTATTTTGTTGGTTTTGCTACTGTGTATGTGTGTATAGTGTGTGTGTGTATGATATGTATGTGTGTATGTATGTATGAT